>JAILYA010000027.1:1800000-2375000 GCA_021437795.1 Rhodamnia rubescens | reverse complement strand
GATACTATTTCTGTCCAGAAAGAAAAAAGATACAATAAAAGCTTCTTGTGCTTTCTAAACCAATGCTAACAATAGTTGAAAGCTTTTGATAAATTGAGCTCAGGCTTTGATTCTCCAACTTTTTTTCTCAGATTCTTCGGATCGGGATTTATGAAATTGTCAAGCTGGATATGCCACCTTATGCTGTTGTAGACGAGGTATCTCCTCCTCCTGAAGGATTTCCATCAACCGGGGCAAATGGTTCTATTAGCTAGAAGTAGCCGTATTAGTCATTGACTTGCATGTTGCCATCTTTTATCTCTATTTGTAAATGCTAGTGACCAGTTTGTCCTTCTTTTTCTTTTGGAAAAAAACTGAATAATATTTCTCTTTCATTTGAGCAGTGATACTGCACGTGTTTTAGACTCATGCCATGCACGTTACAAACTACTTGTGCTAAACTAGCTTCAACACAAATGACTAGTAAATGCTGCTAATTCCACTTTTAGCATGATGTCTCAACCTGGCCACAATTATCAATATGGAAACTTTCATAGAGTTTCCAATGACAAGTTTAGGCAAACAAAAGTTTTAATAATCCAGTAAACCACGTTTTTATCTAGCTCAGCACCTCAGCCCCATTGAAAGGAGGTATAACTGGTTATTTAGGCACCATTAAACTCTATCCATTTAACTTTGCCTAATAATCTCACGCGATATATCTGGCTTATGTCTTTCTTCATATTTTCCCTCAAGTTGTTGCATGCTGCAATTTTTGTATATATTGCAGAATGTAAGGCTTGCCAAGGTTGCCCTCAGACCTGGTGCTGGCAACATGGTGAATGGTATTCTCAGGGAGCTTGTCCGGCTAAAGGTTCAATATCAAATTACACTAGATACTTATGAATCACTTGGTGGCTCTGTCTAATGCATTTAACCTTTGGATCTCAGGAAAGTGATGCTCTTCCACTGCCTAAATTGGAAGGTGATGACCGTGCACAAGCACGTGCTCTTGCCACTCTTTATTCTCACCCTGTGGTGAGTTTGCATCTCTTGCTACCTTTCTTAAGAAGAATAGCTGTTGAAATAATCTGAAACATCATTCTTGCATGAAGAGTATAACCAGACTAACTCTTTTTGAGTTTCCACAATCTTGAAACTGCTCCCACTTGCCAACAAGCGTCATTGGGTCAACCATCCATGCACTTCTTGTTATTCTAGGCAGGGCAGGGTCAAGTAGATCTTGTGGTGAATGCGTTAACATTTTGTTTTGTAAAACTCATATAACTCGTGCTATGAGTTTTACAAAATGTTTATTTTTATCTGGTCTCTCTGCACGAAGTTTCTCTGCCTTCTTATTTGATTGTTTTCATCTCAATGATCTTACATGAGTACATAGCTCTTATTAAATGCAAGATAGCTAGTGATCTCACAGAGCATGCTACTCACGCGAAGTTCTTTATTCTTGCTTAAATCTTATAGTGGATGGTAAGGCGGTGGACTAAGTACTTTGGGAGAGAAGAAGCAATAAAACTGATGGTTTGGAATAACAGTGAACCCAGCTATAGCTTGAGGTTGCTCTCTACTTTTGGTTTCTTAAACATATAGCTTCCAAAAATATAGGCGGAAAACCTTACGCAGTTATTGACATCTCAGGGCGAATACCGGAAAAGGCATAACAAGAGCTGACCTTGTGAAGCAGCTTGACATGTTGGAGGTTCTAAATGCTTATCCTTCTGAATTATTCAGCAATTTGCTTGGTTCCAAATGAATCCGATCACACCTCAAAATTCGCCTTAATTACCCTCCAGAGTGGAAAGAAGGAATTTTGCACCTTGATTTTTCAGTATTCAACCCTCTCCGTGTGTATTTTGTACGTCTTGTTGGTTCTTACCTGAATTAAGTGCAGTGTGCTGATACCCTGATACAGTTTCTTTCATTGGTTTAGGTTCCGTACGAGCTTTCCTTAAATCTGGAGGACTTTTTCCGAGTTAAGACTGGAATGCAGGTAGTAAGGCTATAAAGCTTTAATTTCAGTTACCTATAAGAGACTTCAAAAAGGTCCTTTCTGGAATGGGGATAGCTGAAAATAGCTAAATGTGGCACCTTGGTTTTTCTGGCTTCAAACCCTTTATGGGTAGTTGGCATGTTCGGATTAAACTGGGGGATACAAAACCACTTTCTTTGGAATATTGTGTTACCTTTGTTCAGGTTTTGAAATTTACCTTTCTCCTTGGCCTTAACCAAGATCATCATACAAGCTGGATTGCTCAAAGAAGGTACATGTGCAGTCCAGGATGAGAGTGCAGGTAACTTTTTGTCGCACTCTACCTTTGGTAGATGAAAAGTTTTGTTGGATATGGTTCTGCACTTATTTCATTATGTGATGCGTGGTTCTGGATTTGAGGTACTCTTCCACCAAATGGGTGTTGAACTACTGGGCAGCTCAGAGAAGTTACATCATGCTCCAGCTTCCGTCATGTTCATTTTGGCTAATGACAACCCGTTATGATTTCAAATAGGTTTGGTAGTCTCCCTTTTGGATCCTCAACCTAGCGACTGCATTATTGATTGTTGTGCTGCTCCCGGAGGAAAGACTCTCTTCATGGCATCTCGTTTAAGTGGACAAGGTATTGCTTTAACCAAGTACGAATAAGCACTTCCTCGCTCTTTCTTTAATTCTTTCAGCAGAATTCTCTTTATGCTATATAACTGATCTTTATGGTCTTTTATACAAGTTGCTCTTTTAGCTTGCATCAGTAGTCTTCCTTCGAGACAAAACACCAGATTTCTCTCTCTCTCTCTCTCTCTCTCCCATAATTCTAGGGTTCTTGTTAGAACATAAATTCTGGAGACTTAAAAGAATTTCCAGATTTTTCAGGCGGAAGATGATGATGCTACATTTCTTTGAGAGCATTGGTTCTAGCATTGAAATGTTTGGGGAACTTCCTTGTGTATGTCTCAGGGATGATCTCTGCTATTGATGTAAACGAAGGAAGATTGAGAATCCTCCAAGAGACAGCAAAGGTGCACCAGGTTGATGGAGTCATAACTACCGTCCATGCAGATCTTCGTAGTTTTGCTGTAAGTTATTATTCTTTTAAAGAAAGAAGTTTTCTTCAGCATGTCTAATAGCTATTTTGTGTTCACAAGGGCAATAACTCACTGAAGGCCAATAAAGTCTTGTTAGATGCTCCATGTTCTGGACTGGGAGTTTTGTCCAAGGTAACGTAGACATTTTCTGCAACATTTACCTGCTGAAGATTTTGCTAATCCTTCATGAGATTGGATGCACCTGCTACGTCCTATGAAACACCGTAAATGAAATCATGAGAATACTTGTGGGAATCATTGTCCTTGGAAGACTGATTGTCTTCTCTATTATGGGGAAATGTGATGGTATGTATATGATGGCATTTTTTGTCCCAAAGATATCATAATGGCACCTAATCCATTTTTCTCTTATCAAACTTGTCCGTTTCGCATTTCTATATGATATTGTGCTCACACATGCACTTAGATGCATTTTGTACCTTCTTGACAGCTCTATGGTCACCTTTTTCCATCGTTAGACTCTACTAGTCACATGATCATAGTTCCGTCATATCAGCTCTAATGGTTATGAGCTAGTTATAGGTACCATAATAAACTTGAGTACGTCCTTCTATTGAAATAGCCCAATTTCATAGATCACAGACAGGTAGGAAGCATTTTCTTAATTAGCCTAAAGGATTCAGTTGTAACTTGTAATACGCCCATTATTTAGAGAGAGAGATAGACAGACAGACATGCATGTAGTTGTTGGTTTAAACCGATATCTCTGTAGTTTGGCTGGGTAATCGTGACGTTGTTCATGCTTTAACATGGTTGTGGGAGTATTCCAAAGCTAGTGGGTGGTTATAGCTGGAAAAAGAATTCAAAAATAGTATGGAGAAGAAAGGTCAAACTTTGCTTTTGATCTTTCTAAAGCGGACACTAAATTTTTTTCACTTTGTGGATCATATTCTAAAGTTTAGGCATATATCCAAGATGTTCCTAATCTCATTTACTTGGTCGCGTTATATTAGGGATATTATTTTATGAACTGTCCCAGATCCGTTTGTTGGTGTGGCATGGGTAACAAGACTAATTTTGATGCCATACACAAAGCAAAAGGCTTGAATTAATTGGATTGACAAAGTCTATAAAAGGAATAGATTGATTTGGGCGGTAGGTTGTTGTTGCTAAAATAGAGCTAGAGTGAGACAAGTGTGAATTGAATTGGCCCATTATGTTGACATCAAATGGTAAATAAATAATTGGACTGCTGATATCTTCTTGGGTCTTTTGAAGAGAGCTGATTTACGGTGGAATAAGAGTTTAGAAGATCTGGAAGAGCTCAAGGAACTGCAAAATGAACTTCTTGATGCAGCCTCCAGGTGTGACTGGCGACTTCTTTTCTCCGAGAATCGTTGTTGAGTTATCCCGTGTCTGGTCTTTTAACTATTACTAACTGGAGAAGTAACAAACCGCACCCCCCCCTCCGGCCCCCAGGGGTGAGAACTACAATTCTCTCTCAAGAAAATTGAACTTGTGACTCTTCAATTTGGTCGCATGGCACGGAGAAGCATATCCCTTATTCCCTTTTTCCTCTGATTAATTCCTCTATTTTCCATTTGATATTAAGATTGGTGAAGACTGGTGGCATATTAGTGTACAGTACTTGCTCCATTGATCCTGAAGAGAATGAGGAGAGAGTGACAGCATTTCTTCTCAGGCATCCGGTAATGATAATCGTCTAGTTGAAGTGTTATGTCATGTTTAAATTTTAGCTAGTTATTAAGATGTGAAGGTGGGATGACGATAGCAGCATGTGTCAGTTAGATTTCAAAGAAAGTTAACAAATTGAAGAAGTTGGAAGACTGCTGATTTTCGTTGCATTTTTCTTGTGGTAAAGCTGAGAACTCTACCGTGGCCTTTTTTATTTATTTTTTTATGTTTTCGCTGTTTTGCCTGTAGGAGTTCTGCATTGATCCTGCTGATAAGTACGTCCCTTGTGAATTTGTAACGGAAAGGGGTTTCTATCTCTCCAATCCAGTTAGACATTCCTTGGATGGGGCCTTTGCTGCTCGTCTTCTCCGAGCTTTATAGTTGTGGTGTGTAATTGCTTAAGTGGTTTCTTTAATTTTTTTCCTAAGGATATAGTCATGTGATGTTCTGAAAATTTTACAGCTGGCCACCTCATATGGTGTTATGTTGTTAATGGCTTTGGGGGTGGATGCTCAAATTGGACTTGAAGCTGTAAATCCATCTGCCATTCAAAATGGTTGCTATTAGCCTCCTTGAGTGATTATGTTTCAGCAAACTGTTTTCCTGGCACATGTAAGAGCACACCTCTTTCACGACCATTAAACTAAATATATTTCTTGGGCATGTGCTTAAATTGATAAACATTTGCTGTTCTTCATGCCGCAGCTGATTCCAGTTTTAGGGGTGCTCTTGTGCATGACTCAAGCCTCATGTTCCGTTGCTGCTTTGTATTGGTCCTTGGCTCAGTTGATGCTATTGAGTTTAAGACCGCGGATGTGAGGTCATGTGCAACCTGATCCCACTCATACCATGCTTGAGAAATGTGCTTATGTTTACCATCATAGGCCAAAATACGTAGCTTCTAATCCAGCTAGCTCGAGCTCCAGCGCAACCCTTCCATAGTAGATCAGTGCAACGCGATGGAGAATGAAGCAAAGGCACGAAGCAGATGCATACCTCCTGTTGCTGTGGATTAGCTTACTCCCATTTGTAGGAGTCTCACGGTCGAGGATCACAAGCGGCATTATGCTCTCTCTGTGTTTGCACCAAAGTTTCTGTATTTTCATAAGGACTCTTTCCCATTGAGGATGTCATAGCCATGAAAATCCTGGATTGTAGGTTTTCGAATAATCCAAGTCGCTGGAATGGCTAAAGTAAGGAGGATTTAGCGATGTAGCTCTCTGTAGTTCTGTGTGGACAATCTGAACAGTATTCAGACAATAAATTGTGTTATTTAAAAGGATGCCAACGGTTATCCTCAATGAGTCAATGGTATCATTTTATCGATAGATGCGGAATTATCTCTTCACAGCTCGCACTTGTTGCATTTAGCAAAGTGTGAGCATTCTAGATTCGAGATTGTAGTTGATGTATTTATTGCTAGTTATCAAGCCATCCAACAAGCAAATTTCCAAACCACTGGGGATTTATCCTAATGGCCACTCTTCTCATTTGGGAAGGGAATCCCCACCTTCGAAGGGAGTTGGGGTGGGCGCGCGAGAGGAGGGAGCAGGTTTTTGCAACCTGCGTGCAAATATAGCACACACGGTAACTTAAAAGTATGAACAACCTAAACATAAAAAGGCCCGAGTCTAGTGTAAAAACCATCTTTTAATTAAACATCAAAATAACCTAGAGAAATAACATCAAACCAGTGAGCACAAATAGGAAAATTATCCAAAAAATTTTAAACCTATTTTACAGGGGTTAAATTCAATCCTAAATATTCAATTGTGTTAATTTAGCCCTAAACCTTTTGATTTAGTCCCGAACTCTTTTAACGATTTTCTAGTTTAGTTTTTTTGATCAATTTTGACTAGAAATCTCTAGTGTGACGATTTAGTCGATGTCGGCTTATCCTACATAGCACAATAAGTATTGACTAGATTATCACGTCAATAATTTTCGACTAAAATTAGCCGAAATAGATAAATTGACAAATTATTAAAAGGTTTAGAAATAAATTGACAAATCATCAAAAAGGTTTATAATTAAATTGGCACGATTAAAAGGTTTGGGATTGAATTGGCAAGTTGTCAAAATGTCTAAAACTAAATTAACACAATTAAAATATTTAAGATTTGAATTGAGCACTTGTACAATAAGTTTAAAACTTTTGGATAATTTTTCCGTAAATTATATATTGCATAAGAAAACATAGAGGATAATAAAGGAAAAATACGCGCAATTTGGGAAGGTGAAAGTAATGGTGATTGGTGTAAACGCCTGCAATGAGCTAATTTATGGACGATTTGGTCACAGACAACATGTTTTTTTACTATAATACCCATTATAATATGTCATCTATTTGGGCATAAGGACACGTTAGGTGCTAATATATTTTTTGAAATCACTTAAGTCAAATTGAAGAAAAAAACAATCAATTTAGTGTCAGTTGATGAGAAATTCCTATTACCTCACCGAAATTGGCACTTAAATATGTATTTTTCAAAAAAATTGATACTTAAGTTATTCAAAAACGATCACTTTAGTGTCGACAACAAGAAATTCGGTGATCGCATCGGAGTTGATATTTAAATAATTTTTTTCAAAACAATTGATACTTAAGTGATCTAAAAAAAATATTGGCGTAAAAGTAAAATTTAAAGTAAAAGGAGAAAATACGCTTTTTTTCTATTTTTTCGTTTAGAATTAAAAACATGTTTTAAATTTTGTTAAAAAAATTTAAGGGTAAGTGCATCGAAACAGGGGCTGAAAACCCACCTAAGCTATGGATGATGGAGGACCCCTTCCGTTGCTGGCGGTCGGCCCGAGCTTCCTCTGGCTCCGTCTTTTTTCTGGACTTCTCCAATCACCTCCAGATCTGGAATCGTGTTAGGGTATAGCGTCGCTCGCCCACGGCCATCGTCGCTTTGCTCGCGTCGTTCTCCCAGATCTGGTCTTCCATGGCGGAAGGCGTTCAGGCACCGCGTCGCAAGTCCATGGCCGTCTCGGCGTGGAGCGACGCCGGAGTGGGCAGCTCGGCTTAGACGCGCAGGAGCGGTGCCAGCGACTCCGTTGGTGGCCAAGGCGAGGGGAGGCAACTCGAACGAGGTTCTTCCATGGCTGCGGCTCAATAGATTGTTGGCGATTTCTTTTTCTTTTTTTAATGCCACGTCAGTAAACATGTGTCAAACCATGGACTGAAATATGTGTGCCACGTCTGCAGATGACGTGGCGGTATCTAACGACTGAATATTTTCTCGTCGCTACTTCCTCCTTCCCCTTCCAACTTCCATCAGAGTCTTCAAATTCGTCAAACACCGAAGCACAATCGAACCCTCCGGCACGCAATTTCAATCGACGAGGGCGTCTCCTCTTTGCAAAGGCCGTCGCGTTTCATCGCTGAGCACGAGCTCCGGTAGCTTCGATCGTTCCTTCTTGGGAACTGATTCGTCCCGTTTCCTGTTAGCTTTCGACGTATGGATATGCTGGATATTCCCCTCCCGATGGAGAAATTATCGCCGAGATCGTGTGATGAACCGTAAGTCTGAATCAGTTCTCGTGCTCCTCTCGGCTTTCTGAAGTTGAATCGGTTCTGATTCTTGCGAACCGTGTTTGGTTCGGAATGCACACAAAAAAGTTGCTGTTATCTGTTCATTTGTTGCTCTTTCTTTGTTTTTATTTCGGGATCATTGATATTTGGGAGCTGTTTTGTTTCTAATTCGAAGGAAGTGATTGGTTTTTACATCGTTCGCGACAGGAGAAACGGGTACGCAGTCCTCGTGGCGACCGGAAGTTTCAATCCTCCTACTTATATGCATTTACGCATATTCGGTAAACCCCTAGCTCAGCTCAAAAGTTAAGTTTGGCATGTACGAATGATCAGGGCCTTTACCGGGAACTAGGTGATGGAAAAATATACTCATTTGATGATTTGTAGGCGTGTGGTTTCTCTGTGTAAGCTAAGAAATTGAGCTTTTACGTGCTCTTGAGCGCATTCTGTTTTTGATTTTTTCTTTTCTTCTATGACTATGTATGTTTAACATTGTCACCAGATGCTATCTTGATGGTGTATTTTATTGAAATGATTGCAGAAGAAAAATATAGTGATCTTCACCCATCATGAATGTAGTCCCACATTGCATTTCGAAGTCTCTCTTTAAGCGCTGTGAAAATTTGAACTCAGTCTTCTCAAAGATCTTTTAGCTGATTCTAGGGTTGGTGAGCACGGGTACATGCAATGCACCTCGCCTTGAATTTCTTGAATAATACACATGATATCATGATTGCATGCTATCCAGTTTAATTTGATGCATACTAGTTTCAATATGTATTTTCCACAGAATTAATTCAGATCTTGCTGATGTTTTCTCATCTTTAACAAAAATTTTGGATTTTACAGTCTGTTTCATAATGCCTTATGTGTGATACTTAGAGCTGGCAAGGGATGCACTCAATGCAGAAGGGTATTCTGTCATTGGAGGTTATATGTCACCTGTCAACGATGCATACAAGAAAAAGGTATGTGGATCTCGGTAACTTGTCAGGTAGCAAGTAACCAAATTATGAGTAACATTGATAAATTTGCAGAGGTGACACAGTGATATGTTATTATGTACAGAAAAGTCAGAATTCCATGGCAAGTGAAACAGTGAACACAAGGTTGATTCTTAACATAAATTTGGCCTCCATGAATGAAGGGAATTCTGATGTCACGTGTGTAGATGTTGCTGTCATTTCGTGCAAATTTTGAAGAAAATGAGTGGCAAATGCCTTGTAAAGTTTTTGTCAAGAACTATTGGACGTGATAGTAATAAATTTGTGATGGATAAAACGTATAAGTGATCTAGTCTGGTTGATCGTTAACAATAAGGTGATCAGTCAAGGCTCAACATGTAAAATGAGATATCAACTTTTTAGCTTGTGTTTTTAATCATCAGTGTAGCTACAGAACAAACAAGTGTTGTTTCTTGCCTTTGGTTTTAGCATTGATCATAACCGAATGAATCAAGTGCTTGTATAGGGTCTCGTATCAGCTGAGCATCGGATACGTTTATGTCGTCTGGCCTGCAAGAGTTCTGACTTCATAATGGTTGATTCGTGGGAGGCAAATCAAAGCACCTTCCAACGCACTCTGACTGTTTTACATAGAGTGAAGAGTATCTTGTGTCAGGAACAGCAGCTATCCTCTGGTAAATATGGTAGATTTGATTTAAATTGCATCTTTGTTTTTGGCCTACAAAACCATTTGCAGTTGTGAGTCTCAATGCTAGTGAGAAGTTATTAGCTAGAGTTGTGGTTGTTCTGTTTCTTCATATAGTCAGTTTTGGTGATTGCCAAAAACCTATGTTGAGGAGGAGGTGGGGAATGCTGTTTCCTGTCCTTGCTTCAACGATTCCCATGGACTCGATCTGAGCAAGTTCACTGGAGAAGATGGGTTCTGCAACCTAACATGACACTGCTAGAGAACTCTTAACAGTTCCTGGAATGTTTGAATTTACGCAAGGGATCAGAAGTCTTCTGGTACGCAATTTCACAGCCTCCACCGTCTTGTTCATGCAGATTCCCTTAAAGTCATGCTCGTTTGTGGTTCTGATCTACTCCAATCTTTTGGTGTTCCTGGAGCTTGGATTCGTGACCAGGTGGATATTTTTCCTAATACAGTCCCCATTAATGGGTTATGAAATTTGTCAATTTCTATCTTTTAGCTTATGATGCTAAATTTTTCTATACACGATGGTCTTTCGACAGTTATTTTTCAACTGGCATTATATCTGATGTTTGAAAATGAGGAAGGAAATGAATCTGACAGTTCCTTCCAACTATTACATGTCTTACTGAAATGCTATCTTCTTTCTTGAATTTTCACATGAGATTTGGTTTCCTTTTGTTGGTATGTGTGAATTGACAGACACTAATTGAAAGTGAACTGAGAGTTAATGGGTTGCAGCAGTGATTGATGGATCACACTCTTTGGTCATTGCTACAGGTAAGAATTATATGCAAGGATTACGGCGTGGTTTGCATCCGTCGGGAGGGACAGGAAATTGAGAAGATAATTTCAGATGATGACATTTTGAGTGATTATAGGGTAACTCCTCTTGCTTCAACTTTCTTTCTGTTTGTGGGGACAATTCAGGCCGAGTTGCCACAGAAAGTTTTTCCCCAAAATCAGCCTTTCTCTAGACCAGAGTCTAGAATTCTAGATCCAATTGTTGAAAAATCTGGATAGCGTTTCACTGTGCTGCAACGTGCAAAATTTGATGCATCTTTAATTGACTTTTCTAAAGGTTCAAGGCGTTAAAACATGAAGCATCATAGTGAATGCAATAGTCAGTTCAGATAGTTTAAGTGTGATGTGGCCCTGAAAGTAGCCAATTCTCCTCCCTTGTTGAATTTACCTGCAGGAGAATATCAAAGTGGTGGATGAACTTGTTCCAAACCAGATAAGTTCAACACGAGTGAGGTACTGAGTGATACGTATGTTGAAGTTGGGGTAGCCAATTAAAATATTTGATATTGAGAAGTCTTCTGCTTGCTGCTTTTATTGTAGGGAATGCATTTCAAGAGGACTTTCTATAAAATACCTGACCAACGATGAAGTGGTTGTATACATAAAAGAACATCATCTATACTCAAAGTCAAACGCAGAGTAGATAAAGGTATTGCATCTAAATTGTGCAGTCACATCTTTTGTTCTTTCTCGGAAGCTTTTTACTAATGGCGAGCCCACCATTTATCATAATGTTAAGATAGTGAATTTTTATTCTCTGATTCAGTCTCTGAAGCCATAGGTTGAGTAACTAACAGAAGGCACACTAGATGCAATATCCAAGTGTAGATTATTTATTCCTCCCAATTTTTCTCGTACATTGGATGCACCTGAATATATGGGCATCTCTTGAACTTTTTTACTGCTCTTCTTTAGAGGTGGATATATATTTGAAGAGATTTCTTTTGTTCCAGTCAATGCATTTCCCCCAGAGGAATGAAATTCTTGGTCGTACAAGCAAAATATACTTGGCAGATGCAGTTGGGAGAGTATGCTGGATACGCCTTATGATATGTATCAGTTATGAACATTCAATTCCTTGCTTGAAGAGCTAACATCTAAACCAGTGAGCTTCAGCCAACCAATTTACCAGAGGATAGATAGATTGTTGTCATAACAGGTCCTCTAAGTCAATTCAACACTTCCCTATTGAAGAATTCACATGTGTTCGTCTTGTTTCCATTCATCTGTTGGTGAACCACTTACGGACATCAGTTCTGCACGATTTGCATTGTTCTTTTCCGGAATGACTCAACTGCATTGGTTCGCTGATTAAGTTGGATAAAAGAAAAGGCATTTATCATGAGAAATTTATAGTTTGCTTCAAAGTATCTTCCAATGAGTTTTCAACTCTCCCCATTGATCCCTAGGATGGGAGTAAATTAGCTCAATTGTTGCCTTATTTGAAGTTTGAAAAGGTAAATCCAGACTTGGATATCATATTTTGCAGTGGGTTGAGTCAATGCTAGAGCTGCGTAGTTCTCTTTCCTTTTTCCTTTATTGATTTTGGCTGGACCATAGATAAAAGTTGCTGACGCAGATATATACAATGCTGAACTAAGTTGCACTAGCTGTGTCTCTTGGAGTTTTTGTTTTTTTTGTTTATTTTGGGTCGAAGTGTCCCTTGGAGTTTAATCACCAAAAAGAAGCCACTGTTTGTCCATTCCGGGTCTCTCTCTCTCATGCAGATAAAGTTAAGGCTGCTTTACTACCCTGTACTAGGCCATGACAGATGTTCTGCCATGCGGCACGAAATGCGCAATACTACAAAGCAGAAGGGATGAGAACCACACTGACCTTCGCATTCACACTGTCTGAAACAGCCCGTCATAAAACCTGCACACTGGTGTAGAATTTTCTTGAAACCACCTTATAACCCTTTTGATCCTCCTGCACACTCTCTCCGGCTCTCTCTCTTAGAAAAACGCTAAACCCACCACCGTTCTTGATACACCTTCATAGCTCACAGGAGTACTCAAAAGGCTGAAATGTCTCTGCAAAAACTGTTGATCTCACTTGCTCATCTCTTGCTGATCCTCTGTCATGATTGTATAGTAGAGTCGAGGGTTGTTTCCAAAACTGGCTTGCTTTCTTCTTCATCCGCTACTTCTGCAATCTGCACCAACTGCACAATCTGCCAGTACCCATGTCACACTTTACCTCCCCCAGCACCGCCCCAAGGGTACCCTCTCTATGGAGCGCCGCCACCGCCTCCGCCACCGATCCCGGGCTATCCGGTGTTGGGACCGCCGCCACCGCCAATGCCGGTTCAAGGGAATTGCCCACCAGGTCAGGTTGCCGCCTGTTGTCAGTATGCCCCTCCGATTCCTTACGGTTATAGCCCTCCTAATCCTTATGGATATGTGCCTGTTGACAACCACTCTGCTGCTCTTGCTTTTTTTCCTTCCTTGCTCTGGTTGATAGTCGTCATACTTTGCTTTGTCAACAATTAATGGTGACTAAGTTTGAATTTCTTCTTCGTGAGAGGGTATCTAAGTTATAGCTCCTTTAGGTTCTGTGGTGAAATTGCTCTCGTGTCATTAGATGCGTGATACGTATTCCATGTACTTAGTGTGTTCCTTTTACTCATTGAGCAAAAGCCGTTTTGTACTTAATACCTGTTTCACTAGTTTAAGGCTTATGTATGAACTTAACACGAGTCAATTGTTTGTGAGATGAGAACTATCTTAATCCCCTCCCATACTCAAAACACAAAGAAAGTCAGCTTTGAATAATTTTTTCGAGTTTCAAGGAACCTTGCAGAGATGCCCAATAAAATGATCTTACCAGACTAAATGATCTTTCCTTCAGTGTTCGGCTATAGCGACTTGACTTATCGATAAATATGACTCATCATGATAGAATTTTTAGTGTTACCATTTGAACCATAAGATCACTGAGATTGCGTTTACGCTGCTTGTAATTAGGATGCAAATAACTCAAATTCACTATCAAACAATCTCATAATGAAATATACAGAGACTAATTGTATGTTACCCTTCCTGAGACAAACTCCAGCTGAACTTGCCGCACACCAAAAAGCAAATCACAACCACAGAAATCCCTTACAAATACACACGAGAGACACCAAAACCAATCAAGAATTATGACTAGTTCAATGGGAATAAATACTACATATCCTATGAACCGCCTCACCTGACTTATTTCACCCCAAAAATGAAAACACCTGAAGGCACAATGAACTCATAGCAGAAAATGCACACCAAACCACAAGCTCAATACCAGAAAACCATATCTTGCGCTTCCAAACCTTGCGCTGCCATTACTATCTGCGGTCTGATCAGCCACGTCACCCTCAGGAGAGTCAGCCGGCGAGTCTGCAGAAGCCGGTGCCGGCTTCCCCTTTGAAGACTTCGGCGAATCAGCTGCCTTCTCGGGTGCAGGAGCCGGGGCTGGAGTCGGGGCCGCTGCCTTAAACAACTCCTTCGGCATCAGAACCTTGTCGATCGAATAGATTGCTAGCGGCTGCTCGTCTAGCAGAGTCCCGGTGATCTTAACGGTATTGACTCTGGTCTTTAGGGTCACCACTTCGCCGTCGTTCTGCACCGTGAAGTCGTACTTGCTCGCCCCGTCGGTCGCCAAGGTGTTCATCAGTCCATTGTTGGACTTCAACATGGCCATGGACAGGTACATTGGCACGGTGAAGAACTCGAGGAAGGAGACCTTTCCGGGTGCCGACAAGTTCTTGTACTTGGGTAGAAATTGCTTGAAGGGATCATCAAGAGGGCAAAATGTGGTTAAGCCTCCTTCCACGTTGTCCTGCAATCGAAAAAAGAGGACAATCCCTAAGCTATTAGAACCCCAACGCAAGGCACAAATACTTCTAGGAAAGAAAACCTGGAAGAGGAGAAAGAACCAACAATAAGGCTAAGACATTCAAGCAGCTTTGGTTCTCCACCTGCTTGGCCATTTAAGGCTGTATTTATAACTTGCCAGGGCACAATTTCGGTAGTAATTAAGTACAGCTCAACAGATGGTATTAATCATAAAGAGATCTCAGCGTTAAGATGAGACCTCCAAAGATTTTTTATCCGATATTCATTGCGTTCAGACAGCGGTTGACCAGCTCTGATGTCCAAATCATAAACCCCCCACAGAAAAAGTCAACATCTTTGGACTCCTCGTTCCTCAATTAGTATAGCTTAGAGTTAATCGCTTGAGCAACTTAGTATTTACACTACTAATTACTTTACTAACCCAAGCACGAACTGATTAAGATCCATAAGCAACCCCAGCCACACACCCGCTCACCCACCTCGTAAGTCTTCATGGCGTCCGCGTTCGCCTCCAGCGTGTCGGCGAACACCTTGCATCCGTGCGCCGACATCAGCCTCGTCAGGTTCACCTCGCTCGGCCCCGGTGTTGGCGCCGCCGCCGAGTCGGACGGCAGGGCGTTGCTGATCTGGATCACCGAGATGTTGTACGGGATCTCCTCGAGGCCCTTGACGAAGTAGGTGTCCAGATGGCCGTTGTTGTCCTCGGGGGCGAACCCGACCTTACCGCCCTTGAGATCGGTGATGTTGACGAAGCCGGTGGAGCCGGGGGCGGAGCCGGTGGCCTGGAAGAGGGTGGCGGCGAGTGCGGTGCCGTTGGTGATCTGGTGGAGCTTCTTGGGACCGAAGTAGTCGAGGAGGACGTGGAGGGAGAGGATGTTCTTGAGGGTGGCGATGGTGGGGTGGGAGGCGAGGAGGCGGCTCATGGCGGCGTTGTCTATGGCCATGACGGTGATGGTGGTGCGGCTGTTGATCTCGGCCGCCAGGTGGGTCTCCGTCAGGTAGTGGTTGAAGGTCGAGAACTCCGGGTGCTTCGCCAGGAGGCGCGTGATGTTGTGCGCGCGGGCGACGGTAAGGGCCGCGGCAAGGAAGAAGAGGGCGAGGGGGAGGAGGAGGTGGCGGCGGCGGAGCTGCATTGCGGTGGCTGCGGCGCGTGAGGGAGGGGAGGGGGGAGGGAAAGTGGAGAGAGAGTGGAGTGGAGTGGAGTGGTGTGCTGTGCTGAGCTGAGCTGAGCTTAGCTGAGCTTTAGCTTGGCTGAGTACCAGCAGGAGCAGATCTAAGAGAGAGAGAGATGGGAGGACATGGAACTGGGGCTGGTTTTGGGGGTATTTACCAATGAAGCCATCCCTCAACGCTGTCTTTTATTTTCCGACCAAAAAAAAAAAACGTTATCTTTTATTTTATTATTTTCAACAAAAAAAACTCCCTTTGTAAGTACCCGAACAATGTCAATAGGCATGAAATGCTGCTAGTAAAAAAATTTGAGGAGTAGAGATGCTACTATCATAGATGCCAAATTCGGCTTTCGCACTTTTCAAAGAAAGGAAAAAAAAGTACCCGATCGGAGATATTTTGAATCAATTTTGACGCATTCTTTTAATAAATAAATGTTTCATACTACGAATTACCTAATCTGAAATGGAAATTATGATTCTCTCATCACATGCACATTATGCAAAGAAAATACATCAATTTTATTGGATCCGCCGTCTCAATTTAAAGGGTCAAAAGCATATTAACGCGAAAGAGTTCATGGGGAATGATTTTATGGCGACATTTAATAATTGATTTGAATCTAAGACGATGACTCCACCTTTGATTGGAATAATCACGTGCTCCCCCTTTTCTGTTTTTTCCTTCTTTTTTCCCAAAAAACCTGGTTTGCACGTGAGAATCTTTCTGGAAGGGAGATAAATTATGTAACCATCTTTCTGGCTTGTGATTTAATCATGTTCTATTACATCCCTATGACCTTCTTCCTTTTCCTTTTGACTCCAATTATCAAACCATGATTGGGTAATTATGATAGTAAAGATCAATTAAAAAGGGATTGGCAGGTAATTTTTTCTACAATCTTTTTTAAAAATAAAACGGCCAGAAAAAAAAAAAGCGAATGAATCGTGACAAAAATTATAAATAAAAAATGACAAAAATTATAAATAAAAAGTAAGAATCTGTTTATTTCATGAAGAAAATGATTTTATCCGAAATTTATTTTAAAGAAAAATTATTGATATTTTTCTGGTTTGAAAAGTTTATAATATATTTTTATGGGAATTATTTTCAAAAGAACAAAGGCAACCTATAATCGCATTATGCAAGACATGATCATCTTTATCAAAATTCGAGCCCCAAATTGGTGGTGTCGAGTAATAAATTCACGAAGAACGACTAACGAGATGCCACCAACATTCCACGAAAGACATTAGACATGGACGGCCCAAGTAGATGTAATTAATGTTGCTGTCGTAGTTTTTTTTCCCCCTCTTTTTATGTTTTTTTTTATAAATTATTTGGAGGAGATACTTGTCATTTCACTATTTTTCGCTTCTTTTACTCCTCTGCACGCGAGTTTAGCGGTCCCCTTTACATAAACGAAGCGTGGGTCTACGCCTCCCAATAAATGTTAATGAAGAAGCGAAGCTCCTCGTCTCACGGCGTGGCGACACGTGGACGGTCGATGATCGAGGGATCACGAGGTTGGGAGATAAAGATCAACCCCCACCCCCGGTCACCGACAGAATCGAAGGAGCTAGTGTTTGCCTTGGCTAGAAGTGGAAGCAGGAAGCTTTGGGACGAACACGGGACCGAGATTTTCTCTGATTTTTTTAGGCTCCGAGAAGGGGGACTCCCCCCATATAAATCTCGCGTCTCGGATCTTTGTTAGAAACAAGCTTGAGTTGATCTGCCATTTGGACCTATCGAGTCGGTCAGATCACGCGTCGAATCTCCTAATCCCGGCACATGGAAGCTTCTGGTGAAACTAGACATGTTCCGATCTCGGACACGACCCAGATTTACCTTTGTTTACCCAAGTTAAGTAGGAGAAAATGCATCTCTGCTCTCGTGACCCAAGGGCGGATCGAGCAATAGAGGCTCGGGGACGAGAAAAGGATCGAAATACTATACACATAGATGTTTTAGGAAGTTTTTCTATGAGATTTGTTGTTACTTCAAAAGACGTAATCAATTCTTGGACCGGTGCGACAGGGGCCACCAGTGCTACTAGCCCCATTTGGCCAGGTCGTTGATGGGTCAATTCAGACCGGTTTAAGCTTTTTCCCGCTATAGAACACTTTGAAAACCAACATCGTCGTACACTTTCGAATTCAGATAGGCCACATAGTCTTAGATAGGTCGAATTTAATGGTAGATGCCACGCATCGGTGAAGCCAAAAGAAAATGATGTAGAAAGAAGAAAACGAAAAGACCTTGTGAGGTACATTCCAGCATAGAAAGAGTTAATTATACACTTATTGCAATCAAGTCGGTTATAGTGTAGTTTTTTTTTTCTTTCCATAACATTGTGTTATTTTGTAAATGCATGTAAATCCTCTATTCTTTCCCTTTTAACTGTTGGGTCCTTTGTGTGCTTTCCGTTTCTTTTCTTTTTTTCAAGGCACCTGAAGCGTCAATTCCTCTTCTTCCTTCGAGAAAATATTAGGTTGGCCGGTCTTGCCACTTAAACGGTAGGACACTCTATTCAGTGCTCGCCACATGTTCATGGGGCCTTACTGGTCAGTGTCTTTCTCGTCTTCACCATTTCTTCCTCTCTCTTTTTTCTCCTTTTCCTTTCTTTCCTTTGGCATGTGGCTAGCACTCGGCCATGGCCATCACCAGCCATAGGCGGGGGCCGGCGAGAGCGCCACGGCCCACATTAGTCACAAACTAGGGTTGCCCTCACGGATCTAGTGGGGACCACCCTCATAGGACCTGGCAAGGGCTTAACCCTCGAGACCTAAGCAAGGGCCGCTCTTGCCGAATTTGGCGAGGGTCAAGTTCTCGTTAGATTTGGCGATGGCGAGAGTGAGGACAAAAAAAAAATGAGTGGAGTGACAACAGAGGGGGAGCGGTCCTTGAAGAGAGGCGATCGGACAACCAAGTCGTGGAACCGCAGTCGATGTGGAAGGAGACGTTGCCTGCCTAGAGAAGAAGAAGCGAATAGGAGGAGGAGGAGAGAGATGAAGAGACAAAATCCGAAACGTGAGCCCCAATAGGACACATGGCAATTAATGAGCGAAGTATCATATCACCTACGTGACAAGATAGACCCACCTAATATAATCTCTCTTTCTTTCACCTGGTAATCTCACATCGCAAAGTACTTTGTTGTTCACGGTCATCACATGTGAGACTCCGACTTTTGAAAACTATATACTTTGCTTGGCAAGTGAGACGAATTCTTTCGGTATCTATGGCAAGTTATCTCTCACTGTTTTTCTCCAACGATCCACATTAATCCGGCGATTCGAAGACCGTGGAACACCAGCTCCACAAACTGATTAAATTCGCGTGTAAACCTTGACTCATAGCAGTTTACACATGGCTAACGGGATTATGTACAGTTCCCCGAATTGGGAATTCCCTAGCATCCCACGTAACTACACCAATCCTAGAAGTCAAAACAGAAGATAACATTCACCATCCTATGCACAACATGCTCAAACTGGGATGCTTTACGCTGATCAATTTCAAGAAGAAAACACGAAACATCAACGTCTTGGTGCTCGACATTCAAGGTATATTCGTCGTTTAATGAACTGGACAGCATTAAGCCGTCCGAAGACAAAATCAAAATTAGAATTCAGGTGGATTCCACCGAAAAATTGGGAAAATGACAACTTTGAAAGCTCTAGTTTTGTCTCTGTCTACCTCTAAACACGACTTGCGGCGCGCCAAGCGCGAATTTACTAATTTGCATCGGCTATCTGCTCGAAGTATTCTCGATGGCTCTCCTCCTCTTTTCTCTACCTGCTCTTCTTCTTCTGCTTCTCTCTCTCTCTTTCCATTTCATTCAATCACTCTTATCTTTTCTCACCTCACCGACTCACCTACACGACTTTAAAAAATTTTTATTTTAAAATATAAATTTATACGTTATCAAACATTTTTCTTTTAAACCAAAAAATAAAAAAAAATATTAAAAAAATTATTAACAAAAACGAGCTTTGCTAGTTGGTGGCCCAATCAGCCTGGCTTTACTCCTAGTACTAGCCCACACAAAGCAAGCGACAGAATCCTTTTTCGCTAAGAAGAACAGCTTTCACTATAGAAGAGCTCTCTAAGTTAAGAACAAAACCAAATAAGCAGGGATCCAACGTACGGACGCCGGTGGAACTAATGAGTTCCCACTTACTTTTCCAAATGAAATTGCAGTGACGGGCTCGGAGGCCTATAAATGGACTGAGTAGTCATGACTCAAGTCAATCGTTCTGTAATAAATGTAAAGTCCTTGTTATAACGCTCAAAGGGGTAGCTGCATTGCTCACCCTTACCTGATTTTGCTCATTTCAACTGCATCTGGAGAAACTTCTCAAGAGAATACAGTTCATTTGACACACCTTCTTATGTTTGACGCGCCTGTATGAACTTTTACAATGAAGAATTTTTGGAGGGATGGCCAACGGCTAAGGGCACTAGCAACAGAGACAACAAAGACTGAACGTAGCGTCATCATTCAGTGGCGACGATAGTGATGACTCGTTGGTCAGGCTACAACCTACAAGGGTTCACGATGATGGTTGCCCAAGAGAGGGTGGAAGGAACATCGGACGGTAAAGTGAGTTTCAGTGCAAGCGTAGACAAGACAAAGTCCTCACTATGAGCATGACATTCCTTTTCCATCGACTCTATTCTTAAAGCCAGACAGGCAAAATCACATACTATCGACTCCCCCCCCAACCAGCTCGCTTCCGCTTTTCGAACGAGCGCAGCCAAAGGGCTCAATGGCCAAAGGCAGAGGACACAACTTATAATTCTCGAAAAGATTAGTCCATCCCAGACTACCCCAAATAGGAATCCTCGTTGCCAACACCGGCATCATGCTAATCCTGAACTCTTACCTCCACGTACGGGACTCTTCATAATCTCACGCTCACAATGCGTCTTCAAATTTTGCTCTAGTCTGAGCAGTTCAAGCCCCTTCACCATCTCAGTTTCAACCATTCTAACTTGCAGCATCGCCATCAGTATGCCCTTGAGATTTTTTGCAGGAGTATGAAAAGCATTTCTCTCCAGTCAAAAGCTAAATGCGAGACTAACTAATCGACCATACAAAGAGGCGATAAGATACTGCTTCAGTTCATCATTGTTCTGAACTCAAACTGCACATCAGTACAAGTTCTAATTTTCAAGAAAAAGCTACGACAGCATGTCACAGAACATCCAGCAATCAATGGAGTCCAGTACAGACATTTCAGTTATAAAACACTTAACCACCACTCATCTGAGATCACGAAGAACTCCAACAATTAAGAGAGCGCCAAGTTAAATATCTAAGTCCTGGGTCGACCAGCTGCCTCCGTGCAGAACAGACTTAAAAGTGTATCATCAAGCAAGATGGCACGGGGGACTTGTTGGTTTAATCACACAAGCAAAGACATGAATAGACGGCAAGGAATTTATTGCAAGCTCAGCTGCCATGACCCGGGCAGTTGCAATCCAACAACTGACGATGCATAGTTCAATAGATGAAACAATAACATACTCGCGAAGGCAACCTGACATAGAGAGTCTGAGTATGTCAACATGTTGAGATATTCATATTTGATCCACGGCGCTGTTCAGTGGAATGTCCGCAGAGCAAGCTGCCTCTTTGTTAGATTCAAGCATTCATGTATACTGAATAAGCATAGACATCCAGCCTTGATTTGAGTGCAACCACAAGGCAAGATTTCAATACACCATAGTTATTTTCTAGCTTACAAGCGAAGAACCTGTAAAACAAGAGTCCACGCAGACCGGAAGCGATCAAAATTTTCTCTATTATTTTTCCCAGTCGAAGATGAATCTCTCTACGATTCAAAACTTTAAAGAAGTTAACAGAACAATCTTCCAACTTCGCAGGCGCAAAAAGCCATAGACGCCATGAAGAAAACAAATGCTTGAACCAACCTTCAAGTGAATATATTAGACACTTGATAGAACATTTCAAAAATTCTGTATTTAAGCATCTACTTCAGATAAGAACTATGAGAACAAGTCAAAAATGAGCTACCCGGGCTCGAATGGCGCTGAGTACATCATATCACGCAAGCAATCATTAAATTGAGCTGTATGAGCTGCTTCCTATCTGGAACAGATATCTCAGTAAACTAATACATAACATCATCAAGAAATGTATCGCAAATTACAATTGGGCGTAAAATGAACGTTGATGATTGATCGAGTAAATCTTCAGAGAACTTGCCTCTCAGCAGCTTCGGCAACAATGGGCAATCTGGGAATCTGGCCCAGCAAACAAGAGGACGACCCATAAATCAAGGACACGAGGAGGAACAAGAACACAGTGCTATCCAAGCTCATCACCAAGTCCAACCCCAACCCATCCCGCGGGTTGAAGCTCCTCTCGAGCAGATCAGGGAAAATCAGCAACACATCGAGCACAATCGCCTGCATGGTGTTGAACCTGACGTAGCGGCTGAAGTTGGGGTTCCTGACCACCACGAAGTAGAGCGTCAAGAACACCAAGAACCCATTCAAAGGGAAGCCCTTGAACACTCTAATGGCCGGGACGAGAGGCTGGACGAGGGCCTGAATCGGGGCGAACTGGTTGATGACGTACTTGCCGTAGTGGACGCCGTCGAAGAAAGGGTAGAAGTAGCAGATGGCCGAGATCAACCGGTCGGGTGCGTCGGCGGAGTTGCCGTTCTTGGACTGGGCGGTGACGGGTCGCGGTGGCCTTGCGGATTTGAGCGGCTTGGCGGCGCAGGCGAAGGTGACGAATGGTGGGTGCCCGTGCCCAAGAGGGAGAGAGACGAGGAATGGGGAGGGCGTTAATGGAGAGAGGAGATTGGAGATGGTCATGGTCGAATTTCGAAAGGATTTGGATTTTGAGGAAATTTTGAGGAGCACCCAAAAAAAAATTGAGCAGCGCCAAAAAGATATGCGAAGATTTTTCTGGTTTCTCAGACCAGAAAGAGAGACTGCGAGAGAGGCACGAGTGCCGTTGAATTGATTGTGGATGGTGGGGTGATCCGTTCTCAGATTGGGCCGATTCCATCCTTTTTTTGTTTTTTGGTTCGAAATAGACAAACTTTCATTAGCCAAAGGTTCTTGAAAATATAGTACCGCTAGCATCAAAACATAACAAATACCAAAGGGGTTGGGCGCTTAGATAGCCAGTCTAAGGGAAAGAAACACGAGTCTATGGGTCTTTGCGATCCAATTCGCTCACCGATTCCCTTCACGGGGTGCATATATGACTTGAACCTCCTTAAATTGGGCCAACAATTCGCAACAAATCTTCCGACACATTCCTTATGGGTCACGAACGTTGGTCCACCTCGTGGAGGCCTTCCACTGTTGAGAGACAGTTAGAAACACAAGTACACAAGGCATCCATTGATTTCGAAAAAGTGCGCTAAAAGTTCCATAACTTTTATACGGCGTTCACTTGAACGTCATAACTTTCAAAACGTTCATTTAAGTGTCATAACTTTCAAAAATCGTTCACTAATGACATGTTGACGTGACGCCAGAAAAAAGTCGACGTGGCAACCGAAAAAGTTAATGTAGACTCCAGTGAGCGGTTTCTTACGACGTGGCACTCAAGTGAATAATTTTTGAAATTTATGGCACTTAAGTAAACGTTTTGAAAGTTATGGTACTTAAGTGAATGTCGTACACAAGTTATGGCACTTACGGTATACTTATCCCGCTAATTTCTCTCTTAAGCTCGCCAGTACACTTAAGTCTCTCTCTCTCGATCGAAGCTTTCTAGAGGTGTCTCAAACCCTCGCGCAAAGCTACGGCTTCCGCCGTTGTCACGAAGCCGATTCCATCCTTGAATCAGCATGATTTAGGATTTTGGTAACTTTTTTTTTTTACTCTTCAAAAGAAAAGACAAAAAAAATACAATCCATTTCAATCCGAGTGAGTTGATTCCGCACTTGAAATCGGAAACCGGATCGATTCTCGTGTACACCTTCGTGGATTGAACCCTTCGAATGGTCCGAGCTGAATCGGGTGACTACCCCAATTAAGGAGACAATGCCATAAAATAAAAAAAAACATATCGATCCATTTCGGTTTGAGCGGTTCCATTCCGCACCTGGAACCGAGTTCCCGTGCACGGCCCTTGTGGATTGGACCGTTCGGATAGCTGAGCTTGATCGGGTGAGTACCCAAATTAAGGAGAGGGCGCTATGACATCCTTAAAAAAAAGTACCAGTCCAATTCGATCTAGGCAATTCGATTTCGCATCGTAGCTGGGAACCAATCTGGTTCCCGCCCATGTCCCTAGTAGGTTGGACCCTTCGGATGGGCTGAGGGTGATCGGGTTACTGCCCAAATTATGGAGAGGATGTTACGAAATCAAAGAATTTGTTTAATCTGAAGTATTTATCATGTCACTTGTATTGGGATTGTACGGACTCGAATAGCAGGTCTTTCGTATGGAAAATATTGCACGTTGTCGTATGTATTGAGGCTTGAAATCGTTCTAATATAAATTGATCAAATTCAATTTACTCGCTAAAGTTACCTTACAGGGGTATGCAAATGCAACTCAGCTAGTCTTGTTTATGGGGTGGTGAGGTGATTTACAAGCATAAAATTAAAGCTCCGTTTATTTCGCGAAAAATAAATGATTTGGAGTATATTTTCGTTAAAATATTCGCTTATTCCTCCTTCTAAAAACGGATATACGAAAAATATTTTCATCGTCCCCGAAAACATTTGGACATAAATTATTGGAGAAATTAAAAATATTTTCTATTGACTAATTATTTAAAGCGATAATAGTGGTAATTTTCTGAAAAAAAAAAGTTATCTAAATCATTTATTTTTTGCAAAACAAACGAAGTCTTACTCGCCAATCACAAGCAAGGCCCTCGTCATAATCAAGAGAGAGCTATGATCCTATCCCAAATCTAGGCAAGGGTCGTCGGCCCTCTTCCAGTTTTGCTAAGGCCCACATTGTTGACTCTCGCTAAGGTGTTGGTGACCCCATAGGCTGTTGTCAACGCCCCACCGATGAGGGGCAGCGGCCACGGGCAAAACGGTTACCCTAGCCCTCCCACTAGACATGAGCATGATTTTCGAGTAGAACTGGGAACCGGACCAATGAAAACAGGGTAAATTTCAAGTTTTAGGGTATGTAAAATAGGTTTCGATTCAAAAAATTAGGGAACCGATTTTGATGGCTAGGTTCTAGGATGTGGAACCCGAAACATGAAATCTAAAACTTAGAACCAGTCTTTGTATTCTTGTTATTTTTTATCTTTACGTGATCCTACGATATTTCATGGCATTTGATGATAAGTATGTAATATGGAATCATTAGTTGGAGCTTTCTTTTCCGACGATATTCATGATGGAGGCTTTCACTTTAATAATATTTCATATTCTCGTGCGTCTAGACATGAGTTATGGTTATTAAGTTATAACGACAAATATTGATCATTAGAGGTGATAATTTGCTACAATCATTCAATTAAGAATACATGTGAAACTTGGTTAGATCTCGAAACCTACCATGGAACTTGTGACCGGGATAAATTCCAAGTTTCAAGATATGCATAGTAATTTCAAGGTTAAAAAAATTGGGAACCTGGTTCACAAGGTAAGAGTTCCACTCACCCCTACCTCTTGCTTGTATTTTTTTTTTTTTTTTGTAGCTTTCTTATGTTTAATTTGATTTAACTAAAATTTAGGTAAAAAAAACCAGGTTTTAATCAAACGACATCATTTTAGTGTTTTGGCTAAACTTAACGCCACATAGGGGAGTGAATTTTTTTTGTAAAAAAAAGACACAATCAACATTTTTTGTTAGCTAAGTTATAAAAAGTTAACGAGAATGATTTAATTGCACCGATTTGATTGCACCAATTTGATAAGTTGTAAGATTTAATGAAATCTTTTGCAAATTTTAGTATTCAACTATACTATAATTGACAAGTTACATCTTTCCTAATACAATTAGGGGTGAGCAAACCTGGATAGGGCCGTACGAGTTGGTCCAATCCTTGAGCAGGGTGGTCCTGGTCCCCTATTCCATGGTGGATGGGCCGGATCGGTCCCTATATATATATATATATGTGTGTATAATTGGAAAAAATTAAAATTTTTGAAGAACTAGTTAACATAATTTTTCCATCTTTTGCTCGACACTTACTCATCTCTTCTCGCTCTAGGCTCGCGTCTCGCATTCGCAACGCAGCCTCCGATTGTGTTTGTCGATATGCACTCTTTGATTGCATTCTGTCTTGACCATATTATTCAAACCCATTGTTTTGTTCGCACTTGTATTCGATGAAGTACAAGTGTAATCCCACTTTGAACTTGATTCTTTCCAACTCGAGGAGAATGATACATAAGCATAATTCTCTTTCGGTTGTTTTAAGTGTTTTTCTCCTAATTTAGTCTTTTCTCATTATTTTAGGATTAGAAATATTCATATGATGATTGTACGATAGTCATATGTATGTTTATTAGGTTGGATGGTTGAGATTAAAAGTTATTAGTTTAGATTTAAGGGTTAGATTTTTATAAATAGCTGATATCAGTGGTCCCACCGAGACTTGATTGGCCCAGACCATGTACACCTCTAAATACAAGTACTCACTTTCTTCCCCTCGAACAATCCTCTACTGATGCTAGGGTTGAAAATGTTAAATCCCCGCGAGTCTCACTTAGACTCCATTTGTTTTACGGAAAATGAAGTATTTTTGGAAAATGTTTTTTCAGAAAGTCGTTTTCTAAGAAAATAACGATGTTTTCTGGTGTCTGAAACCTAAAAAGGAATTCAAAAATGTTTTCCGCGAAAATCAATTTCTATAGCACATAATTTTTTACTTTTTTTCATTTTCTATGGATTCGAGAGATTGAACAGTCGGGCTGTTGCTCTGATGCTCCCCGCCGCCGCTCCTCTTCGGAGCCGTCTTGCACTGGGGCCTCGGGCTCGGGCTGCTGGGCACATACGAGGCGGGCGTGGCCGCAGAGGTCCGGCAGCGGAGGCTGGGCCTCGGCGCCTGCTGCGGCTGCGGCTGAGACTGGAAGCGGGGGTGGAGGGATTGGAGAAGAACCCGAATTTGGAGGAGATTCTGGGGCAGCCATTGTCGAGCCGCGGGAGCTTGCAGGAGAAGGTCTTAGCTGCGGCGTTGTCGTCTTTGGGGATGGAGATGCAGAACGCTCTTCTGGGACCATCGTTCATGGCTGTATCTGCTTCGTTTTGGAAGGGGGAAGAGAGAGAGAGCATGAACGAGGAGAGAGAACAGGGATGGAGGAAAGAGAACGAGAGAGAGAATAGGGATGTGGAGAGAGAACGTGGATTGAAGAGAGGGAATAGGGATGAGGAGAGAGAAATTTTTTTTTTTTTCCAATTTTAGAAGCTCACGTGCTAAAGAGAAGCTTGATTATGGAGGGAAAAAATGATTTCTATATCTCAAAAAAAGAAATTATTTCCCTCAAATTTAGAATTTTTTCTATTGATCGAAAAATATTTTCGTTAACTACTCATTTTTTGTTATCCAAATACCGAAAATTAAAAAAGAATTTTTTTCATGAAATAAACAGTTCAGAATTTGTATTTAGCACTACATCCGGGGATTGCCTTGTTCTTTTACCTTTCACGGTAGCAAGCAAATCATGAAACGCATAGAGACAAAGCTCCCCACTCAAACGAGGATGATTATTTAACAATTATAAATACAACACGCGGCTCCACTACAATCACAATCACTAATTCCGACAACGTACATATTAACAACAATGTGCGAAAAGTTACTAATTTTAAGCTTAAACTAAAATCTCTAGATAGCCAGGGCGGCCCACACAGCCAATCCACTCCAAATCACCACGGCTCGGGTCGAACTCGAGCCGGACTCGTCGTTCACCGGGCTCGCCGCGGTGTCCGGCGATATGCTCTCTGGCATCGGGCTCGGCGGGCTTCCGGTGCTCGGGAACATCGACGGCGCCGCCGAGCTCGAAGGAATGCTGGCCCCCTCGGGAGTCGCGGCACTTGCTGGTACTTCCGCGGCTGGCGGAGAACTGACCGGTGCGGACGTCGGAGAAACGGCTGGCGCTGCTGCGGTAGGAGCGCTTGCCGGGGTCGCGGTAGGAGCGCTAGCCGGGGTCGCGGTAGGAGCGCTCGCCGGGGTTGTGGAAGGAGTGCTCACCGGCGCTGTAGCCGGGATCTGAGGCGTCGGAGGAGCAGTGGCCGGAGATTGAACCGGAGCAGACGCGCCGGACGGAGGAGCGGCGGCCGGAGACTTGGAGGGTGGAACCGAAGGAGCAGTCGACATCGCCGGAGAAATTTCCGGAGCAGATTGGGGCGGTGAGGATGTTGGTGCTGCTGCTGGAGACTTGGCAGGAGGCGCGACAGAAGTCGTCGGAGGAGTGGCCGTACTCGTCGGCGGCGGCGACGATTTGGCCGACGAAGGTGACGGAGAAGGCGCATTGTCGGCAGACTGCGCGAGGCACGAGAGATTCAACACGAGAAGCGCCAGAATCGCAAATTCTGCGGCGAATCCACGCATTTTGGCCACCCTCGAGAAATCAAAGCCGAAATGCAAGACGAGTACGGGTCAACGAAAACTTTAGAGAGAGAGAGAGGGAGAGAGAGAGAGAGAGAGAGAGTCTTTTTGCCTTTTCTAGTGGTTTCTTTCTCTGTGTGAGAGACAGAACGAAAGGATGTAGAGAGAGAGAGAGAGAGAGAGAGACAGAGTGAGAGATGAATATAAAGCGGTTAACGGAGAAGAAAACGATACAACGAGCGTAGGGGAAATGCGACCGTTGGGTGGGTGCGTGGGTGGGTGGGTGGGGGCCTAAGGGGTGACCGGCAACCGGGGAGGGAAAGTAGCCGTTGCTTGGACGGACATGAGCGGTGGACCCTCCGTGGGGTTTTGTCCTCTTTGGCGGAGCCGGAGATTCCTCCCGCCGGCACAACGATTATTAATCCCCTGCTCTCACGTCCACTGCAAGTAAAGCGTCTTGGTTGATGCGAGTGAATAGACGATTAAAGTGAGTAATTAATTGGTGTTTAGGGCGGATCGGCGGGAGATTAATTAAATTAATCAAGTCAAGTGAAGATTAAAGAATGGACCGGTTTCGGTCGAAAAGAGGAAGCATGAGCATGTGAATCTATGTCGTTTTGTTTGATCACGGGAAGAGGATCGCATCGGTTTCTGTTTTGGTTAATCTAGAGGCATACTACTCGAAGCAAACCTTAACTTTTATGGCCAATGTCGACGCTCGTGACTCGTGCGAGGTAGTCCGCTTTATGTTCCAATCAAGCCATTTTCGCTAGGACACCATGAACACGAGTCGCGTGGTAAGAGGATCGACGGCGAGCTTCTGGTTTGGAGAGTTATTAACCTGCGTGGATAAAATGTTACGAAGAGGTGATCTACAGCGCGGCTAAGCTCGATTACATGACCATTAAAAATAGAGAAAACGACGTAAATAGTTTATAAATTTTTGTTCAATGAGTAGTGTGACATCTAACTCAATGTACAATATCGTCTATGATCTTTTAAATTATTCAATATGATCCCTACACTTTTAGTATGGGTTCAATTTAGTCCCTCAATTATATTAAAAAATTAATATATATCTCTAAACTAAAATTAATAGAGTTACGGTTCACGGATCAAATCAAGGATCTTATTGCATAAATTAAAACTTTAGAGATCACATTAAATATTAAGGTAAAGTTGAGGGGTCGTATGGAATAAATTAAAAGATCCGAGATCATATTGAAAAAATTAAAAGTTTAAAGATTCCGTTGCGTGATCAAAGTCTATAGATTATTTGTTTCTTTGTCCCTTTTTTTTTTTTTGGTCAAATTCTTTGTCCTTTTTTTTTTGGTCGAAAAATTCTTTGTCCCTTGAAAATATGAGAAAGAAGACGAAAGGACAAAGGCGGACGGTACTACGCACTAGGGAGAAACGTTAATATGGTCTAGTCAATTGTCGGAAGGTCCACGTGGGACCATGTTGAGATGATTGCGAGATTAATCTGGCGCGCGAGCACATATTGATATTGGAGGGAAATTTCAGCTCTTGGGCTCAAATCTAACGGGGCTTCAGATTGAGATTATCTCCATGGGCCAGATGCCACTGATAGGGATAAGGCCCAATAAATATGGGCCCGAGGCCCGATTTATCTGGGCTTAGGGCCTTTTGTGTTGGACCGGGCGGTTGAGGTTAAGATTGCCCGAGGTTAACCAGCGATGCCCTTTGACCCAAAAAAAAAAAAAAAACCAGCGATGCCCCGGCTGCTTCGCGAATCGTAAAAGGGTTAATGGATCTTTAGCGCGTGATTCGTTTTGTTGAGCTTTTTCCTAATGTTTGCTTTTGGTGCTCGCCCAAATCTTCCATGACATTACGAATACCAGCCGTGTAGTAGAGAAGGGATGAGTGAATTTCAGATCAAGAATTTAAAATCTATGATGTCAAAGTTGGTTCTTAATTTTTAGAATTGGAAGCCAAACCGGTCCACCCCGAAATTGGCCTACAATCGAACTAGTCAAATCCAGGGTGGACCGAGAAACCGGTCTATTTTTTGATCTGTTTTTTTGTAAATTAAGTAAAGATGCAAAATATGTGGGTCGGGTCGGATTTGTATCGAGACGAATAAAGTCCGACTCACATCCAATCCATACTGCACCGTATTACTTAAACAGCTTATATATTTAACCAAATCCTAGAATACTTATTTTTTGTAATTTGATAAAAAAAAATGATATTGCTAAAAACACTTTCATGTAATCAAATTTAGTGAAAAAAATATAATTTTTTTAATTTTAAATTTTTTTTTTTCCTCCAACTACCGCATCAAGGGCAACACTCCACCTCTTGAACAATTTTTACATTTTTTAATTATATTTTTCTTTCGTTTTTTTGTTTTACTAAAAAAAATATAAAATATAAAATAATATACTCGAGGCCCATTGACCCAAGCTAAGTCTAATCCACTTAATTTTTTAGATGAGTCGAAAAGGAGTCCAACCGTGTGATCTATTTTTGACTCATCCGATTCAACTTTCATTTTTTTGGGCTCATTTTCACTTGGCCCTTTAAAAATTTACAACCTATACATAACTCATTTGTACAAAATATGGGTCAGAAAATGGGCCATGGACTCATATCGATGGCTCTAAAAATAAGTACATTTGTATCGTGTATGTATACATACAAATTTGACATAAAAATAAACACAAGATCAGAGAAAATGCTTCAACAAGTAGAAGATATTTTAAATATAAAAGATTTAGTGTGGGTCTTGAAACAGTTCTACTCAAGAACCACAGGTGAACCCGAACCCGGAACCCGGAACCGGTCAGGTAAGGTCGGCAATTCGATTCACCGGTTGAACCGCTCGATTGCTCATCCCTGCCGTATAGAGCAAGTTGTATAGATGACAGGCGACGAGGGTTTTACTATCATTTGTCTTGCGAGCGGGCTTGAACAACAAATGAGGCTTGATCCAAGAGCCTAACGTGGGCCCCTCCATCGATCGCGTCCTTGTTTGTCATCCGCCTTATAGCAGTTTCTGGAAGGCCATCTCATCTTATTTTGAAGGTGCTGCAGCTCCAAAATATGCATTGCCAAAGTTTAAGAAGCTTTCGGTGAAGCGTGTGTAAGTGAGGCGATTAGTCTTTTTTACCTCCCCTACAATTCGTATAATTGTGTTGTGAACTCACATGCACATTATTGGACCTTATGCATGTCGCACCTAAAAATTAAAAATTCCTAGGCTAATGGATTACCAAGTTAGTTAAATTAACTACCCTAGTTCGAGCTCTCCAAGCCCTACCAAATCGCAACTTAAGATTCAATTTCATGCAAAGATCTTACACTTGGAGTCGCCACTAATCATTTTATGGTAAGTGACTAGACACCTAAATAAAGAGAAAAATACTTTATTCCTACGAACAGGAGATTCAAGTCAGGGACTTGATTACGCTAGATTGCTTCTAACGCCTTTCTGTACCATTTCATTTAATGAAAAAGGATTTTGTCGAGCAATATTAATTGATTTTAACCTAAGCCACAACAAAGGTTATCATGCGGTTCACAATCAATTAATGAATATCCGAAATCAAAAGTAATTGCAGGAAGCATGCGCCAAGACAAATTGTTCTCACTTTTGGATTTTTTTTTTTAATGAAAAAACAAACTAAATGCAATGCATGAAATCATTTAAAATGCAATGACATAAGTAAATGCAAACTATTCTAAGAATACATATGAATTCAATTAAACTACATGACTAACTTAGAGGACATGCGATTATAAACTAATTAAATTAACTACATGATGTATGAATTAAAGACCTAGACATGCAGATTCTATATGATCTAAAACCTATCATATAAATGATATGGCGAGATTGTTTTGATTTTTTTTTTGTATTTTCGGATTGATAAATGATCCTAAATAAAACTATGCCTAAAGATAATTATCTTATATATTTTAAGGTTTAAATTAGCCTAAACCCTAATTTATTAAAGATAATTTATCTCGACATGAAAATCTACTCAAATATGCAGATTCTATCCTAGAATGCAAATCTAAATTAACTTATTCTAAAATTAAATTAAACGTGCAAATATCTACATGATTTTAATTTGAGAATGCAACTTTATCTAAAATGCAATGCAATATCTTTAGAATTTTAAATATCATGCAAGAGAATATTCATTCTAAAGATATTATGCCAATCGAATCAATCAAGAAAATATATATCTCAACCGATTTTTGAAAATATTTCGCGAATATTTGAGTCAATCTTTAATTCGTAATCCTACGATTAACGATTGAACTCAAATCCTTGCTCGTGCGGCAAGTTGCGGATTAGAAAAGATTTTCTAATCAACTTTTTTAAAAAAAAGAAGGATATCCATTGTTATGCGATATGCGATATATGCAAAACATTTCGAGATCGGGTAATCAAATATTACAAATCTTTCCAATTTGAGCACGAAATACATTACAAAGTTATTTTCAAAATTGGCATGCGATTTTCCAAACAAGCAATTGGAATATGAAATCAAAGCACAAAATCAAGCAAATGAAACGAGCAAAGAAATATTCGGAATATCGAATTGAGAAATATACCGAACTCGAAGATTCGCTTTTCAAATTTGATTTTTTTGCACCCGATTCAGAGATGACACTTCAAGTTTGTCACCGGCTTGGGAAATGACTCAATACGGATCCGCTCGGACTCGGATGAGGGACTCTTCAGCGATGCGGCAACGGCGGGATCGGGACAAGACGAGCTTTGGGGCGGCAATGGCGGGATTGGATCAATCGTGCGGCTAGTTTGGCGATGTCGAGACGGCTGAGTGATTTTCGACGACGCTCAAAAGAATGGCGCTATATGGGCATCGGAGGACGCGTGGTGGATGAGCGTGAAGACCGGCGGCACGATGACGTGGTTTACGCTTGTACTTGATAAACAACCTCCCCAATCCCACAACTCACGATGCTCTACTCTCTGAACGTGTGTATTTTGTAGGTGTCAAGCAAAAAAAAAAAGGAAAGGCCTTTTGTCTCTTTGTGCTTGCGGTAATCTAATCCCTCGCCCTTTTTTCCAAACTCGAGACTTCTCACTTTTTCTCTCAAAAGAATGGCCGCCTCTCTCTCTCTACACCTCGCACTTCATTTTTCAAGGCACCCCCGGGACGAAGCTCTCACTTTCTTTTTATCTTTCAACCAAGCTTTTTGTCGTTGAAAAATTCTCCCCGTACGTCGTGGACGACCCCCTCTTATAGGCGAGCAGGCTTTGTTTCGGTTCCAAGAAATCGATTGGTCCCTTCATATTCGCCCGCATGCGAACGCGCCAAGATCTCTAACCAACCAACCGAAATATATTGCCATATCAAATCAAATCTTTTCTCCGATTCCGTTAACTAATAAACACTCATCTATAGGATTTGGCCACGAAGTGGGGTTTTTGAGTTGAACTCCTTTCATCGTGCTTAGTTCCATTAATTTAATTAAGCTCAAACGCTTGAGTCCATCCATCGTCGGTCCGAATTAAAATGCAAAATGTAAACGCATGCTAAAACAAATAAGAATAAATGAACTAAATGCGAACTATATGCAAGATGATTTAATTATTTTTTTTTTTTTTTAGGGACTAAAGTTCATCCCTAATTTTTATGCAACAAATTAAGAAACCAAAATTTAGGTGTCAATTTCCCCTCTTTGAGTGGAGGCTCGCAGAGGATTCGCTCGCTAAAGACAAAATTGAGCCTAAATTTTGACAATGCAAATGATGAATCTTTTTTTTTTTTTTTGCGGGGTTTAAATCCAATTTTCAAATTGAATGATGCCCGATATGCAAAATGTAAGCAATAAGGAATGTATGTAATGAATGATGATTTTTTTTTGTTGGATTTAATCCCATTTTTTCAAATTGAATGATGCATGATATGCAAAATGCAAGCAATAATGAACGTATGCTAAGGCTTCTTACTTCATGCGGAGCGGTAAAAGAGTCTTAAATACGGATCGCATACAAAAAGTGCCCAAGTGAGGAAAACTTTGTGACGCTAGAACTCCCTTGGTCTTGAACTTCTATTCCACTTGGAAGTAAGGCTCTCAAGGTACGGAATTGCCCGTCATGCACCCGTAATTTCCTACAAGTGCGAAAGAGTAGCATGATATGACTTAAAAAAGCCATTTGAATGAGAAACGTGTTGCCTATACCACCGGGCAATCACGAAAGGACCATGCCCCCTATTCTACTTGGGTGAACATGAGGTTGGTTGTGTTGCTATTCCACTAGGCGGACACAAAGGGATATGTCACCTATTCCACTGGGTGAACATATAAGAGGGATCATGTCGCCTATTCCATTGGGCGAACACGAAATGAATTGTGCTACCTGTTCCATTGGGCGGACACAAAAAATATGTCACCTATTCTACTGGGTGAACATATGAGAGAGATCATGTCGCCTATTCCACCTGGGCGAACACGAAATGGATTGCTCTAGGTTCTACTTGGGTAGACACAAAAAAATATGTCACCTATTCCACTAGGTGAACATATAAATGATATACACTACCTATTCTACTTGGGTAGACATAAAGAGAAACAATGAAGAATAATTAGAAACATACCCGAATTCTTCTTCGTTATGAAAAAATGAAGAGTTAATTGCAATGCACTTATTTTACCCGAGACAGAGTTAAAATAATATGCGCATGGCCAAAGAAAACAGAATTCATGAATCTGTCTTGTTACCAAGCTCCATTGAGGAAAATAAGGGAAACAGTTTCGTCCTTTTGACAATTTGATCGCATTTATGAGGGACCTTCAATCGAAAAGGACTTTTCCACTCACTCTCAATGAAAGGCTTTTGACCCGGCCTTTGATGCGGGTATAAAAATCGCTCGACTCTCTTCATCGTGCTTTGACGAGGGTCCGAATATTCTCGAAATCAGTATGACCTAACCAATCCGAGAGGTCTTTTGAAGGACTGAAATGCAAGTTTGATCAAGGGTTTAACAATGGGGACTCATGAGAATCATGGTTTGGAAAGAATTGATATCATCCATCACTCCGGATTTACAAGTCGGAAACCGCAAAATGAGATAGAAAAATCTTGCTCGCACTTCTTCGAGCAACATTTATAAGCATATGAAATTCTACGTTAACATAAGTGCCCTAATCGAAGAGACTTTGATAAGGGTTGTAACGCAGTTTGGGCGAGGCTAGAAATGAATGGCCTATTTTCATCAAGAGGGGTATCATTCGAGGAAATTGGGAGTTGGTGATCATTTATCGGCCTCTATCACGATTTTTGCTCCGGCAATTTACGAACTTCTTTTGGGATCCTTTCAAGTGATTTCCTTTTGAGAAGAAGAATTGGTCTCTCTCCTTGATTTTTCTTTCGATAGGGATTTTCCTTCTCTTCTTTCTTTTTTTTTTTTTTTTTCGAGAGAGAATTTTCTTTGAGAAACTTTTTTTGACACTTTCTCTCTTTTCTTTCTTTCAAGAGAATTTGGATTGTCTTTCTCTTCCCCTTTTTGAGAGAGATTTTCTTTGAGAGAGATCTTTCCTTGATGGGGTCCTTTTGCATCTTTTCTTTGATTTCTTCGAGTTTCCACTTGCCCCAAATCATTTTGAGCTTGCTTTGAGCTAATTCCATTTGTTCACCATGGGAATGATCACCAATTGGGTTAAAATGAATCCACCGCTCAAATTGGGTACGCAAAGGGTATAGTGTGTAGGGAGATAGAAAGAAATGCTCTTCGTCAATATCTAGGGCACTCAAGCTAACACAGGATTTACATGCGTAAATATGCTTGAAGATTGATGCAAGTGAAAGCAAGAAAAATTCTAACTATTTCTTGATTTCTAAGTTATTGCCCCAATGTGGGGTTGTTCTTGATGAGGATAAAAAATGAATCTCCGCTCAAAGGGGTTAAGCAAAGGGTAACTTGTAGTGTTTAGATAGATGAAGTGAATGCCTCTCATCACTTTGGTCATCATACTTTTCTCGAGATAATCCTTTACCTTGCCTGCACGGAAACTTTCACTCAACTTGCACTAGGATTAATATTCCGGGACGTGTATGGAAATGGCTTGCCTTTCATCATCCCGATATCTCTCATATAATATGATCATTTCATTAGGATAGAAATAGATTTCCCGATTGAAATTCTCTCCCAAGTGAAGATTAGTAATGCGGACAAAAGCCAATGCTCATGAAATTTCAAGCTCATGGAATTCAATCTTGATTATTCAAAGATCAAAGAGTGAGCACGAATCAAGTGTGGGCATGTATAAACTATGCAATATCTGAGCATGCAAATTGTAATGATGACTTATGATAGTTTCATGAAAAAAAAAAACTCATGTGTATGCTATTCGGATGTGCAAGAAAACTCTCGGAATGGGGCACTCGTAGATTGCCCCGTACATGTGAATGGATCTAACAAGCTTGAAAGCTTAATCCTTAGATTAAGGAAAAACATGTTCCTAGCTCTTGCCCTTGCACATAGAGAAATGTGCATAAAATGAGTCAGTGAGAACTTGACATACTCTCGTTATCCACTGGAGACGAGTCATGTCACTACATATTCCCGCAAGAAGAAAAACGAGCATCATTTCGAAAATGGCATAAAATTAAGAAGATATACTCATTTTCCAAATTGGGATTCGCTATCAATTTGCCCCATTTTTTGTCGGGATGAATCTTGCTTGAGTTGATGACCTCTAGAATTGCCCCCACAAGATTTAGCCTATGTTGGGATTTGGATGTCCGATTTCAAGTAGGTGAATCATTTTTATGTTTGATCCGATGGCCGATGTTGGATTGACGAGTCAATCGAGTCAACCAAGTCTACTGACGTGAATTACGAGGACTAAAACTCATGTGAAGATTTGCGAATGCATACGTAGATTGATCGGTCATGATGTGAGGTTGGAGTTTATAATCGCTCATTTGCCCCCGAATTAGTTCCAAATGAATTAGTAAAACAAACAAGGTTAAATCGCATGCCAGAAATTTTCTTTTCAAAAAAACATTTTTTCGAACACCCGGGGACGAAAATTCTTGAGAAGCCCAACCTCAGTGCTTACCATAGATGACAAATTTTTCAATCGTTGGTTATCGTCATCGGGTTGGTTTGAGATACTTCGTCAAGATTTCAAAATTTAATGAAAAATTTACGTAATTTTATTGATATCAAATCAATGAATTACATTTTATTGAAATGAAAATCCTAAAGTGTAACATGAAATAGAAAGGAAATCCTAGGAAACAATAAATGTTTCCACGTAGGAGAAATGAAAAGACTAAAAATGATTACTATTGAGGGCCGGCGCCATCTCCCATCGATGACTTTTCAAATATCGCCCGAATGATCCCGTAGCGGGTTGCTCGACATTGGGTTTACCAACAGGTTGAAATGCAAATGCCCCGGTTTCAAGTAGATCCCGGATGCGATGCTTGAGTACAAGACAATCATCGACCGAATGGCCCATTTCGCGGAATGATAGTCACACTTTTTCATGGGATCGTACCTAGGATACTTCGGGGGATTGGGACGTTGCGGCTCGAAACTTAGCAAATTCTTCTTCCTTATCACAGCCAATACCGAGATAATGTCCCGGGAAGTAGAGTAAATCGGCGAGGTTTACGTTGTTGGCGTGGGTTCGCTCGACTTTGCCGCCCATAAGAGGTCGGCCTTTGGGTGGTGAATTGCAACTTTGAGGCTCGAACGGTGCCTTCGCACATAAGTCATGTTGACTTCAGGGATGGACTCCTTCTCCTTCTTACCAAAAAATCTCTTGCTAGATGAGTCCGATTCACCGTACCACCCCTTCTTGAGTCCGGACTCAATTTCCTCTCCCATGGAAATGAGCTCACTAAACGTCCGGACCACCGTAATCGGCATGCGTGAACGGATGCGCGCGGAGTTGATACAAAAGCTTCATCAAATCTCGCTCCGATGGTTCGCGCATAATCTGTCCCGCTATATTCCTCCAAGAGTAGCGCACTCCTTTAGAGTTTCGCCTTTCTTCGCTTCGGCTCTCTCCGGATCTTCCCGTGTAATTGTGACATCGAGATTGAACTTAAAATGCTTGACGAAAAGGTTCGCCACCTCTTCCCACGAATCCTTCCGATTAATTTGGTGGTTAGTGTACCACCTCATCGCGGCATCCTTCAAGCTTGCCTGGAAGGTTTGGATCATTAGAGGTCCATTAGTTACGTATCTGCTCATGTGCCCCTGGTACATCTCGATGTCTTGAATTGGGTTTGAGGTGCCATCATATTTCTCGAAAGTTGGCATTTTGAATTTTTCGGGCACTTGAACCCTGGAAAAGATAGATAGATCAACAAGGGAACACTTTGAGTTCCCTCAACTTCTCGCGACCTGCGGTCGAGCTTTGCTAATAACTTGGCATTCTCATCATTTGGGGGTGGATGATGAACATGGGCCACGGAGATATACCGGTGTCGGTCAACATAACATCATCCAAGTGAAAGGTTGGATCAAGATCCACTACAGGAGTCTTGTCGGGGCGGAGGCCTTGACGAGTCGGAGGTGGAATCTCCGACCGAGAGCCAACATTGATCCGTCGTTGTTTGGCCATGAAATCGGTCATCATCTTGGACATGGTGGCCATGATGTGCTCATTCATTGTATTCATGTGTTCTTTTGGCTTTTCATCGATCATGGCCGCAATCTCACTGATTGGCCATCCTTCTTTTTGTCACCGACCGAGTGTTATAAGAATGTGGAGGATCCGTAGTAAATTACCTGGAAAAAAAATGATCGAAATGAATATAACAAACAATAATAACGAGTCGGTCCATGACATTTTCTAGACCCCAAAAACAAAATAAAGCACATCTAATGGACTAAATGAAGAGATTTTCAATTTCGTCGATTCTCACAAGTGATTGAAAGAAAAAAAAATGAAATTCACAAAATTAAAGCTGAATTGAGGACGAAATAGGTCAATAAAATTTACAAGACCGAAGGTCATTACGAACGATAACATTTATTACAAGAAAAAACCATAAAATTATTACAACTAAAACGAAACTAACTAAACACGAAACAATGACTCGTAACCACGACAATCAAGTCATTTTTCTCTTTTTTTGTGGGGACGCGATCTATAGACGAACGGGCTTCCAATTCTTTCCGAAGTCGTGCATTCTCCTTAGCCAAGGTCTCCATCTCGCTTCTTAGCCTTCACGCGTTCTTCTCATAAGCTTCAATCTCGGCTTGACGAGTGGGCTTCACGGCATCAATGGAAACTCGGGAGCATATGGGCCGGTATGAAATGGTTTGGATATACCGGGCTTTAGCATGATAAAGCCTTTCCTTTCCTTCGGGTTCCACTTCGGGTAACAATAGTTGGTGAGTTTCGGACTCGAGCCAAACTTGATCGATATGTCTCTCGGTTGCACATTTTTCGGCAACGAATTGGACTTGAAAAGCATCGGCCCAAGTGGTGGTGGAAGGTCCCGAAAACTCCATATTGTCGTACCACGCGAAGAGGATTATATCTCGTCACACCTGTAATACCCAACAAGGGTATGGGCTCCGCTCACCGTGATACAAACGGGCCTCGAGACTCGGAACCATATAGCTTGCCACAAAAAAATCTTAGGACCGGATCTTTAAATAAATCAATCCATTGAGAATGAGACAATCCTTTAAAGTCTTTTTGTAGCTCTTGAAATTTTACAATTGGGTTTTCATCTTCACTTATCCGAGGTATAATCATCTTAGAACCAAACTTAGCATAATGAGAGAAAAACCACATTTGCAAAAGTTCGGGAAGCATGGAATGTCTTATCCTTCTTTTTAATGAAACGGGTCAAGGATATGAAAGTTTCGGAAGGATAGCATTAATGAAATTCCTTCTACTGCAAATTTGACTAGCTATCCAAGCCATAGATGGATGATAAAATTTTTTGAAGTGGAAAAATCACAAGCCCAAAGAAAGCTAAGATGAAAATCCTACTTCAAAAGTATGAATTGCTTTCATAAAAACGCTCGATGAGAAATGAGAAAGGACACATTTGACATTTTTCTTTCAAAATTTTCCTCATTTCATCCTTGCTAACTTTCAAAAATTCAGCAAAAAGAAAACCGGATCAATTCCCACACAAGGATGAATTAAATCACCGCTAAAGGTTTTCCAATGGCAATGCTATATTCTTCCAAAGTCGGAGTGAGCTCGTGCTTACCTAGAATAAAGGTAAGCGGTATCCGGGCACAAAAAATGTGCAAGTGCTTGCATAACCCGATCCGTAATCCGATGTCCAAAAGTGGCAACATATTACCTATACGGCTAAGGACATAATTCCGTGCATCAATGTTCAAATTATCCCACATCCGCTTCAACTCGGCCTTTGGAATGTACACGAAACGGAGATCCGAATGCCCCATTGTCTATAAATCACGTGCCACAAACCTAAACATCATGGACCGACCCAAAAAAATAATATAAGACAAGATAAAGTTCGGGAGCATATTTTACCGTAGGATAGGAAAAATAAACAATCACATGGACATGCACATGATTTGTGAGTTAGCCTTATTCTATCTATCCTAGAGGCGACAAATTAAAGCGAAAGACTTACGGCAAGGCGACAATCTCGCGACATAATCAAGATTAATCGTAATCCTACGATGTAACCAGGGATTAGCGGGTCATTTCACTTGGCTTCTCGATTAAAAATTATAACTCCCGCTGTAATCCTACCAAGCATGAGTTCTAATTTTCAAACTCATTTTGGAAAAATATTCGGGATTGAATTTGGACTAACTTTCAACCATGATCCCACGGTGAACGCTAGAACCAATCTCAATACCATCCTAAAACTAGTGGCCCAGGTTCGACCACGGGACGAGTGTGGTGTGGTGCTAAAACAATAAATCATGCACAACAAATAATATGCAAACACCGCTTCAAAAATTGCAGGAAATAAATCATAAAGATTCCAAACTCCAATCAAAAACAAGGGGTTAGCCACACACTCCACCCCTTATATCTCCCATCTGCAAAACCATCTAACACAAGGTTAAGGACTTACCGGAGTCCAATTGCCAAACAAAAATACGATTTTAATGAAATCATCGGCCTAAGTCCACTAAAGTTCCTTTTAATTCTTTCGAAAATTAAAGTGATTAATTAATCAAAAAACTTTCGAAGAAAAAAAATTCACTCCCGGAGTCGCTAAGTAGTCGCGACCTAAAAATTGAAAATTCCTAGGCTAATGGATTACCAAGTTAGTTAAATTAACTACCCTAGTTCGAGCTCTCCCAAGCCCTACCAAATCGCAACTTAAGATTCAATTTCATGCAAAGATCTTACATTGGAGTCGCCACTAATCATTTTATGGTAGGTATAGACACCTAAATAAAGTACGGGAAAAATACTTTATTCCTACGAACCGAGATTCAAGTCCGGGACTTGATTACGCTAGATTGCTCTAACGCCCTTTCTGTACCATTTCATTTAATGAAAAAGGATTTTGTCGAGCAATATTAATTGATTTTAACCTAAGCCACAACAAAGGTTATCATGCGGTTGCACAATCAATTAATGAATATCCGAAATCAAAAGTAATTGCGGGAAGCATGCGCCAAGACAAATTGTTCTCACTTTTGGATTTTTCCTTTTAATGAAAAATAAACTAAATGCAATGCATGAAATCATTTAAAATGCAATGACATAAGTAAATGCAAACTATTCTAAGAATACATATGAATTCAATTAAACTACATGACTAACTTAGAGGACATGCGATTATAAACTAATTAAATTAACTACATGATGTATGAATTAAAGACCTAGACATGCAGATTCTATATGATCTAAAACCTATCATATAAATGATATGGCGAGATTGTTTTGATTTTTTTTTTTGTATTTTCGGATTGATAAATGATCCTAAATAAAACTATGCCTAAAGATAATTATCTTATATATTTTAAGGTTTAAATTAGCCTAAACCCTAATTTATTAAAGATAATTTATCTCGACATGAAAATCTACTCAAATATGCGGATTCTATCCTAGAATGCAAATCTAAATTAACTTATTCTAAAATTAAATTAAACGTGCAAATATCTACATGATTTTAATTTGAGAATGCAACTTTTATCTAAAATGCAATGCAATATCTTTAGAATTTTAAATATCATGCAAGAGAATATTCATTCTAAAGATATTATGCCAATCGAATCAATCAAGAAAATATATATCTCAACCGATTTTTGAAAATATTTCGCGAATATTTGAGTCAATCTTTAATTCGTAATCCTACGATTAACGATTGAACTCAAATCCTTGCTCGTGCGGCAAGTTGCGGATTAGAAAAGATTTTCTAATCAACTTTTTTAAAAAAAGAAGGATATCCATTGTTATGCGATATACGATATATGCAAAACATTTCAGATCGGGTAATCAAATATTACAAATCTTTCCAATTTGAGCACGAAATACATTACAAAGTTATTTTCAAAATTGGCATGCGATTTTCAAACAAGCAATTGGAATATGAAATCAAAGCACAAAATCAAGCAAATGAAACGAGCAAAGAAATATTCGAATATCGAATTGAGAAATATACCGAACTCGAAGATTCGCTTTCAAATTTGATTTTTTTGCACCCGATTCCGAGATGACACTTCAAGTTTGTCACCGGCTTGGGAAATGACCTCGCACGGATCCGCTCGACTCGGATGAGGGACTCTTCAGCGATGCGGCAAGGCGGGATCGGGACAAGACGAGCTTTGGGGCGCAATGGCGGGATTGGATCAATCGTGCAGCTAGTTTGGCGATGTCGAGGGCGAGTGATTTTCGACGACGCTCAAAAGAATGGCGCTATATGGGCATCGGAGGACGCGTGGTGGATGAGCGTGAAGACCGCGGCACGATGACGTGGTTTACGCTTGTACTTGATAAACAACCTCCCCAATCCCACAACTCACGATGCTCTACTCTTGGACGTGTGTATTTTGTAGGTGTCAAGCAAAAGAAAAAAAAGGAAAGGCCTTTTGTCTCTTTGTGCTTGCAGTAATCTAATCCCTCGCCCTTTTTCCAAACTCAGACTTCTCACTTTTCTCTCAAAAGAATGGCCGCCTCTCTCTCTCTACACCTCTGCACTTCATTTTTCAAGGCACCCCCACGGACGAAGCTCTCACTTTCTTTTTATCTTTCAACCAAGCTTTTTGTCGTTGAAAAATTCTCCCTGTACGTCGTGGACGACCCCCTCTTTATAGGCGAGCAGGCTTTGTTTCGGTTCCAAGAAATCGATTGGTCCCTTCATATTCGCCTGCACATGCGAACGCGCCAAGATCTCTAACCAACCAACTGAAATATATTGCCATATCAAATCAAATCTTTTCTCCGATTCCGTTAACTAATAAACACTCATCTATAGGATTTGGCCACGAAGTGGGGTTTTGAGTTGAACTCCTTTCATCGTGCTTAGTTCCATTAATTTAATTAAGCTCAAACGCTTGAGTCCATCCATCGTCGGCCCAATTAAAATGCAAAATGTAAACGCATGCTAAAACAAATAAGAATAAATGAACTAAATGCGAACTATATGCAAGATGATTTAATTATTTTTTTTTTTTTTAGGGACTAAAGTTCATCCCTAATTTTTATGCAACAAATTAAGAAACCAAAATTTAGGTGTCAACAATGCACAATCTTGGCATTTCAGGAAGAGCTCTCTTGGACAAATGCGGAAGATTATCGACGAAACTACATCCCGTGTCAATAACTAAAACAGAGATGAACAGCTAGTGTTCTTAACCGACTCATCATTTGACGACCCGATCATTGGCTTCCGTTCGAGGGTTTCGAGATATGAATCTCCCAATAATTATGTTTCGCTCGAATTGGATTCAATCGCGGAATATTTTTCACCGAAAGTCATTCTTCGATTTTTGTGATAGCTTTGAAAGTCATTCTATAATACTCTTCATAAATGGCCGACTGTGCTCTCATCGACTAATTCTATCGCACGTCAATAATAACAAAAAAATTGATATTTTTGGGGTAAATAAATTCTATCTAATCTGCTGTTTTAAACAAGATTTATTACAGTTTTTTTTTTGGGTACAAAATAACCTATTTAAAGAGTACAAAAAAAAAGGAAAATTTGAAAATTTTAATTCCAGTTGCGGTATCTTTTGGTCAACTGATCCAGAGCACGCAAAATGTGCTCAGTGGATGCGTAACCCTGGCACGCACAAGGCTCACGTTAGCATTCACAGCACTCGCACAAGAAAGCAAAGAAAATAGAAAATGACCAGAAATTTCTCAGTTCCGCCTACCCTTCTCTCTCTCTCTCTCTCTCTCTCTCTCAGAGACACAAGCTTCCAGATTAGGGTTTCCCTCTCTCCATCTCTCTCTACTCTTCCACAGACGCAAGGGTAAAACACTTTCTTTTCACTGGTAAGATCGCGAAACGCCTCGTCGATTCCGTGTTTTGCTTTCTTCGATCGCACATGTCGCTGGTCGATTCTTGAGTATTTGTTCGGGTAGAGCGGGATCGATTTCTCTCTCGCCTGAGTGCTAAACCCTAGGAGAGAGAAAAGAATGGATGAAGGAGAGGGAGGGTACGGGGAGGGTGGGGATCAGATGGATCAGTTCCACCGCAACGAGGCGATCTCTGCGGTCGCCGATGAGGGGTTTTTAGTCGAGGAGGATGACGATTACGAGGATTTGTACAACGACGTGAATGTCGGGGAGAATTTCCTCCAGACCATGCGGAAGAATGAGGATTTAGGGTTTAGAAACGATGTTGTGGAGGAGAAGAAGATTGAGCCTCCGATGGTTGCGCCCGAGTCTAGTCACGGCGTTTCGATACCTGGTGTTGGGGGCGTTGAAAGTGGGGTTGTTGATGGTGGAGGAGATTCTAGGGTTTCGGGGTATCAAAACCAGGGTTTTAGAGGGAATGAAATGAAGGGACCAAGTGGATCGGGGCTGGTGGTTGGACAACAACGGAGCGGAGGGCTTAGGGTTGAATTAGGGCCAGTGTCTAGCAAGGTTAACGAAATGGAGTTACAGAGTGGAAGTAGAAGTGACCTAGGGCCTCAAGGGATTGGACAGCAGCCACATGCTGGTGGTGTAGGTAATGTTGCCAATGTCGGTAGCATTCCTAGTACCGGAAATGAGGTTTTAGCTAGGCAAAGTGGAGGAGGAGCTGTAAAAGGTGTTGGTGGAAATGGTATGGTGAATCCGGGTGTCAATAATGTATCTGCCGGTGCTGTTGCTGTCGCTGTTGCTGTCACCGTTGCTGGTGCCAGTGCTAGCGTTGGCACTAATGTGGGTGGAGGTGCAGGGGGAGGTGGAGGAACGATACTGTTTGTGGGGGATTTGCATTGGTGGACAACCGATGCTGAGCTGGAGGGAGAGCTGTGCAAATATGGGCCGGTGAAGGAGGTCAAATTTTTCGATGAGAAAGCAAGTGGAAAATCCAAAGGGTATTGTCAGGTTGAGTTTTATGACCCTACAGCTGCAACCGGCTGTAAGGAAGGTATGAATGGACATGTCTTTAATGGCAGACCGTGTGTAGTTGCTTTTGCATCGCCTTATAGTGTCAAGAGAATGGGAGAAGCTCAAGTGAATAGGAATCAACAAATGGCTCAGGCTGCACTTTCTCAGGCTAGACGAGGGCCTAATGAACCTGCAGCGAAGACCGGAGGAAATAACATCACCACTGGTGGCAACTATCAAGGTGGTGATAATAATAGAGGGTTTGGGAGAGGAAACTGGGGCAGGGGTAATGCAGGAATGGGAAATAGGGGTCCTGTTGGTCCAATGAGAAACAGGGGTGCTGGAGTGGGTGGGAGAGGCATCATGGGTAATGGGGGCAATGGTTTTGGCCAGGGTATTGGCGGTACCCCTCCATTATTACACCCTCAGTCGATGATGGGTCAAGGTTTTGATCCAGCTTTTGGTGGACCGATGGGTAGGATGGGGAGCTATGGTGGCTTCCCTGGTGCTCCTACTCCTCCATTTTCTGGTATAATGCCTTCATTCCCTGGTGGGCCGATGGGAGGTGTCGGCTTACCTGGGGTAGCTCCTCATGTGAATCCTGCATTTTTTGGGAGAGGGATGCCGATGAATGCAATGGGGATGATGCCCACATCTGGTGTTGAGGGACCTAACATGGGGATGTGGTCTGATCCTAATATGGGTGGATGGGGCGGTGACGATCATGGTGGGGGTCGAGCAGGTGAGTCCAGTTATGGGGAAGAAGCTGCTTCTGATCATCAGTATGGTGAGGTGAGTCATGATAGAGGAGGGGGCTGGCCACCCAACAAGGAAAAGGATAGGAGTTTTGAGAGGGACTGGTCAGGTTCTTCTGACAGAAGATACAGGGATGATAGAGATCCGGGCTATGACAGAGAAATGCCTAGAGAGAAGGATGTGGGTCATGATCATGAGTGGTCAGAGAGGAGGCCCCGTGAAGATAGAGATATCAGTAGAGAACGTGACAGAGAACGTGATAGGGACAGGGAACGTTCCCGTGATCGTGATCGTGACAGAGATAGGGACAGGGACCGGGAAAGGGACAGGGAACGAGACCGGGATCGGTACAGGGAGGACAGAGACAGATATGCAGATCATTATAGGCACAGGGACCGCGAGCCAGAGCATGATGATGAGTATGAAAGAGGACGGTCCTCAAGAACTCATAGCAAGTCAAGAGTATTGCAAGAGGAGGACCATCGCTCAAAATCAAGGGATGCTGATTATGGAAAGAGGCGTCGCCTTACCTCTGAATAATTTCTTTGTTCTCGTTCCCATCAAGAATGGGAAGAAACAAAACAGAGAGATGCATGCCTATCCAGTTCGTCTTCTGATGCTTTTGTGGGTTCTTCATCCATTGGACAGTAGTCCTGTAAATGGGGCGTTAAAAGTGCTTGATGGCCTCTTCTTGTGTGGGGCATGGTTTTTTCCGGCCTTAAACAAAGTAAGTATCCAAACATTCTCTCCTGGTTTCAGATATCCTGTTGATTTGTAAGTTTTTCAATGTTGGTGTGTGCATTCTTTGCAGTTTTTGCTTGTCATATTTTCTCTTTGTGCTTAAAGATTCTTACAGACAGCTAATCATGTGACTTTTGCATTTAAGTGAGACGATACCTTTTTTCTTGGAAATAGTATTATTTCTGGAAGTTGGTGACTGAATAGTATGTTAAAGTTCCAACATACTGAAAGCGGTCTTCTATTTGTTGATTTGCTATGACACGCTTCTTTCCATCAAGAGGCTATTGAAGTGTTCCCTCTGTTGTTCTAGTCGATTAATCATTTTCAGTATGCTTCTTATGCCATTGATTCTTGTTATTTGTTCTTGTGACTTATTTTTATATGGGGTGATCTATTCAGTGCCTGCCAGTGGTTGTAGAGAATTTGCGTACAGCTTTTGTTTGTTACTCACATATATTGACAGTGCATCTGCTCTGCTCGTCACCTTGTGTGCCTTTGACTGGTATAACTGTTTGTTTCCTACATCAGAATCACATATAAGATTTAAGCCTTTGGATGAGATATACATGTTTTATTCTGCATTTTTCCATGCAATTTTCTACTATTCATGTTCCTCCTGGATCGTCCTCTGACTAGTGGTATTCCATCTCGTGATTATATATTGTTTCCTGAATCTTCTGACCATTAGACTTGCTTGATCCTCTATTAAACATGTCACTTTTGTGCTTGGATATTTGTGCTTGCACGTGTGTTGGCAACAATATCTTATACTTGGTGTATACTGAAAGTGTTTGTATTCTGGCAACGCAATTAGAATTAGAATTAGTTGGTTTTTTGGGGTATCATGCGATCCTTTCTTTCCATTGTGTATGCCTAATATTTGTTTTGTATTAAAGATTGAACCTTGATGCAGTTCGTAGTATTAACTTTGTAGCTTTGCCATCTTTTAAAGAACATAGATTCTTGCAGATATGGTGGTCTTTCAATTTTGATGTGGATAGTTGATGGTGTAAAGTTTTTTGGTGCTGGTATGCCTATGGTAATGAATTCTTGAACTAGTGAGAAACAATTTCAGTTCTTATGGCTTAGTTGCATATACTAGTGAAACTCTGTGGTACTCTAAGCATTCTGTTTGCGAGGAGTGTTTGTCTGTTGAAATTCTTAATATGTAGATGGGAACATATCAGGCAGCATTTTTCTTGCTTGAAACTCTTTATCTACTGGTAGTTTTGTCGTGGTTTTAAAACGCGTAGTTGAGGTTACATCATGTCTGCATTCTCATACTTTCACTCAGGGGCCTTTAATTCATCACTGTAAACTCGATTTTCTCATCCGGATATTAAATCAGACCTGTTTAAGTGTTTCGATCATCTTAAAATTTTTATTTTATTTTTATTTTACAATGAAAAGTTCTCTGCTTAGATATCCACTGAGTTTCTGAGTTTCATTTACTTTGTGTATTCATTGAATGCTTTTTAACTGAAACGGTTTCTTGGCCTGTACAAATATAGCGCAGCCAATTCCCTATTCAGTCCTGATTTCAAGGGTGAATAAATTTTGAAGCTTTGGTTTTGTCGGTAAGGATGTCATAGAAGCTACATTCTGTTTCTAATGATATAGAACACTGGACAATGCGACTTGCATGAAGAGCTGTTTTTGAGTTGTTTGTGGTTTTTAGATGTTGTTGAAAGAAACGGTGCCTGATTCTGAAAAAGGAAATGATCTTTTCAGTTATTTTGCTTTCCATAATACTGAGGAATCAAATACAAGCATTCATTCTGGATTTTTCAATGAGAGAAAACTAAAAATGATCATCCTGTTAGGATGTCCAAAATTAATTCTGCACGTAACCAACTGAAAACTGCCATGTTCAATTACAGTGACTTTTGAACAGGTTTTCATCAACATTGCAGATAGGCGCCTTATATTAAGATTCTTCTGTCTCCATTGCATGGGGCATAAACAGAAAGTCATGAAACTGACTGTAACTTTGATGGACACATCAGCATTGGTGGCATTGCTAACTTTTTCTGATCAATCTGCTTTCTTCTGTACTTGTTTGGATATCTGTTTCTCTGGTGAAGTACTTATTTCTTATGCAGATGTTGCTTTGGCTCTATTTTTTTTTTTTGCCGTAGCTAAAGAAGGGTCAATGTCAAGACTTGAAGCTCTGCGGCAGTACTATGGACTACTTGGAGGTGGTGAAGACCTTTATGACTATCATATATGAGAGGGATAATGCATGGCGTTTTCCCATGGATGTTAGGAGTGCAACTTCCATTTTAAGTTTGAAAGACCTTTGAATTTATGTTTTTGAGTTGATTAGCTTGAGCAACCGACTTTGTGGATAATGTTATGGCTTGACATTGCTGAAGTCATAGATGTTGTAGATTATCGTAGAACTATCATTTGAATCGCGATGTAATAGGATTTAGTTGAGGATGTTTCGCTCATGTTCCATCCTTGATTGGCTATTCTTCTGTATCATTTTTTACGGCTTCTTTTCCCCGACTGTATCACCATTGTTGACCCCACGATGTGTTTTTTGTAGACTGTAGAAAACCTAACTATACGGTAGTTGATTAGCCCATGTGAATTGTACATTTCCTATCACCTTGTAAATATCAATTTCTAGTCAATCACAACTCTCATCTTTGGCAACACTTTTGCTCATGTCTGTCTCCCCTTTCCTTCCTATCTGCTTAAGTACAGTAATTGGATTGCAGATTTTACCCAAGATCATGAGTTTTCTGTGAAATTCTGCATGGCATATTTTAGCCTGTAAAACGATGTTACAGGTAGCTTTTGTATCATTGCTTTGTTGTCCACTACCGTGTATAAATCGCTGTACTGTTTGTTCTTCTGTGGCTGGGAACTGGAGGGCTTGGCACATATTTGACTATGATCAGTCCAACTGGATGGGTTTTCCCCTTTTCCTTTTTGAGTTGCATGTTGATATTGAGTTTGACAAATAGAGTTCGGTTCCTTGTTTCAAAATGCCCAAGAGGCATGAGCATCTCTGAGATGCTCAAATTTTGCGAAACTGATGCAAAGAGGTTAGGATGTTAGACTCCCCTCGGACATGATTCCACTAGACATTCGTTCATTGATTTTCAAGATGTTCATTTTGCCATGTGCATCCCCTTGTCGGGCTAAAAATCCTATTCGTTTCGGATGACCACTTCTCTTCCTAATAACCGATAGCAAATAGGCGCACGGTTCAGCTTTGCCTCTATTCCTTTGTGTTCTCTTCTTTTCTACTTTTACCCCCCCTTGTTCTTGATAAAACTCATAAAAGTTGGCACCCATTGAGCAATTTTAGCTCATTTAGTTGCTTGGCCAGGAGATGTGATTCACTTCTGAAGGAGCGGGACTCTCTCAACAAAACACTGCATAAAACAAATTGGCATAAATGTCGACTTAAACATGCAATTACGTTCCATGTCATGGCAAAAACTATCCTGCTATATCTGGACTCCAAGCCGAGATGGAATTTTGATGATCAGTGCAGTGTAAAATCGAGCATCCTTGTACTTTGATCGTGAGAAATGGAGGATCGGTTGTTGGATTACATTTTGATCATGCTATCATGGCCTAGGCCTCAAATCTCAAACTTCGAGCACCTTATGGAACCGATGGATATGTCCAGTTCTATCAATTTGTCTTCCCCATTGATTTCGTCATCTGTCAAAATCTCTTTCGCTTCCTGCTTCTCAAAAATGGACTTTGGCGGGAAATCGCCCAAGCAAACGTTACTTGGTAGAGAGATCTCAATGAGGCTGCCGTCATCGTCGTCATCATCGTCCTCGCTTGAATGAACCAGTGGGCTGCGACTTCCGTTACCAGAACTGATGAAATTTAGCTCGAAAGTTTCGCTTTCTATCGACTCATCACTACTTTCACCGCCTGCTGGAAAATCAAGGGATCCTTTCCGGAATTTAACCGTCTGGGCAGCACTTCTTTCTCCGTCTGATTCCGCTACCTGTTGGGTTTTGCCTTGGAAGTGCTTGTCAACCATATCTATGTGGTGAAGCGCCGGATTTTTATGACGGACGCCACTTTCGTCCACAGCTTTCTTCTTCAGGAAGGATGCGACAAAGAAAACGGCTGAGAGTGCCAAGAGTGGAATCTTGGCCGGGAGAGGAAGGAAACCAGAACCCGTGAAACCCGCAAAAACAAGAGTAGCAACAATCACTCTAATGCTGAATTTTGGTGTTAGTTTTCTCATCCTGGAAGAGAAGCAACAAAAAGGAAGTAACGATGGACAATACAGTGGGGACTATATTGGCATCTGCAAAAAAGATAGCAGCGAAAGAAGGCGATTTCTACATGCTTCAGGCTGAAAGCAACAGATCAGCTATGAAGAAGGGAAGAGAGTCTGGAATGATAACTATCTGCCAAACTGAGTCCAAACTTTGGCTACCAGTTGAGATTTTCCTTTCCAGGAAACGAATGAAAGGAAAAAAAAGAAAAGATGGTCCTGGAACAGAGACACAGAAACTTTCTTTTCAGAAAGGAAGAAACTTTGCAAAGGAGGGCTTCTGAGGTCGAGAGATTGAGCTACAATCTTTTTTTTCTTCACTCGATTTCACATGGTGCTCTTAAACTGGGAGTGCTCTTAAACACGTGCGAAAAGGGCTTTTGACTAATGAAGCAATCATGTTGCTTCCATTAAGGATGGAGAATCATGGTGTCTGGATTTGCTTTGAAGACTTTACAACACATCCCATAGCGCCCCCCCTTAATCATCCTCCCGTGCTTTGCCTGCAATCATAATGGCGAGCACGAGTTTAGATGCGCAATCATGTTTAGCGATCTCGATGATGCCTAACATCGGTTGAACTGAACACTCAAAGCTCGTTGCTCATTATTCTGAAGTACAGTTAATCGAAAATACAGGATGGGTCTGTTCGCATAATCATCTACAGCGGATGCATTCAGGTTATGTGGTCTTGTTATAGCCTTACCACGTCTCAAAGATAGAGCTTCAAGACTTTGAGACCACCTGATTGTTTATGTCCAAAGTCCACTTAGTAGGTATCGTATGGTTCTGACTGTTCGAACCATCATGAACTCGAGGATCAAGCACACTTGCATACAAGATGGCCAGTAATCAAGACGGACGTAATTTTTGCATCAAAGTGCGGGGGAATATCTTCCAGGAAGGAATATGACATTTGGTCAGAATGGACTTCCATTAAGAGGAACAATTCTCAACTGCCATTAAAAGCTACTCCTGCATTAGAGCTTATCATCAACATCTCACTCTTTCAGTGATGGAAATTATTACATGAGAGTGCCCGGTACGATCTCGAACAGCAGCTAGCCATATCTCTCCTTTTCCTAATACAGCTAGCATTGTGGATTTTTCCTAAAGGAGGAAACAAGAACTCTAATCACAATCAATAATCCAATATGAGACACACAACTATACAAGTCATTAATCGCTACAGGATGGGGCGATCACGTCTCCGCTTAGGATGGTTGTGCAAGTGCTATATCAGAAACGGATAGAGTTCCTGATTGATCAACATCAAGATCGTCAAACTCCTCTAAAATTAGTGATATATCTTCTTGACTAATCTTCCCCATTTCCTTGAGCTTATATATAATGAACTCAGCAGCCCTGAAAAGCAAGAACCACGATCATGCTAAGTGCAGATGAAAGAGAGATATAAGCCATCAACAAGCAAGTTGCAACAGGAAACTGTTGTACTCAAAGATTCAGCTCATGGAAAAGTGGAAGTGGTATTTTTCCTCAAGAAAAAGTAATTTCCTCTTTTTTTCCAAATTTAGTGATCCGAGATTATTGCCAGCACAAGGACCACAGCAAGTTTCTAATCTTTAGGTGACTATTCCTGTGCTAATCTGCGGCTGATAACTGAAGGATTCATCAAGATGGCACATAGTGGCAGTTGATAAAGTAAAAATTCAACTTACCCAACAACCCCATCATCATCAAGATCAGCTGCCTCCAGATCGACATTAGTCATCCTCCTAGAGAGAACCCATTTGACCAATTCCCTCTGTCTATTTTCCGTGTTCAGCTCAGCAATGTAGAGGAAAAACTGAGCCAGACATATCGTACTTGTCAGTATCCAAAACACGGCAAAAACACGCCCTGCTTCGGTCGAGAAACTCTTATCTCCGTATCCTAGTGTTGTTATGGTAGAACACACACAGTAGAAAGCGTCAACAATGTCCAGGTTCTCAACTAAAGCTAGGAAAGTTGTTCCAGCAACTATGAGCACCAGGAGAAGGATCAAGGCCGTGACACACTTATATCTCACTCGGTTGGTTTCGATTTTGTTTAGCATTTCAGTTGGGCCAACTTTGTTATGCAAATGCAGGGCTTTGACCAGCAGGATTTCCTGCTTCTCTACAAGGTAATCTCCCGCTTTGCTCAGAATTAGGCCAACAAGAGCCATCCCGGAGAAGACAAAAACACAAGCAAGTAGTTTTGTCAGAACGCTGCCTGGCACAAGGTCCCCATACCCAACAGTGGTCATTGTCACGATACAGAAATAAACTGCATCGAGAAGGTCATTTGTCTTTTCTCCATCAATCTCGTTCCTAACGAGGTAAAAGCACAATGTGCCAAATCCTAGGTAGAATCCCAAGATTATTGCAACTCTTTTGAAACTGGGGTGGAGATTCCCTAGTATGGACTGGGAACGCTGATTTGAGCCATTGAGATTCGCTTCTTGAGGAAAGGCTTCTGCAAGAGGAGCACTTTTGCAGCGCCGAAACCTCCTTCTCTTGAGTTCCTTTTTATCCATTTGAGTTGAATCCAGCAGCTTCGACAGCAAGGGCTGCTTCACACTGTTAGCATCCATGGAGGGGCTTCCGCAACAGAGGATCACCTGGAAGATATCAAAAACATGCCTAAACTTTTAAGACCTCAATCAAAGCCAAGTGAAGAGATCACTATCACTGGTTCAATATAAAATAGCACCACCAACGAGTAAAGCCCTTATTCATGCTTCAGCGACTATCATGTTCGAGGCAAGTTTATTTGTGTTGTGGACAATCCAAAGAGACCAGACCACAGGAGAATTGTTCTTATCTAGAAGAAAGACACAGAGCATTTTGATTTCCAAGACAGCCAACACATAAAATAGTGTACTCAAGAATCAAGATAGCAGAAGAGTGCTACTAATCAGACCGCACTGTGTACAGTGTGAAAAAAATGAAAATCTGAAGCCCCCAGATCGGCCTTCACCAAATTTTTGCTTCCGAGCCCAAACAATTCACAGTTTTTGGAACGAACAGATCCAGAGAATCCCATTTCCCTAGATGAATGACCCACAGGACAAGTCTGACCAATTCACCACGCAGTTTCTAATTATAGTTTTCAAGAATTGCACAATCCGCTCCGTTTTCACCTTTCGTTGCCCAACCCGTGAACCCCAAGATGAGATATGTTTCAGCAGGAAACCCAATTAGAAGTTGCTTAACAATGAAGTCTCGCCGGAGGAAACAAGAGGATCCGAACCCAAACGTCACTCATGCTCAAACCCACCGACAAGCTCCAAGATATAAAAAAAACAAAAAAAGCAAGGCATGAACGTCGGAGTAAACCAGATGCTTTCAACGCTTACCCGAGGGAGCAGGGGAGCATTCAGGAGCGGCTCTTTCAGCTTCTTCACCCACGATGGTCACTCGAACAATAAAACTGAAAAAGTAGCAGCTGAAGAAGTCGGTACCGGTTGGAGAACATGGTAGAGATCCCGACGCGTCAGCGCTCTGGCCGTGAGCTGTCGATGATGGGTTGGTTGATGCACCGACGAGGGTTGACCCACCAAGATTTGTGTAGCGATCCGGAATGCGCAATCTTTGTCGGTGCCCTGCCCTGTAATGAAAAGACACGACAGACGGCTGAGCAGATTCGACCGTCCGAATGATGTCTCGCGGGTTTTACGTTTCTGGCTCGGGGACACGAGCTGTTTGAATGAACAGGCGACTTTAAGCCGAGTGAAGTATGTTTTATATTAAGATCGATCGGGGTCAATTTGTGTATACATCAATCTCATATGTATAATCCGTCTAATTATATATGTAAACACATAACTATACAAAAGTCGTACAATTCGCGTGAAGTTGAGGTACATGACACGCTCGGGTTTTTAGCTAAAAATTTGCTTTTGATGGTCACTCGAGCAAATTTCTAATCCTCAATCGTATGCTCTTTCATGTATATTTCAATTCTATTTTGACGAGCCGTGGCAAGTTGGCAACTTCTCATTTTGGCGACATGACTTCACGACGCTAACTTCAAGACTGCAAAATCCTTCAACACGACCCAAACCCGTTTTCCGTGCCTCATTCACTCGAGCTCCAACGCAATTTCTTGCACCAGTTAAAAATCTCGTCTTTCCGTCGTCAACGTTGACCAGGCCACAAGAAAGCGCCGATGGCGAATGCCCTCTTCTCCTCGAGAGGGCCCCGATAGTCGATCCCGTATTCTCGGAGCAGCGAGTCCAGTCTCCATTCCTCCATCTTCTCGTAATCAGCTTTCGTGTACCTTGGGTAGTGAAGGGGCATTTGGAACCCTGTTGCAGTTGCAGACGCAGACGAAGAAGAAGGGTCTTCTTCTCCGTCCTTGCTGCTGGCCTTCCCGCTCCATTGGGCTTGATCATGGACCGGTCTTCCGTTTGAGCGTGCATCATCCGCCTTGCCCTTTCCTTCGGCCTTCCCAGTTTCTCCTGCAATCCCCAAAGCTTGGATGAATGCTGGACAGAGCAACCACTTGGAGGTCATTGCTTTCCAGTTCTTCTGCACCAGAGAACAAAAACGAAGGCAAAGAGATGTCACCCAATTCTTCCAAAAACAGAGGGAATTGGCAAAAGAAAGAGCGCTCGAAGCCAGAGCAAGCAGAAGAAGGTCGTTGCCTTTATATATAGACTTCTCTCATGGCCTTATACTTGGATGAGAAATGGCCACGAGGTTCTGGAATGTACTGAACTTTACATTGGTTATGGGTAGTAGATGCAGTGAATGAAGAAAAAAAAAAAACTCTTCGTAAGATGGGTAGTTATACGGAGGATGAATATAGTACTTATGACCATTTTGCCATTTGTTAGCTGCTGGTCGCTTTTCATCTTTAAAGCCCTCAGCTCCTAATGAGTGCTGGGTTCCTTTCGGAAAGGAGGAAATGTCTGGAAACGAGGGAATGTATCTTGGGTTTAAGGTCGGGCCCTCTGATGATAATGCCGAGGTAACGGCACAAGAATATCGGTGTTCCCAGCAGTGAGCGTGATAGCCCAATAAAAAAAGAGTCACACGTCTCGATAAGATCACGAGTTTGAGCTATTTCATGAGCGAATCTCTAATCATATTGAGTCTTGAACGTTGCTATTTCGTGAGAAGAGATTTTTTTAATTTTTGAAGTGTAACGAGAGTTAAGGTGAAACGTTTGCCGTCCTTAGAACTTTTGTTTTTTTGGTGTATTAAGTAATCACGACTCAAACCGAATATTCTTGCGACGATATCCATAAGAGATGATGGTATGGACATCGATTATTTTTCAACAATCTTTTCAAATTTCAAACGGAGACGTATGTTCCCAATTTGATGACAAAGTCAGTTGAAATTCAAACTAAATTTTCAAATCTACGAGAGATGCCTCTTTCGAGGGTTCGGGCAATAGAGATGTCCCATACTGTACACATTAGATAAATCGCGAACTTAGATTAGACTCTTGTAACGGTGGAGTCAGTCCACCTCCACTTCCGGAAAAGGATCCAAATGAGCTGTTAGGCCCGTACCCGGATTCGCACCAGATCAGGCCCGGCCCGGCCCTCACCGATCAACGCATTGCAAACTTGTAGGATCTACAGAGTCCATTGGGCCGAGTACAGGCCCATGGGCCCATGGTCAATCCACCATATGTATTTTTGCACATTCGCCATTTTCTTCTTCTTCTTCTTCTTTTACTTCTTCTTCGGTCCTACCGAACCCATCCTTCCCACTCCTTCTCTCTCCTTCCCCTTGTTCATGGTTTGTTACGCAAGTACTTCTCATTCTCTGCAAACTCTAGCTCCCTCCCTCTCTAGAACCTGTACTGCCCCTCTCTCTCTCTCCCTCCCTTCCTCCCTCCCTCCTCTCTCTAACCATCTCCTTTCGCTTGCCTTTCGCTGCTCTTGGAGCACACCGCAGTGTGAACGCAGCTTCCCGTTTGACCTTCCACTTTAACCCTCCAGAAACCCTAATCACGGCAGTCCCTCAGCTGTTTCGAGCTCCGCAGTTCGCTCTTCGGTGGCCTAAGTCCCTACCGGCGTTTTGGCCCGAGACGCGGGCTTCGCTTCCTTGGTGATTGCCAGTGTTGGCTCGCCGTAGGCTGCATCGGCGTGGCTCGAGGGTTCTTGCGAGCCGAGTGAACCTTTTTTTGACGAGGGGTTCTTCTGATCTGGTCGCCGATCGTTGGGGGCGCAGCTTCGTGCGAGGTTTGGTTGATCTGTTCGTAATACAGGTTTTGTGTTAGGTGGGGCTGTTTTGGGGTTGAAGTTGAGAATTGCTCTCTGTAGGCCTTCGGTTACGCCCGGCGGTGGTGATTTTTGCTTCGTGACAGCTTCTGAGAGCTTTTCTGAGCAGGAATTGTTCATCCATGAAAAGGCTGAAAGTCGGTTGCTTTGACCTCTTTCCACTTTGATCGCCCCATCGTAAGCTGTGTAATTGGGGCTTGATCTGCTTTTTGTACCTCATCTGCAGAACTCCTCAAGATTCCGTACCCTTCTTAAGTTTTGCGAATTCTTGGGTCTGAGATAGAATTGGCGTTCGCAGTATTTGAGTTATGTCACGGGAAAAAATTAGTAGCTAGTTTCTCGTTTTCTATAATTGTATTATCACAGTCCTCACTGTTGGCTAGTCATTTTGAAGAGTTTTCACTTTCTGGAGGCCAGATTTCCTTTTCAGTTATGTAGTGAGTATTTAAAGTAGGTTTTGGTGTTGTTGAAACTGCATCGGTGGTTTTGGTGAAAATGTCCGGAGAAGGGTGTTGTTTTGTTGAGTGGAAAGAGCAATTTGTCTCCTTAGAGCGTGGCAACCGTGTGGTTCACTATTTCTTGAAGGATTCTGCTGGGGAGACAATCCTTGCCGTTGTCGGCACAGAGAGGAGTGTCAGGCATATGTTCTATGTTGTTGCTGACGAGTTTGTGCAAGCTTTCGGCAGTCAAAGTTCAATACATGCCGGCTTCAAGTGGAGATCAAGAAGAGAGGTTGTTGATTGGCTGACATCTATGATATCAAAACACCGTGGTAAGTATTAAACCTTATCTTTTCCCCTTGCAGCTTGTAGTACCACTTTATTGAATAGACCACACAATGAATTGCCTCAGAATGAACAATAAAACAGCGTACAACGCTAGAAGGTCACGTTTTTGCTTGCGTTTCGGTTTGAGAAGAGTGTACTGATATTGTGCATGGAACTAAAGAATTTGCAAAATTTCACAAGGACTTACAGGTTGTGCTGTTTTTGTAGTTGTTGAATTCAGAAATTCCATATCCTGGAGTTTATCTGAAGCAATCTTTACCTGGCGGGGCATCAATATTTTATGCGAATAGTTTGTTGAAGTGCCTCTGCTGTCATCTTTTGAAGTGGATATGTAGACATGCACTATTTAGTGCTCCGGCAAGATCCTTGCCGTCAATTTTTTACATAAGCTGATCTGTTATTTCAAAGATTATAGCTGCATGCTGGACTTGCATGGAAGTGCATAATTAGAAAGGATCTTGTGGGTATTACCAACTTATTATTGAATCTGTTGAAGGAAGTAAGCTTTCACGGGCACAGCATTGAGTTCACATGATTAAGTTTGTAATTGCATACTGCTGATGATTCAGAAGTTCTGGCTGGTGTCTTTGATGCAAGTTATTGCTAGAAGTGGAATGACCTTTGGATATGTCAACCTCGTATGTTACCATTAAAAGGGACAGTGTCAATATTTGCATATGGTTGAATACCTTGGTACTAAGCATGATGAAGCGCTTACCATTCCTAGTTCTCTATATCGTCGATTCGTGAAGAATGTAATGATAAGCTAATTCAACTATATTTTTGCATTTGCAGAATCACCAAAACTGCACAAGTCACATGCTCTGAGAAATTTTGAGTTTCCTCTGAAGAGGTCACTAGCTCAGGTATCAGATTGCCAGGTACAATTTCCTTTTTCCTGCTGTCTTCTGTGTTTTGTGTCTGTGATGTTTGTTTAATACTATCTTTTCAGGGTCGTCCGGCGAGCATACTTGGTGGGCATACCTCAGAAATTGTGTGGTCAGGTACTGCATGGACATGTGGTAAACAACTGAAGCATTACCCATCCTTCTGCCGGAATGGGATTACAATAGCTGTAAGCACTAATTACTGAAGTTTGAACTCTCAAGCTTACGTGTATAAATTCATAGGTACGAGGACCTAGGAAAGTAACCAAGAGATTTTTTATCATGTTAGTTGGTGCATTCTTCAAACTTCCAGTTGTCAGTCTTCAGTTTTTACCATGTGAGAGACAAGAAAGTTCTGCAAGATTCTGTAAACCCGGAAACTTATTTGGTGATCTCTGATATAAGACTAAATGGCCCCTCAAGTGGGCAATCTTGACTTTGAGGGAATTGGATTTTCACATTGAGATGGAAATGTTTTGATTATTGTCGATTGCTTGCTTGTCAATATTAAGTCGCACTTTATAAATGCTTCATTATTCTACTGGATTGAATCATAGTTATGTCCAATGACAGGCGTAGTACAACATTTTGGCAAAAATTTTATGGACATGATATGATTTTTTCGACGGAATTTCTTCTAAGTCCTGACAGATGACAGCATTCCTCCCAGTAAACACCAACCCCCTCCCCTGGGTTTCTGCCACTGTGTTTATGTGAATGAGTATTATTACTGTTCATGCGTAATCATAGGTGTGTCAATCTCTGTATGTGATCTGTAAAGTTCCATCGGTTTTTATGTTATTTCTTCCCTCAGATTTGCTTTGTGATGGGCATCCCAGTTAAAATCACATCTTTGTTATGTCATGGGATTCCTGATTTTTCTAAAATTCTTTCGTGTTGTTACTGCTATGCTTTATCCTGACATGCTTTTTATGTCGTCAGATTCATTCGTTTGTATTTGTCATGGGCAAGGGAGAGACTCGCTATCTTGCTTATTTGGAAGACATGTATGAAGACAGAAGGGGACAGAAAAAGGTCAAAATAAGGTGGCTTCACTACAGTGATGAAGTCAAGGGTGTAACACCTATACGAAATCCTCATCCCAAGGAAGTTTTCATAACGCCTTATGCACAGGTCGTCAGTGCCGAATGTGTTGATGGTCCTGCTACAGTTCTGACACGTGAACATTACACTAAGTGTTTGGCTGCTGTTCCTCATGCATTATCATCCAAAATATACCTATGTTTCAGACAATTCAGAAATAACAAAGTGAAGTCATTTGAGCTTAGCAAATTGAGGGGCTATTTTGATCAGCCCATTCTCTCTTGTTTCCTTGCCAGCCCCTTGCAACAGCCAGACACAGCATGGAATGGTCTGACTGGGGAGGAAGATGAAGATTTAACCTCAGGTCCTGATGTTAAGGTGGGTGGTAAGAGGACAAGAAGTTGCAGAGGTTACAAGAGGTGTGTTACAGCTTATTCTGGAGTAAAAAGACCTGGAGGAGATTTTGCCAATCTGACATACGAACCTGCAAATAAGAAATTAAATGATGGTTTGTTGGCTTGGAGGTTGCTATCTCTTAAGCATGTTAACTCTCAGCCTCGATTTTCTCCACGATTTAAAGTTGGTGACAAGATCGAATTGCTATGCCAAGATAGTGGCATCCGAGGCTGCTGGTTCAGGTGTACTATTTTGCAGGTGACCAGAAAGAAGTTGAAAGTCTGTTATGATGACTTGAAGGAAGACAATGGAAGTGCCCATCTTGAGGTACACTAACTTTTTCAATGCTCTAAGCGCAAGGTTCTCTTGGTTATTATTAAGATCATTTTTTACTCTCAGATGGAATTATCCTAAATGTTATAGTCCCTAAGATGGAGATGTTCATAATTAAGCAAAACTAATTGAAAAAAGCCCGCCCTTTTCTGATATGCTGTGAACCTTTTAAATGTTCACTTGCTCTTTTTTCCATTATTAGGCTTAGTTGTGGATGAAAAAAACAAATATAACCCATGCTCATAGTCCATCCTCTACCCGCATGTTTAACAAGCTCACTCTATTCTCCATTAAGTTGGCAATTGACGCTTTCACTGCTGGTGTAGGAGTGGATACCTGCCGTCAAACATGCTGCTCCTGATAAGCTTGGGATGAGGGTTTCAAGCCGCCCAACAATCCGGCCTATTCCATCTTCTGTTGATCAAACCAAACCACCTCTTGATGTTGGAGTGGCGGTGGATGCATGGTGGAGTGATGGCTGGTGGGAAGGGGTTGTAATAGGGGTCAATGACAGTGAAGATGATAATCTAAAAATTTATTTTCCTGGTATGTGTGTTAAAGAAATATGATAATAAGTTTGTGCTGTCTCGTATCTTTGCATTGATCTGTTCTCTGCTTCCATTTCTGTTCCTTTTAATTTTATTCTTGATGACCCAAAAAAGTAATGTTATTCTTGGTGGTATTAGGTGAAAACTTATTCATGAGCATGCAAATGAAGGATTTGCGGATTTCTAGAGATTGGGTGGGGACAGATGGATTGATATCAAGGCTAAGCTGGATATTCTTTCAGCCATAACTTCTGCTGTTGCCCTGGATTCTAAGCATTCAGTGTCATCAACTATGATCAAAGAAGTCAAGAGTGATGATGTTGCTGGGTCAGATGCAGACACAACTACTGCCATTGAAGTCATTTGTGATGAAGGGAAGCTCAACTGTGCCACAACCTGTTCTAATGGTCTTGCAGAAGATGTTGACCCTGCTGATGATAAGAATCCATCACCATTAATACATGAAAGCAATGAAGATGATGATTACTACAAAATTAATGATATTCGCAATCACGAAGGTGACATTGGAGGTAGTGATGATGATGATGACATTGACGATGATGATGTGGAAGATGAAGTGCAAAGCGATGATGACAATGCCCTAGATATGGATGCTTCAGAAGCTTCTACACAAAATTGTAAACTGATGGAGATTATGGAAGTGGTAGCATGACACGCTATGCCGTTTCATAGGAGAATAGTGGAGCTCTCCATTTGGTGTAGGAAAGATTTGGCAGTAGCTGTGTCGTTTGCGTAAAAGTCATGGAATCATGATGTCCAAGTCTTGTAAATATTAACAGTTGTCTCGATCCCCTGCTTTAGCTGTATGTATTGTAGTGGGTTTAGGATTACCAAGGTCTCAGTTTCAACTAATTGTTTCGAAGTTCAGATATAGAAGCTTGGCATATGGTCCTTCTCTGTAGAAGGGCTATGAAATGTATCGTGCGGGTGTTTCCATGATTATTAAGCCTGTTCTTCTGTTAGCGCTGGATCGCAATGTATGATCACCTATATTGTGCACCAGAAGTTGTTTCCTCTTTGATCTTCAAGTTATAATCTCTTCATACTGCTGCAAACTTGTGTGATGGTTCACGGACTTGGTCATGCCCTGGAGTGCTCCTTTGGTTCATTCAACGTTTTGCCAAAAGTTCAGCATGGGGATCTTACGGTGAAGCTGATTAGGTATTGCGCAGATGACGTCAAGTTGGAGTTGAAAAGTCTTGCATGTGGGAAGGACCTATTGATTCGTTCCTTTTTAGGGGGCCCGACTTTCATTCCTAACTAGTACCGGTAAGTTCCTCAGTTCTGTTTGGTTCCCTTTTCGATATGTCATCTGCTTTTAATCCCAAAATAAGAGAGAAGGAACAGTTTTATCATGTCTTACATTGCTGATATTCTCCTTTTTGCTTGAGCAATAATTACTTAGGGTATCTTGGCTACAACACTGTATGTATATATATATATTATGGTCGGTGACCACTCGGGCCACCGGAAACACACACCCACTTACCTTTACATCGGCATTAACCTAGTCATGTAAACATGATACGGAAGAGAGAACGAACTCCTCAAAATGGCCCGTGTTTGCTCAAGAATACACACTCGAAAGAAGGCCCTGAAGAATTTCAGAGTCTAAGCCATCGCTCTCCTTGAATAAATTTCTTATCCTGGAATTGTCTCGCTTCCTCGTGACTGAACGCTTTCGACCACAGCACTCGCCCCCCTTTTGTCCGCTCCTCTGCCTCTGCACTGGTACTCTCCGAACACCGCGGTCCTATCAAAAAACATAGCCTATCTTAGAATCACATTAGTCCTCGGAACATTCAGTTCAAATGACTCGGGACGTTAATTGTTTTGACATTTTCGAGGATGATAAATTTACTTTTGCCTGGAAGGGTGGTTCCAGTCGCTCCATCCCGGAGGAGTTATGATGTTATCGATGTAACAGTAGGAGTACACTGCTCGCGAATATTCTCCCCATGCTCTCCCCAAGTAGATGTTGCCAGTTCCGTTGATGACACAATTGACAAAAGAAAACCCTGAATCATCGCTCGGTGAATCCCTGTGATGAGCCGCGATCGCCCGAAATTCTTTGCCGTCGAGTGAAGGACGCACTCCTGGCACGTTTTAGTCAAGTTTAGAATTCTATAGGGCCAAAAAAGATGCCGCCGAAATGAATTACAGGCCGAAAAAAAAAACCTGACATTTCCCTGAAAATAGAAGTACCTCGTAGAGTGAGGTTGATTTGCCAAAGATGAAGTCCACACTTCCCTGGATGAAACACTGGTAGAAGTAATGAGAGCCAGTGTCATCTAGGAGTGTGTCCTGTGTCCCCAGCACTCTGACCCTGTAAAACATGGCTTTATCTCCAGAGACTCTGAGGGCCACCGCTTGCATTCCATAACCCCCTGGGACTGCAACCACTGTATTCTGTCACCACCCAACCCCATCAAACACTCGACCACCAAATTTAGGTTCATGTTTTAGTTACTCCCCTCTTTTTCTTTTGGGCAGGCGTTATGATAGCAGGAAAACCCAAAACATGCTCAAGCATTGATTTTCTTTTTTCTTTTTAAATTTTGCCCTTCCCTTTTTTGGGATTATTACCTCGAAGGTGATTCCATTTGCACAGAAGAAATCAGATTCTACAGTCACGGAGGCTGATCTGTAGGTTCCCAGTTCACTGCCATCTGCGTTTTTGTCAGAAGCTTTGTCGTGCCAGGTGACTATGGTTTTTGAGTTCTGATGTTCATCTCCAATGAAGGAAATGTATGGCTTGGAACTTGGCACACGAACCTTCTCTCTGCACAAAACATGAATTCTCAGTAACGTCTCGATTCACTCGTCATCACCCCATAATAATAAGCTCGTTCTTATTAACCATATGAATGAGAGAGAGAGAGAGAGAGAAAGAGAGAGTGATTGATATTGTCCCACGTAACTTCCCATAACGCCCACGTAACAGCTGCTTTCTTTTTCAGGGAGAAAACCAATCATGCTCACAGAAACCGCCAACTTTTTTAAGTAATTCGTCCGTTAATGATGGAAAAAGCTGAACTAAGCAAAAGCTCAAGCGTGACCTTGAAAAGCAAAGGAAAAAAAAAACCGATGAATGCACCAGAAAAAGATGTGATTTTTGCAGTGGATGTGTGGAGGCCGTTCAAGATTCTATGGTGGTGCTTCTTTTTTCCCGACATGGGTTGACGCAATTTTTGGAGGACTACGAAGTAAGTACAATGGAGACGTCCTCAAACCTGTAAGTTCCTGGAAGAATGAGAATTTTCACTCTCCGCGAGTTGTTCTCCGGAACCATGTCGACCGCACCTTGAACTGTGATGGAATCGCCGCGGCCGTTCTTGTCGACAAGGATCACTCCGCTTTGATTGGACTGATCATTTCTTCTCGAGTACAACTCCTCTCGGATCATGTTTTTGTACTCATTCTGATTCACTCTCACGTCATCCCAACTGATGTAATCCTTCTCTGCCATGACGCAAGTCACTTCAACCTCACTCACAACACTCAGAACCATGACGGCACCCAAGAGAGCTGATGTGAGATCCATCGTCTTCACTTGGTGAATTACTGCAACTTCCTTTCTCAAGATTCAGTTCTTGTCTCGAGACCCACCAAAGCAACAGACTTTAAACATCCTCATTCAGCTGTGGGTTTCTGAAAATTTCTTCCCTTTTTCCTGGTAAAAGAACTTCGAGGGTCTCCGCGGTTTCCGTCAGTTGAAAAAGAAAAAAGGAGAAGGAATGCGAAACAGGTGAGTACAATAAATATGGGAGCGTGCAGGTGAAGTGTCTGTTCCACCAACGTACGTTTATGACAAGCGTAGACAAGAACATATCGCATGTCATGAAAAAGCGTTCGTGGGTTCAATCAAATCATACAAAAAAGTTCGAAGAAAGTACAGAAGATGGGGTTGGTGTTTGAAAAAACCCATGCACTGAATAAAGTGAAACAGACAGTTATGGTTTGATCATCACTGGCCCGTCATGAGAGTTGTGCTCGAAGGGAAGTTTTGAGGAATTTCAAAAAGAATTTGGGGAGTCGAAATGCAAAGTGAAGAAAATGGAGAGAGTGGTTTGTTGATGAGTGGTTGGATGGAGAGTGGAAAAGACAGCAGTTATATGTTTTTTTTTTTTTTTTTTTTTTGGGTGAAACTGAAAGATCCCAAAAGGGAAGTTTCAAATGTGGTTAGAAATGGGAGGTTAAGTTTGAGGTAAAAGTAAACTGAATCTAAGCTTTGGGTTAGGATCAGATGCTGAGCTCCACACAAGGTTCAGTGCAGGGAGGCTTTGCTGTGCAGGGGTTACATCAAGCAACCGATTAAGTGATAACGACTATTTTCGATACGTGTTACATGCAGCTATACTTTTTGAAAGTTTTAGGACTCGATTAGCCTATCAAGTGCACCGCTGCACTTATCAAAAAAACTCATTGGCCTTTGAGGCTGTGATATCATGTTAGTGTGACGGGTTCTAGAAGTTTTCAAAGCAAAATGATGCAAGGAATTATCCAAGATAACCACATGAACCTTAGGACCTTTCTCGGGCACTTTAGAACATTTTTTTAAGACAAATATGGAAAATGTGTACTTGTATTTTAGTGATTATTGTTCAATTTCCATCGCAAGATTGGATTTGAGATCGACAGTTGTAACCAAAGGGGGTTTTTGTATATATAGGTATCCCCGTCATTTGTATTTAATGAGAAATATAATCGCAAATTTGAAATTTCTTTCTAGGTTCTAATTTTCGCGTGTGGACATGAATTCACTCGAAAATACAATCCCAAGTTTAGAACTTCTCCCGGACTGACCGAGGAAGAAGTTATAAGGTCAGTAAGAGAACGCCTTATGAATCAGCCTTAGAAAGAAATTCAGCTGTGTCAACCAAATTTGACATTAGCATGTGACTTGATTTTATAATATTTTTAAAATACGAGATCATTAACGAATAAAAAGAATGTGATATATATAGCGAACGTGAACTCTTTTATATTATTGTCCCATGTATATGCTGAATGAGATATAAATCCATATATATGATAGGATTCTTTTTTATTATTCATGTTGAATGAGAGAGGTCAACGTCTATATGTGAAAAACAATATAGTATGCTTCGGACTGAACTTGCTCAAATAAGTGGGATGGAGTCGGTTCACCCCACGTCTAGTGCTCAAGCCCACATTAACATAATGCAAATACATTTTGGGCCGGTGAAGAAGCCCAATTCAGTTGGTATATCCATACCCGAAAACCCGGCCCATTTTGAGCTGGACCCTCCAGGTCCAAGGCCATCTCTCTCTCTCGTCGCCACTCAGAAAGTGTGGATAACAGTGGGAAGCGAGAAGCGAAGGTCTGAGAGCCTGAGCAAAGAGCAAGAAGAAGATACCCGATACCCTTATCGCAGATTCGAAGAATGGCTTCATGTTCAGTCTCCGCCACCTTATTCTCTTCCCTACCCGTCGCCAATTCGCACACAATTTGCCAGAAACCCAAGCCCTCACTTGCGTCCCTGCCCTCTCCGAAGGCGTTAAAGCTCAAGACTCTGAAACGCTCGCAGGCGACGAAGGTCTCGGCAGCTCCTGAAGCTCTGGACGCGCAAGAGACTCTCGATGGACCCGATTCTGGTGCGGTTGAGGTTCGTTCGCTCTCTCATCTTTCTGACCGGTCGTGTTTCTGTTTCTGTTTCTGTTTCGTTGCGACGTGGGAAATGGAATGAAGAGAGCGATTACATTGCTTTCTTGAATTTGTTGTGGGTGTTGTGACGGATCTTTATTGAAGGATGGGCGGATAAAGTGCGTGAAAAACTTCAGGCATTGTTCTCGTCGGAAATTCCGAGAAAGGATAAAAGAGAACGGTTGTTCACGGAGAGAGAATCAGTTTCTTTCGATTTGAGTATGTAGAACTGAGTAATTTGTCGGAGCAAATACGTTCGGAGACACCTAGGAAACTGGATACTGTTACCTCCTTACGTTTGTTAACTTTAACGGTAGAGTTTAGGGTGCTAAAACTCAAGAATCAGTAAAATCCCTATCAATAATAGACCGGAACGGTGGGTTTGGAACCCCACTTCAAAGGAAAGAAAAAATATTTTCATCACTCACGATCGCGAAAATAGTTAGTCATATATTGTTATCGATAATGAAAATATTTTCCGTTGACTAATTTTTCCAAGCAATATAACCATTTACTTTATGGAAAATATTTTTCAAATCTTGAATTTTCCGTAAAAAAAACACACCTTTAATGTCTCCACTCTCTTTATTTTCCTTGAATCCAATGATATTAGGATGTTGAGGCCTTTTTCTCGGCATTGATCGCCTAAGAGTAATGCAGGGGCATCTTTTTCATATCTCGTTGCTGCTGTTTGTATTTCGTTGAGGAGAAGATTTTAAATGCAGAGCTTAGTAATTTCATATTAAGAGCCAAATGACTACACCTCCTTCTTCCCTCACTATCCATACGCACAGGATTCAGTCTCCCCATGCTTCCCGTCTAACAACTACCGAGATGAATCACGTGACAACAACGTTAAGAAAGTCTGGCATCTCGTGGAAACAAAATGTTTGCCCGTGGAAGCCACGCATTGAAGAAGGGTGCTTGTCATTGGTGGAAGGCGTATCGCATAGTATTTTGCCACTGTCCTTGTTTGCAAGAGTATAATTTTCTTTTGATGTTTCTCAGATGGCTCCGAAGCAGAAAATCAGAATCAAGCTTCGATCTTATTGGGTGTCCTTAATAGAGGACTCTTGCAAGCAGATAATGGATGCTGCTAGGACTACGAACGCGAAAACTATGGGTCCCGTGCCATTGCCAACCAAGAAGAGAATCTACTGTGTTCTCAAGTCACCTCACGTGCACAAGGACGCTCGGTTCCATTTTGAGATCAGAACCCACCAGCGCCTTATCGATATTCTTTATCCAACTGCACAAACAATAGATTCTCTTATGCAGCTTGACCTTCCTGCCGGTGTAGATGTTGAGGTCAAGCTTTGAAGAAGCACCGCTCTTGGTCAGGCAAGGTATCTTCACAGACTTGAGGTTTGCTTTCTCTCACTTTTGATTTTAGCATAGCTGTTTTGTTCGGTGATTGCTTCTCTTCGCAAGTCGCTGAACAACGAGACTAATGTAATCTGCCTTCTGCTGGTTGTAAGTCAAAGATATGTACCTATGATTTTGGAACCAGCTCATGATTTTTCTTAGCACTAGATTGATGGAAGAAAGTATTGCAATGATCTCGACCATAATGCGATGATGACATCGAAGTGTTAGAGCAACATTTAGAGGTCAGATTTGGATTCTTTACAAGAGAGAATCTCGTAGATTTACCATAAGTTCCAGGCAGTAAAATCCTTATCATTAGATAGCCACAACTTGAAAAGGATTATCTGTAAAATGGGGCTCTGCGCTTATGAATTCTTTTAAGTTGTAACTTGTGATTAAATTAACTTTTGCTGCTGGTTCTGAGAACTTGAAATCCGGCCACTCTCTTCTGGGTTTTGTGCAAGTTGTTTGAAATCTAAGATGTAAAATAGAACTTCCCTTGTACGATGATAGTTCATTGGCCAATAACCTTTGCCTGGCTTGTGTTGGGTTCCCCCCAATTCTAGTTATGGGCAGTGCCATGATACAAGTTCTCATATCTTGTAAGCATAATTGCCTCAGGTGGTCTTCAGATATTAGTTGTGCCGATGCATCCTTTCCTATAATTGCTGCCTTCAGCAGTTACCAGGCAAAATTAGCAGAATGGTCCAGAGAATTCATTGGACTAGATGTATTCTGAAGTTAAATGGAGAATGACAATCGTTTTGGAATGCGGAGCGAAGAGCGGAGCGGAGTCATTTCAAAATTCTCATTTCCGGTTTACTTAATTCAACTATCTTTCAAGTTCATGATTCGCTAGCATGTTTAGAAAGTTTCTAACAAGTAATGCGGAATTACTAAGCTCGTTCTAGTGAAAAGCGAAAGATCTCAAGCGAGTTTGCTTGATGCTGGAACTGTTGCGCGTTTCACGTCATACGCATATCGACTTACCATCATGGCATCACCTAATTGCAATATACTTCCAGCTGTTCTGATGCCGAAGAAACTTCGAAATTCCAACATCAACTAATCGCAAGGATTCACGGATGAACATGTAGGAGAAAAGCCAGCCTTTTAAGTTGGGTTGCTGGGGCAAGAGAAAACTCTGAGCCTTGTTAGGAATCGGAGGATTCTCCTTTGAGAGCTTTCTTATTCTCCAAAGTTAAAAGTGATTAGAAACATCGATTCACGTTCAACCCCTTTCCCAATCCAGTTCACCAGAAAGGCATTCTGGCAAATGTCCCGACTTGATCTCACAGTTATTCGATGGCGTAACTTTTGATTAAATTGAAATTGGGGAGAAAAATGCATTCCGACCCGCATCCCGTCCAAGGAAAACGTACTGAAGAAGCCCAGACATTTACGAGAGCTTCAAATGATATTCCCAACGTTATATTAATTGAAATTTGCAATTGCATTTTTGCTTACTTTCCTCTCATTTGGATAACCGTGGCTCCACAATGAAAGGGACGATCCCGTAGTTCACCTTCTACTCCTCTTTCGAATCAACGCAGCAGACACGAGAATCGGTCAAAAGTAAATCGTTCAAGTTTCCTCCACGTTCACTATAATAAAAGTACAAATCAATCTTCCCTTTCTCCATCGTCACTTTCTTCGTTTTCAAAATTGCAAGCTTGGGGTGCACGTCACCGTGCTTGACAAGCTTTCGATTCGTCCTTGGATGATGGAAATAGAATATTCGGAGGGGAGGAGGGGAATATGATGCCGACATGTGGTGGGCCGCCATATGATCCGAGGACCTACAAAAAAGAAGTGCTTTAAACAATATATTCTCGTATTAAATAAATAGACAGTACGAAAGAATTCATCTTGTATTGAATTTGATGTGACGACGACCCTCGGGAATTTTGGTTGTCTAGGCATAGCATATGGGCATGCTCTTTGGCATTTCGAAGGGGCAACCCTTGCTTCATGGCAAGTGCGAGGGAGACAACTCCGAATCCGTATTCAATCGTAAGCGGACGTACTTTTCGAGCGAGCAAGCGTCGAAAAAGTTCATTTGAATTTGTCCACTCATTGAGACTCCTTTCTTTTCTTGAATTAAGATGATTCGATTAGTTGCAATGATTGCGCGATGTGTGATTATCGAACATTTGCCCTCTCATTGAGCCTCTTTTCTTTTCTTGGATTAAGATGAATCGATTAGTTGTGATGATTGTGTGATGTGCGATTATCGAACATTTGCCCGCTCATTGAAACTCTTTCATTCTCTTGGATTAGAATGATTGGATTAGTTCGATGATTGCTTGATATGCAATTATCAAACAAAGGTTTCGTTTTTGCATAACTTAAGCAAATGGACGGGGATTGCATGTACGTAAATAGCATATCTCAACATCCTTTTGGATTAGAAATGACAAGAGGGGTGGACGCGCATGCGACATAAATGGGAGAAAACCCCCATTCTAATAATACCTTAGAACATTGAGAATTACCAATAAAGTCACAAACCTATTACGATTTTGCCAATTCGGTTCTAAGTATTTTGCATTTATACCAATTTAGTACTTTCAAATCCTAGGCCAATTCCACTTCATGTGAATGTTCCTATTAGGCCTCACATGCAGATTAATTTTTCCTAGGGGGCAAAATGACCAACCAAACTCAAAGTTGAACCCAGCACAATTTGTCGAAAAAGTTCCACAACGATTGGGGGTTAGACAAGGGTGTTATAATACCTGTTTTTAGGGAACCACATCTTGAATGCATCGATAATCAACCTTTTCCAAAAGACTTTGAAATCCCTTAATTTGTCATTTTTACCTATGAAGACGAACAATCGACTATCACACATATTTGTTGATTTATAATCCATTGCATATAAGTAGGGAAATGAGTTTTTTTAGACTAAAGTTATTTTATTTGTTTTTGTTCGAAATTTACTTTTAATCGGTACTCTGATTTATCACTTAATTTGGTGTGCAATTGGGTAGGGATAGAGAGACAATTCAATTCTTAATTTTACAGAACATAGTTGAGGTGGCAATTGCTTGATTTGGCCACACCCTATCAATATAATAACTACTTAGTTGATCGTTTGTTGCTCAATTCAAAAAGACTAAAAATATATGCCTTAATTCACTCTTAGGAAAAAGAATTCAAAATTTTGGCTTTGAATTGATTTAAATTCATTCCAAGAGAAACATTTAAAGTCAAATAATTTGCCGATTTATTTGAATTGGCAACCAGATTAACTAACTATGAGCAACTACTTAAGGACGAGATATAGAGGGTCACATGAAGACATTCTGCAAAACATGCTAACCAAGATAAAATTCAGCAAAGAAAGTAAAATTTGCCAATGGAAAGGAGGCATGGTGTCTCTTGATTATCTCATTTAAAAGAATCGAATTATCGAAGAATTGAACAATTCTTTCAAAGGGGCAGTTATTTACACCAAAAAATGACTTTTGGTTATTATTGACAAATGATGACTTAATTAATAAGAGCGGAGTTTAGTCACTAACTTTTTGGCTATTATCGACAAGTATCGATCGAGTCAATAAGAGCATAGTTTAGTCAATAATTAATAGATCGACAACTTGAAGCAAATCGGAAACTCGTCGGTGAAGTCATCGACAACACAATCTAAAGTTATTGATGAGAGTTGAGTTTCTCGATAAAATCGTCGATATCAACAAAGCAAGCAACCAACATAAAGATAACCGTTAATTGATAACATCATATTTGTTCATGAAGTAATTTCCAATAAACATCCAAAGGGATTTATTTATTTATTTTTAAATTTAGTAACCACCGTTTAGAAGAACCACGAGTATCCAAGTATACTCTTTGTAAAACCCCTTTGATTGAACCAAAGAACTCAACATTCTCGCAAATTTATTCTTATCTTTGTTATTTTGCAATTCATTTTTTCCATACTTTAGTCGTAGTTCATATACCTTGTCGTCAATTCAATTTCAATGTGCATCTTAGCTGTAATTTTGAGATATTCGTCGTCGATTGAATTCGACGTTGTATCTTTATTATCGTATTTTGTCGTCAATTAAATTTCGGTAAAGTGTTACGTACTTCGCCGTCCATCAAATTTTGACGGCGGATATTTGTTTCTTCATTTCGACTTTTGTTTGAAATCGCCACGGAATGGAAACCAATTTCAATGAAAGATTTTTCGTTGATGGGCATTTTTTGCGAAACACTCTATTCTTCTCGTTGGCCATGGAATACGATATCTATCTAGGGTGATGTATGAAATATAGAATAGATTTGGGTAATAAAAACTAAATTTTGTTTCCAATACGATTAGTCTCCAAAGTTTCGGAGTTCAGCCTTCGCGAGTGGGGGGTGGTACCGGCGAATGCGCAGAATTGGCTACGACGGCCGACAGGAAGCATCCTCAAGAGATGCGCTTTTGACCAATATCCCCGCGAGTCAATCCTCGTGACTTTTTCGACCCCAAAAAAAAAAAAAATTTCCTTGTGACTTTGGATTGCTGACGGGACATTGACGTGTGCATATACGTCAGCAGCACACATGGCTGGCAAAATCAAAACGGGACGCGAATTTCAAAGTCAAGTTGAATTGTGTGGAAGCTGTCTAATGCTTCCTCGTTGTACAAAGGTCCCTTGCTGTCCGCGCTATCATTTGAAATCGCTCCGTCTTTTACGTGATAATCGCTGAACGATTTCGCTTCTGTCAGTCGCATGTTTTATTTTGACCAATTTGGTCGTCTAGGTAATAATTGAGGCCAAAGTAAGTTTTCAATCCTCATGCCCAAATATATATATATATATATATCTTTCCCTCAAATCATAAGTCTAAAATAAAGCACGAATTCTAAGATGAATTTATAAATAAATTTATTTTATGAACAATAGATGATTTAAAAGATATTTTTCTAAAAATATTCGCTTGTATTGCTTGAAATTATTAATCAATGGATTTATTTCATTATCAACAGTAATTTATGTCTAAATATGTCCATGGACAATGAATTTTTTCTTATTGTTCGTTCATTTTTGTAAGCGCCACAAGTGATTATTTTTAGGAACTTATATTTTTAAAATTATTCATTTTTCACCAAACAAACGAAGCCTTAAGAGTTCATGCGTAGTTTTCTTTCCCTTTTCCAATTCCATCCGAGTTACTTTCAAACATGAAGCTCGACCAAATTGAATCATATCCTTTGAGGAACATCTCTTACCTCACATTTAAGTAATGGTTGGATCTTAGATCAATAGATTTTTAGGTGCTCTTTCGAGACTTGCATAATCTAACGGCTCTTATGGAATGGATGGCACAGAGTTGAGAATACCCAAAATAGTTCTAAAATACCTGAGAGTAACAAAAGGAGCATATAAAGCCAGCACTATTAACTAAGGGAAAAAAAAACAAAAGATAGAAGTTTCGATCGTCACGTAAAATGAAATGATAATTTCTAATTTTGAATATATTTACCGTTAAAGTAAGATTTTGGTAAAGGGGAAGAGGAGGATAAGTTTTGGTTTTGAAAAAAAAAAGTAAGATTTGGTAACAAGAGTCACATGCATATTCGTCAAGTAAGATTATAGTTTTGACAAAACAAAAAAATCATGAATTTTTCGATTGGGTATGCTGGTCGTGGATGATGTGGGCGCCATTTCATATGATCAACAAGTGAAATTTTCATACAATTCAAAATGAAAAAATTATTTAAAAAAAATCTTTATTCTCGTTCCATCAATGCAAATTCAGTTTTAAATATTTAGATTGGTTTATGATTTTTTTTTAAATCATAATTCCACTGATTAAAACAAAGTGCACGAGTCAAAGTTTTTCCCTGACAGGTGGGCCCTCCGCTCCGATCTGTCGAGTGACCAGTCCACAGGTGAGCAACTACGACGGGTGGGAGGGCCCACGAAGAAATGCCAGAGCCCTTCGCCTCGAGATTACGTAAGGCGTTACATAAACGTCGGAGGCTTCGGAGCAATAATTGAGCTTCCCCCAACCAGATTCACGGTGGTCGGGTCAAACGCGTCTCCCTCTTCCTGCCTTCCTTCGATTCCTCCTCTGCTTCCAGGACTCTCCAGAGTGGGGAAATCCAACGAACGGAGGAGCGACACGTCAGCGACAGGGTCACGGCGAGATCTGGTCGCCCTCGTTGCCGCATAGTTCCCACGCCGTTTGACTTGGCGTGGGAGGGAGGTGGGCCCCACTTGGGTCCTGGTAAATCGGTTGTTGGTCCCTCACGGGTGTCGTGTCCGTTGATGGGTGACGCGCCGCCTTTGGCTTTACCTCCACTTGCTTTTCTCTTTTCTTCTTTCGATTTTGGTTTTCAGAAAAAATATGTGGATGTTTTTTTTTTTGGGTCGGAAAAGAAATTGCATTGATAAGAACTTTAATTAAGGAGAAAAATATGGAATGGAGTCCTACTGAGATTACATTGAAAAAGAAATTAGACATGTCATGAAATAAAATTTACCCTCGCAAACTAATTACATAGATAATTTAACATGGAATTAATGATATATTTGGTCTTCAGTTTAATAAAACAACAATGGAATCATACCTTAATAGCGACAAAGGAGATTTCTTAAATCAATGAAAAATTCAAAAGTACAAGAAGGTTCTAGAGGAGGAAATAAATGCATGACTATCAAGTAAATTAAAAAAAAAAGTCAAAAAACCAATTTTTTTGATTCAAACGTTATAATATGCACATTCTGGGGGTCATGGTACACCTTTTATTTTTTGTTGAATATATCATGCTGATTTTATTTTGTCATTTTCAAATTTTGTAAAATTTAATGTATTTTTAAGTATAAAACTTGTGGCGGAAACTAAATTGCCTTCAACAACAGACCACAAGTTCAGCTAGTTCTATAGAGAACCGAATCCAATTTGATTGTATGATCAATCCGGTGTTAGACTTCCATTCATAATTTATAGGGCAAGTGGCATTTCTTCTATGTAATATATATGTATATATATGTATCTATTTTTGTATGTACGTACGTATGTATGTACATTTCTACCATTAAAAAAAACAAGCGATCCATGCATGTGAAAGATCTTGACATTTCCACGATTGTTAGAGAAACGTCCTCAACTAGAGTTATACTACTAGCTTGATGCTAATATGATTCCTTCTTAAAAGATTTTGCAAGAAAATAAACAGAGGAAACGAATTTTCCATATCGTAACGCGTCTTTTGCATAGTTTCACCAATTATGTACATATGAAATTTAAAGAAAATTGCTTAATCATCGAAATTCAGGTAACTAGTGGACCTCCACCGCAATCATTGATCGACTCATCGCTTATGATCAATTCATTATTGCCCCCAACTGTTGTCGCCTTCATAAATAACTGTTAATGCCTACCTTGAAACTTATTATCACGACAACCGATAGCTTTTTTTGGTTATATTGACTATTAACTTCTAATTTAGCAAAAATCGATTCGTTGAAACTATTCGATAGTAAACTTAGGTCGGACATCTTTTTGTTCTTTGTTGAAATTAAAAATAATAATTCAAATAAAGGCTTAAAGTGAACCTTGATTTATGCTTGAACTGCCTTTATTATTTCAAGAAAGAGTCTAACTAGAAGCATTTTTATCATTTGCTTTATTTATATATATATATATATATTATATTTTTGCCCTTCCTTTTGGCCCGAGCGGCCATGCCTAGTCTTTGCCGATGGCCAGGAAGGGAAAAAAAAGGAAAAAAATAATCAAAATATCCTTGGTTAGGTTTTTTTTTAAATAACAAGGATACTTCAAGTCATTCGAAAGAAAATCTATTTCAAATTTTTATTTAAAAAAATGAAAATGTTTTGAGCTATCGTTTGAAAGAACAAGGGCACTTTTGAAACTACATGCCTGTTTGGAAAAAAGAGATGGATAAAGGTACTTTGCTATTTACGCGGACGTCACGTCGGCGCCCTCCATTTTAGTAATGGAAATCCTTTTTCCGAAGGCAAGTATCAAATCCCATTTGGATGTAAATTACCGTAGTTAATCTTGCCAGGAAAATCTGAGCTTCCTTGAAATCTCTTCGGCCACTATAAAATACGACCGTTCCTCCATTCCACCACCGCCACCACCCTCATAATCATCTTCATCTTATCATCATCTTCTTCTTCTTCTTCTTCGTCTCTCTGGACATCCAAACCCTGAACGTAACCATCGCAACTTCACACATCTCTCAGATTTAATGGCCGCTTGCATAGACACTTCCAGGAGAGAAAGTTGCCAGCTTTCCCGCGATCCAAACAGGTCCCAAGGCGACGATCTTTCGCGTAAGTTCGCGAAATGCTGCCGACCCAGTTTCCGTGATCACGTTTCCTCGATGATACCCATGTGCCAGAATCGCGGGAAAGTCGTGTCCTCGTCCTCGTCCGTCGAAGCCCTCGATGCAAGGGAAGGTAAAGATGATTTGTGGTTTGAGATGCATGAAGAGGCTCTTTCCGATGCCTGTCAAGAACCCATCTTGTGCAATTACTATCAGGACTCGATTTTGCGTCATAACTCGTTGGAAAGTGCGCTGGTGAATCATCTCTCTGTTAAATTGAGCAATTCAAGCATTTGTAGTAGAACCCTTTTCGATCTTTTCAAGGGTGTCTTTGACGATGACCCTGAAATCATGAGTGCTGTTGAGGCTGATTTGAGAGCAGTGAAGCAGAGGGATCCTGCTTGCAAGACTTACATCCATTGCTTTCTTAACTTTAAAGGGTTTTTGGCTTGCCAATCCCATAGAGTGGCTCATAAACTGTGGTCACAAGGAAGGGAGAGTCTAGCATTCTTGTTGCAGAACAGGGTCTCCGAGGTGTTTGGAGTGGACATCCATCCCGGCGCGAGGATTGGCCGGGGGATACTGGTCGATCATGCCACTGGAGTGGTGGTTGGCGAGACTGCAGTGATCGGGAACAACGTGTCCATTTTGCACAATGTGACTTTGGGAGGAACTGGTAAAGTCTGCGGTGACAGGCACCCCAAGATTGGAGATGGGGTCTTGATAGGCGCAGGGACTTGCATTCTCGGGAACATTAGTATCGGTGATGGAGCTAAGATCGGTGCGGGGTCAGTTGTTTTGAAGGATGTGCCGCCCAGACGAACTGCCGTGGGTAACCCGGCAAGGTTGATTGGAGGGAAAGAGAACCCAACTGGGCTCGAGAAGTTGCCCAGCTTCACCATGGACCAAACTTCACATATTTCTGAATTGTCTGACTATGTTATTTAGAAGACTAATTTCTGTTTGTGGTATTAAGAGAGAATTGAAGTTCTCCTGTTCCACAAATGGCAACCACCTTGCTGTCGTACCACTAGCATGGAGGTTTTGTCTTGCTTGCTGCTATTGCTTACATTTGTTGAAGCAGAAACCATCTACTTAGTCTTGTGTATATCAATTGAGACATGCTCTCAGGAGCTGATAAACTGTTCCCCCTCCCAATCACAATGGCACATCGATTGAGTTCCTATGGTTTATTGCTGATTATTATGAAAGAAAATGGCAATGGCGAGCCATTTTCTAGCTTCTTTGCTGCTGTCTTTTTTTTAATATGTGCATTGTGAATCATACATTCCCAACATGCATCGGTTCTAAAGATAGCATTTTTGGCTCACGTGTCAATAGTTAAAATCTGAAATTGGTGTTTCAAAGTTGGAACCTTGGCATTAATCCGGTGCTCCTTCCAAAGGCAGTGGTTGAGGGCGTGATCAGTTTTGTTGGAAAATAAAAGGGTAATGGGGGAGAACTTTCTTGTTTTTATCCAAGAAGAAAAAGATTCAGGACAGTCAGAAACAGAAAATCACTGAGAGGATTAAACCGAGTCATCATTGTCATCACTTTAGCATGTGGCTTGAAAGGATGGATCAGAATGTGCTTAAAAGAGGACTAAACCGGGTTGTCATTGTCATCAGCTCGAGCAATGACTCATTCTTTGGGAAGGTCACGGATGTCGTCAACTCGAGCAATGACTCATTCTTTGGGAAATTCACGGATGAACTCTGGATTCTAAGTCAGAGATTTACCTTGGATCAGTACTGGAATAGTGTTCTTGGAGCTTATAATGTAGTTGCTGGTTTATGAAAATGGGATTGTAACTGAAAAATCAGGCGGGGCCTGTTGATTTTTCCAACTCCCTTTCTTTGTGCAGTTTAATTGACAAAGATCCGTTGGAACAAGACTTTCTTACCAGAAACATAGAAGGCAAAGAAAACCTTGTTGCTGAGGTTCTCCCCAGTAAACCATGCAATCTTGTTGGCTCTATGGACTGCAACATAAACATGTATCACATCAAAAAACATGTGGATCTGTGTACCCTTAGAATGTATTGATGAGCTGATTCATCGAACATGGACGCATGAGTGAGACCTGTTGAATGTGTTGGTGGGCTGATTGATTGTTGTCAAATTCAATGTGCTCGCAGTTTGCTGAGTGCTAAATGTAGGACCATACTGATGTCTATAAAGTATTGTTGGACGATGCTGAACTATACTAATCTGGCGAAGCCATTGGAGTTAAGAAGGCATGACCATACACTAGCACAGAAGGCTCTGAACTATACGAGCTTACTTCTTACCTGTCTTGTTCTCCTGCAATGTCCAATAATTACACAACGCAACTTCATTTCTTGAAAGAAGATATGGGTATGCACCGAGTCCTCTTCCTTGTCTTTTTCATATTGCTTCTATCAATCGCTTCTTGTTCTGGACAAGTATCATGCCGCAGTGACCAGAGCAATGCCTTGCTCCAGTTCAACAAGTCCTTGTCCCTCAATGCAAATTCTTCTTATACCAAGCGCGACATTCTTGCACTCGTCACGTCTTATCCAAAGACAGCATTGGGGAGTGAAAAATAGTGACTGTTGCTCATGGGACGGGGTTGCCTGCGACCATACATACGGCGGGTGATGTTGTCGGTCTTGACCTCAGTTGCAGCTGGCTTCACGGGCGTATTCATCCAAACAGCACCCTTTTCCTACTTCCCCATCTGCAGAGGCTCAACCTCGCCTTCAACAGTTTTGATAGCTCGGCATTTTCACCCGAGTTTAATCGGTTCTCAAGCATGGCACACCATAGGCTTTCTATTGCTCGTTTTTTGGGTGCGGTCCCACCTGAAATATCTTATGTTTCGAAACTTGAGTCGCTGGATCTCCCTTTGCTATCATCACACTTATGGTTTGACAATCCTAGCATGAGAATGCTACTTCGGAATCTAAGGTTTCACATGGTAACACTTTTGAAAGTGGATTTCGATTTTCTGCCCAAGTTTTTTCGTTTTAAATATATTTTTTGAAAAGTGACTTATGAAGCAAAAATTCTTTTGATAAAAATTTTCAATTCCGAAAGAAATTTTTACTTTTGAAGTGAATTTTCACGTGTGAAGTTATTTTTGTTAAAAAATTACTTTTCAACTCAAGAAGTACTTTTCGCCTCACTCTCTTTTCATTATGCTCTCACTCTCATTTCAACCACGCCGGCTTCGCCGATCTCCACCGCCGACCATCACCCACCGCCGCCGCGACTATCACCACCCACTGTCTCCTTCCGCCTCCGCCCACTGCCGCTTGCGACCACTGCCCCCACCGCCAATCGCAACCTCCGTCAACGCCAACCACTACCGACCACCGACCACCGCTAGGCATCGCCCATCCTCACTTGCGACCACCTCCAACCGTTGACCATCACCTACCATTGCCCACTGTAGACCTCCGCCGCCCGCGACCACCACCCCCTAGCCGCCAACCGCCGCCAATCACCGCTCTCAACTATCGCCTCCCGCCGACCACCTTCCCCCATCGCCGGGTCGAGACCGTCGCTCCTTGCCACTAATCGCCGACCACCGCGACAACGCCTCCCCTTGTCACAAACCGCCGACCATAGTCTAATGCCGCCGCGACCACCGCCCACCATGCCAACTACTAACCACCGCCGCCTCCCGCCACCAACCGTTGACCACCGCGCCACCCGACACAGTCTAACGCCACCGCCGAGTCGCCATCTCCGGCCGCCGAGTAAAACATAAATAATATTTTATTTTTTATTTTTAAAAGATAACAATATTTTTTAATAAAAAAAAATATTTTTAAATAAATTTAAAAAGGTTTAAAAAATGAAGTAGAAATTTTTCGGCTCCCAACAATAATTTTTCCTAGAAGATTTTGTGTTATTAATGTTTCGAAATAGAAATTTTCAACCGTTCTAAACGAATTTCTCTTATTAAGAAATCAACTTTTGCAGCAAAAGTTGAAAAATCAACTTATGATAAGAAGTTGATTTCTAAAGTAGAAGTGTTGCCATGCATTGGACCTTTCTGCTAATGGCTTTTAATGGCACAGTGGAGCTGGAAATGTTCATGAAACTGCGGAACCTCCACACTTTTTAACTCTTTCGTTTTGTGGTAATCTATTCTCTGATCATGGACGGCAGTTACAATCATATGTTTCCGAATCGTATGTCACTGGCGTTGACATCCTGCAATTCTCAAGAGTTCCCAAGCATCTCATCAACTCTCAATTCACTGTTGAAGGGCTTTGATGTTTCTCGCCAACGTCATCCAGGGTGAGGTTCCCGGTTGGTTATGAGAGGCTGGGAAGGATACACTGGAATATGCAGATCTTTTTGATAACCTTTTAACAGGAGAAGTTCAACGACAAAATTTTGTGGAGAAAAGTGAAAGAGTATCAACCTCAGGGGGTAATTTGCTTGGAGAGGTTCCTTCTCAAATTGGCAGCGTGAGTTCTCTTATGAATTTAGATTTACCGCATAACGAACTCATTTTCTGAATGCCCCAATGTACTGGAAATTTGATCAATCTTTGGTGGTTGGACTTGAACAATAACAATCTCGAACGGCGACTACCACTTCCTCCAACTTCCCTGTCTGTCTTTCGGGTATCAGGCTACATTCTCACTGGAGAGATCCCTTCTATGATCTGCAATGTGAATTCCCTTTATGGTCTGAATTTTTTTTGGGCAGCAACTCGATCAGGATTATTCCAGGGTGTCCTGGGAACTTTAAGCTCCCTGTTCTCGTTGGACTTCAGTTATAATCATTTGGAAGGGCCACTACCTTGGTCTTTGGCCAACTGCATGAGCCTTCTTCACATGGATTTCTGCGAGAACATGCTTGATGATGCTTTCCCCCATTGGCTGCATCTCTTCTCCTTAAGTCTACTTGACTTGAGCTCAGATAAATTCTTACTGGTCATTTGGCGGCGGACGATTTTGAAAAAGCAGGCACACTTGACTTCTCCAACAACGACTTCAAGGGAAAAATTCCAACTCCACCAGCCTCTGCTAAATTTTTTTCTTTTTCGAGCAATAAGTATGAGTTGCAACATGATGGCACTTTTAGCACTCCTCGAGGGGCTTTTAGCCCTACTCTTATCAACACCAGCTTGACTGGAACAATTCCCCCTTGCCTTCTTCCGACATGAGCCTCTTTGTTCTGAATCTGTGTCTCAATTACTTCCATTTGGAGGCTGACTGCCTTGATCATTTGTAAATTGTACCAAGCTAGAAGTCCTAGATCATAGCTAATTAGCTATAACCACATCGAGGATACTTTCCCCAGTTGGCTGGAGACCCTCCCAGAACTGCAAGTCCTTCTCTTGAAATCCAGTAACTTCCACGGGTGGGTGTAAAGTTTCATTGCAAAACATCCCTTCCCGAAGCTGTAGATTCTGGACCTTTCCAGGAACTCTCTGTGGTCCTATTTCTTCAGTTTTTGTTGGAAATTTGATAGCTATTATGACAGTAGATGGTGAAGACGACGACCAGCTGTATACCAGCGATCAGTCATATCAGGATTCTGTGGAGGTTACTGTGGAGGGGACCTAAATTGTGCTGGTGAAAATTTTGAAGATGTTCACAGCCGTCAACTGGTCCAACAACGAATTCCAGCAAAAGATCCCTGAAGCCATTGGGAAGCTTATCTCACTCCGAGGACTAAACATCTCAGGAAATAGCATCATCGGACAGATCCCGGCATCTATTGGGATTCTGGGCAATCTATTGGCAATCCTTCTCCCAACAAGCTCAGTGGAGTGATTCCGGGAGTACTGACGGACTTGACATCTCTCTCCATCTTGAACCTTTCAGAAAATTTAATTGCTGGTCATTCCCCAAGGCAATCGGTTGCACACATTTAAAGGTGATTCATACGCCAGTACTTTAGGTCTATGCAGATTTCCTTTGACACATTCTCGTAAATAGATGAAGATCAACGTCCTCTGCCATCAACTTTCCTCGAAGAAGATAATTCTGACTTTGGAGATGAATTTGACTGGACATCATTTTGATGGGATACGGCTGGGGACTAGTATGTGGATTGTTGACAGGACATATGGTCCTTCAAACTAGGAAATCTGAATGGTTTCTGAGAAAGATCGAAAAATCTTGCGAGGATTCGAAAGCCAAAGAGAAATCCTCCTAGAATTTATGGTAGATGAGCTAAGCAAGGAGCTCTCACATTGACTCATCTTCATCTCCTTCTTTGCATATTATTTTCGTGCTTTACTAATTTGCGCTTGATTATTGTTTCTTCTATCATTTAGACGCTAGCAGGTTTTCAACTTCTTATCCTTTTTCTAATTTTAATAGGCAAAGGAGCGACTGCTACTTGTTTGCTCCCACAGATTGCAGATGTAGGAAGAGGTTAGAAAAATTTGTCCTGGTCATGGATCGTACTTTGTCGTGCCCCCTCTAATGCCAGTCAAAGGAAAACTAAACAGATTTTCCTTCGCAAAGTTGACCGAGACTGGCTTTGTGGACACGGGCCGTGGAGGTTGGGGCACTTGAGACTGAGAATGAGGCTTCTGATACAAGAGAGATTCAACAAATTCTATTCTGTTGACAGGCTTCTACTGAAGGACTGAAAAGGGAAAGATTTGGATGGCTTGGTTAATGCTACTGAATAATGCAACTGACTAGTATATTTGCTCAATCATCCCTGGATGAGGAGAAGGCGACATCCATGGCTTTGTTGCTAATCCAGGATGCCTCTTCTCCCCAAGTTGCAGGTCACGTGCCGAAGAATGTGACGTCCCTGCACATGTTTTAGGGACGCGAAATAAATGCCACCGTTATTTTTTTTCCCCTCTGACTGCTTGCTCAGTAGTGTCCTAACTAAAGGCGTTTCGCAGGAAATGTCCCCGACTTTTGGAGTTGAGTGATGATAACAGGTCTCGTCCCAAAAGAACGCCCCCATTAACCCATTTTTCCCTGTAGTGGGAGGAAAGGATGAGCTAAATGCAGTTAAGAAGAAATGCTGTCCTTGCTAGATGGGGACTTTGTACCTACTGAACTTTTCATGGTGGATGTGTTTGATATTATTGCATTTCACAGAGAGGACTGATGAAAGAAAGAGAGCTATCGAAATGGTTAAATGACCTTCCACTAAACCTGGTCAAGTGAAGATATTGGGACCAAACCACTTACAGATTGAAGCATAATCACTAAGTGTGCCTCCGTGATTAACCCATTGTGTTGCTCCAGTTCAGAAAGTCATTGTCCTGCTGCAACACAATTGGCTTCGCCCCTGAGCTGACCCAACGCTGTCCTCTTCCACCTATAATCATTCATGGGATTTCTTTATCGGTTTAGTGCCATATGTTCTCATCTTTGCCAAGTCATAGCTGGATGTATTTTAATGCATTCTGAGTAGTATAAACATAGATATAGCAGGACTGCCTGAAGATGAAAAGCCATTGGCTCGTTGAAAAGCAAGTATCCCGTTATCTGGGCAGCGAGCATTCACAATGTTGCATCTTCAACAACCTTGTTAAACAAAGTAGAACAAGTTGCCACATGATATGCCGAATCATCAATGCAAATACGGAGAGTTGAAGGTGGAGATTATTAGACGTGGATTCCAGACTTGGTAGAACACATTGCATCCTTTCTTTTCTCGACTCCACCTGTATGTTGCAGCTCACTGTGTACTCTCAATGGGAGACTGATTAAATGCACACAAACTTGCTCATTCTAAAAAATAACGACAAGGCAAGTCCTTCATTAAATTTACATCATGTGCTTGTCCCTTTATGCTCTCATTTGTAGTCATTTGCTTGACTTAAATTCTTTAAATGCAGAGGAGAAGGAGACTACTTGACTTCCTCTCTAAACCAGCATAGAAAAGATTAACGATTTTGACATAATCTAACAATATTTTGGCGTCCTCATCTAGCAGAAATCTGTAAACATGTGAACAGGTATTATACCATGACGAAGGTAACAGAAACTGTCAACAAGTTATTTTCACTCCAATCAAACATGACGCGCAGCTGTTGAGGCTTCCGGTCTTTCTTCCTACAATGACCTTAAAGTTTTTAATCCTTAATGACAGGAAGTTCTTGAGCGAACTCTACTTAACACAATGGTGCAATATTTTATTACCTTGAGCTTTTCAAGGAAGATACTAGTAGTCGGAGACTCTAGACTCAACCCTGCTATAAGTTTCTCATACATCCTCCATGTTCCTTGCAAACATAATTTGAACTAGAAATGATGGAATGCTTTCAAGCCCTCCTATTTTCCTTTTTGATACTGGATTTATCAGTTGCTTCTTCCTCGAGGCGCAGGTGCTGGATTGACCAGAGCACTGCCTTGCTCCGCTTCAGCAGGTCCTTTTCAATCGTCAACAGTTCTGACTGTCCCGTTGCTGGTGTCACTTCTTATCCAAAGACAAACTTGTGGAGGAAAGCATGGACTGCTGTGGCTGGGACGGCGTTAGCTGTGATAACGCAACAGGTAATGTCAATGAACTTGATCCAAGTTGCAGCCAGCTTCAAGGTCTTATCCTTCCAAACAGCAGCCTCTTCTCCCTTCCACACCTTACCAGGCTCAATCTTGCTGGCAACGATTTTAGCAGGTCTGCACTATCACCCAAGTTTGGTCGGTTTTCAAGCATGACACATCTCGACCTTTCTTTTAGCTGGGTTCATCAGGCCCGTGCCTCTTGAATTCCCTTCTCTTGCCAAACTTACTTCACTTGATTTCTCTTTTACTGCTCTTACGTTTGGACGACAGTTTGGCAATGCTCCTTCAGAATCTAACGGTGCTGAGGGAATTTTTTCCTGATGGTATAGGCTTGTCTATGACAGAGCATAGTTCCTGGATGAATATGTCTTCTGCTTTGACTTCCCTTGGCCTTCACTCTTGTGGATTGAAAGGAACATATTCCCAGAACACATCTTTTCGTTGCCATATCTGCAAGCTATTAATTTGCAACAAAATCAAGATCTCACTGGCACTCTTTCAAAGTTTAACCGGACTAGTGCGCTCATTCTTATGGATCTCTGTTACATTAGCTTTTCTGGGGACTTACCTAATTCAAGGCAATTTGAAGTACTTGGAGATGTTGAATCTAGTGCAAGTTTACAAGCTCGATTCCACCATCTCTTGGGAATCTCACATATCTCACTTTTCTGAAACTCATTTCACTGGTCTTATGCCACTCACACTTGGAAACCTAGAGCGCCACACTGGAATGTGTCTTTCATATATTCACTACACTGGTAATGTGGACCTTGCAGTGTTTACACGGCTGTACCTGTTGGGGTGTGGTTCACACTCTCCTTGCAACAAGAAAGCACGTGGGTCCCGCTCCACGCTTAGCGAGCGGGGTCCGAAGAAGCTGCCCCGGCAGAGTCTTAAAGGGGCAGCGCCCCTAAACACCAAAGGACTTTTTACGATTTAAACCCATATTTATCATTAGTAGTTTAGGTTTGGACTCGTGAATAACTGCTGCTATAAATGAAGTGATGTAACGAGAGATGCAAGGTGCTAATTATAGTGGAATCCTTTGCAGGATGTAGCCCTAGTTTGAGGGTGAACCTAGATAAAATCTCATGTCTCGATTTCTCTTTCTCACTTTTATATTTGCCTCGTTGCAACTATGCCCTGAATCCTAACAGTGCCGCCTTGAAGAGTTAGTTCTTTCAGGTCTATCAGTGAATGTCGATAGCGACCAGAATTACACCTTTTCTAGTCTAGGGTCGCTAAGTTTACAAAACTGCAGCCTCCGTGAATGCCCCAACATTTCATTGACACTTTACAGGGGATTGACGACACTAGATCTATCTTACAATATGATTCATGGCGAGATTTCAGGATGGTTATGGGAGGCGGGAAGGGAGTCTTTTTTTTTTATAGATCTTTCGAGTAACTTCTTAACGGGAGGAACTCCAAGGCAAATTCCTCTGAGGAAACTGGAAACGATTGGGATTGTGAATAATCAGTTCCAGGGACAACTCCCTGCTCCACAACCTTCCACGACTGTGTTCTACACTGCAGGCAATATGTTCAATGGAGACATCCCGTCTCTAATTTGCAATGCGAGTTCTCTTCTTATGCTGACATTGTCTGACAACAACCTTACTGGTAGCATTCCACAATGTTTGGCAAATTTGACCAGTCTGTGGTGGTTGGCCTTGAATGACAACAAATTGGAGGGGTCGCTACCGCTTCCGCAATCCCTTTGTCGATTGTATGCCTGGGGAAAAAGCTTCTTTGGGGAGATTCCTTGTTCAGTCTGCGATCTGAAGATCGTCCAATATATGTCATTGTCGGACAACTTCTTCAATGGCAGAATTCCTGAGTGTCTAGGAAAGATGAGCTTGCTATCAGGATTGGGCTTGAGTAATAATCAGTTGGGAGGGCCTCTTCCACCTTCCTTGGTGAACTGTACTTATCTGACTTCAGTCCGTATCTGCCACAACATGATAAATGATACTTTTCCCTTCTGGATGGAGAGTCTGCCTATGTTACAGACTCTCAACCGGGACTCAAAAAAGCTTAAGGGACCTTTAGACAAATTTGTGTCCGAATTCCCATTTCCCAGTCTATTTGAGATCAACCTTGCTCATAATGGTCTCTGTGGTCATTTGTCAACTAAGCCTTTTCAAAGTGCCAGTCAGATTAATCTTTCCAACTAGAAGTTTGATGGATCAGTTCTGATTCCTGGAGCCAGGACTCGGTTATACTCACTCTCGAACAACATGTTTGCGGGAGAAATATCTCCTTTGATCTGCAATGCAAGTAATCTTGGAGTCCTAAACTTGTCTGACAGCAACTTTCTAGCATATCTCTAATTGTTTGACAAGTTCCAATATGAGTCTCAGTTTTGAACCTTCACATGAATTGCTTCCAAGGTGAACTTCCCGAAATACTTGGAGGAAATAGCAGCCTAAGGACTCTTGATTTCAGTCGAAACAGACTTGAGGGTCCTGTTCCTCAATCATTTTTAAACTGCCAAATGCTGGAAGTTCTGGATCTCAGCCATAAGATGATAGAGGACACGTTCCCAAGCTGGTTGGGAAGCCTGAAATCAAATAAGTCCTCGTCCTGAAATCAAATAAGTTCTATGGCTGGGTCCAATGTCCCATTGCAGATGATTCGTTCCCAAAGTTGCAAATTTTGGACATTTCTAGCAATCGTTTGAGTGGTCCTTTGCCTTCTGAGTTTATCGAATGTTTGAGAGCAATGATGACGGTGGATGCGAATCAATACAGTCCGCAATATATAGGCGCTGATTTGTATCAAGATTCAGTGAGAGTCACTATGAAGGGTTCAGAGATGGTGTTGGAAAAGATTTTAGCAACCTTCACAACCATTGATCTGTTCCATAACAAATTCCAAATGGAGATTCCGGATGCCATCGGAAAGCTCATCTCCCTTCGAGGCCTGAACCTCTCTGAAAATAACATCACAGGACACATTCCACGATTGATCGGCAATCTTGCCAATCTGGAATGGCTATATCTTTCGACCAACAAGCTCACTGGAACGATTCCTGGAGAATTGAAGGACCCCAAAGCTCTGTCGTTCGTAAACTTCTCAGGAAGTCATCTTTCTGGTCCTATACCCCAAGGTAATCAGTTCAATACTTTCCAGAATGACTCTTGTGCTGGTAACTCGGGATTATGAGGGTTTCCCCTGTCACAAGCTTGTGATAGCCATGAAAATCAACCACCATCACGTTCCATCCCAAAGAAGATTCTGAGAATGCAACTATTTTTGACTGGAAGATAATCCTGATGGGGTATGGATGCGGACTGATAGGCGGATTGTCCATGGGATACATTGTCTTCCAAACCAGAAGACCTGAAAGGTTTGTTAGAATGTTCGAGGAGAAGTACTGGAAAAAAGTGAAGAGGCCAAGGAAGAACCCTCCTAGATTTCATGGAAGATGAGACTGCTTGTGCGTTGTTCTTATGAGAGCATGTGTTTTGGACAACTGGTCTGTTTTCGTTTTCTGTTCATTTCCCCTCTTTTCTTCACTGTTTCATGCGTTTTACAGTTTATACTCGTGTGCGTTTACGTCAAGAAATGCAATCTGATCTGAAGGAGCTACCTCCATACGTTTAGCATTAGCTTTTAAGCAGATAGATGCACGCAATTTTATGACTTAAGTTTCCGAAAGTTAAGGTACTGAATTGCACTCTCCGACAACAAAATTTAGGACTTTCTATGGACTCCTGAAATTTACTGTCTATGGCATTTCTCCTACAGATCATGTACACCTTCATCGGGCATCACTTGAATACATATCCTGTTCCTGAAGGTCATAATTACCAGCTTTAGATAACAATGCATTTATTGATTAAATAAGAGTTGCATTGTTGTGGAGCTTGGGGCTTACTGCTGGACCAAATTAAGCTACACCGGTCAGTATCGCACTTGATCATTCAAATTTCAGTTCATGCTCCTTACCCCGAGCATAATTAGGGACACATAGAACTTCGAATAATGCAACCCGGATCAGTCTTTCTTAGACGTTATGGACACAGCTTTACCTTTTCAGTCCCTCGTGGAGTCAATGTGGTTGGCGAAGGTGCTTTAAACCAGTTTTAGAAAGGTTAATAGCACTTTGGAAAATGCCTGGCTAAAGACCAGAGACGGATGTAGAAATCCCTGATCTTTCTTACAACTAGCCAACAATGAATGATCAACAGGCTAATACAATGTAGGGAAGACACGAGTCAACAGAACTGGCACAGGCATAAACTGTCGGATATCTTTTTTTAGAACCTGTCCTTTTTTAGGAACAGACTTGGTCTTTTCCTGACCAAGACTATTGACTTCCGCAGCTATAAGAACTTGAGCACCCATCCCATTTCACTCAACTCACACCTTGCAGCATCATAAAACAAAGACACCGACCAAAATGACAAGTTCGTATCACCTTCTGATTTGGTCTTACGTCTACCAGTTTCTTCTGCTTCTTCTTGGCGAAGGTGCCTGAATGACCAGAGCATTGCACTGCTCCGATTTCGCGAGTCACTTTCCGGCGGTGGCATTTCCAACTGCGATGAAGTTGCAGATGTCATTCCTTCATGGAAAGATAGCATCCATTGCTGCTCGTGGGACAGCGCCACCGGCGGTACTGTGACCGGTGATGTGATTGAGCACCACCTTTGTTGCTGCAGGGCCAGGCTTCAACTTCAAGGACTCATCCTTCAAAAGAGCACCCTCTTTTCCCCCCCACATCTTACTAGTAGGTTCAATTTCATGTACAATGATTTAAGTTGGTAAAAAATTTCATCCAAGTTTGGTGGGTTTGGAAACCTCACATAGGTTTTTTTTTTTTCGGAAAACCTGACATAGGTTAACTTTTCTTTTTGCCTGGATTTTGAGAGAATTATCCAAAAGGTCATAAAATTAGGTAGTTGGTTCTGTCTTAAATCTTTTGATAATTTGTCGATATTTTGCCTTTGGGATAATTTTAGTCGAAAATCGCTGATGTACACACAAGAAAATAGAAAAGAAAAAGGAGGGTAAATTCAGAGAGTTAAAAAAAAAAATTGTTCGGTCAAGACCGAGCGTATCACATAGAAAATTGGCATCTAGTCATCTATTTTCGATTAAAATTAATCGGAAAGACTACATTGAACATAACGACGCTTGTTTGTAAAAAAACGTGTAGAAAAACGATGAGTTATTCGCGTCAAGTATTTACGAATTACTTTTTTGATGTACCAATCCTTATAAAAATAGTTTATATTATCAGTAATAATTGTGGGAAGCACTTCGGCTGTCTTATCGCAAGGATTTCGATGAAAAAAGCTACTCGACTAATTCAGGAGGCTACTGCCGGCGATTGATCAATTTAGTATTAACCATCTTGGGATACTGTTGAAATGCCAAGAAGGAAAGTGAAAAGAAATCTCTCCAAAAAACTCGGGGACATGAGGGGCTGTATTGTAATTTCAGTTAATTCCCCACTTGCTCCGTCTGCAGTTCCGCCACCAAACACGAAACAGTTTGCAGAGTGCAAAATCCTGAGAGGCTTGCTCTAATCTCTCTTCGGTTCTCTCCGAGATTCACTTCTTCGTCTCCAAATTTCAAATTCATCTTCTCTCCCTCGGCATCACGCGTCCCACTGAAGCCCTAGGAAAGTCCCTCCAGCTCCAATTCCCGCCTCCGGCCACATAATGTCGGGAAATCTGAGAAAGAAGAATGGCGGAAAATGAGAAGCTTTTATGGACCCTTTGCCGCGTTCGTCTCCGGCTAGTCTGCACTTGATGTGCTGCATCGATTTTTCCTCTGCTGTATTGGTTTAATCGCCAAAAGGAATATATGAACATTGCTTTATATTTTTCGGGGCTTTGCTTTTGTTTAGTTTCCGTCGGCTTCAACCCCTAGGAATGGCGCTTGAATCTTCAATTTATACCCGGCCCGCATTTATCTCCGGCTCCAAGTCGCCGTTTTTGGTGGTCTGCGACCGACGGAGGAGATTGCCCGCGAGATTTTTCCCAAGAGGTTACCCGCATTCGTGTCGATTCACGGTGAATTATGCTGGTCCGAGCACGTCCACGGGCTGTTGCGATGCTGGGTTCCTAAATAATTTAGTTTTCCGGGATAAAGTTCCGTTGAGATCGGTACTAGTCAGGAGCAGTGAGAATTTGTCGAATCGTTCTGGGAATAATCCGGATGCTATTGAAGTTGTGGTGAGACGTGGTGTTGTTTTGGTGGCGATGATTTGTGGAGTGTTGCTTTTGGGGGGTAAAGAGTTTTTGCACTGGAGAGTGCGGTGAATGCAGGTTATGGAGTTATTGGGCAGAGCATATTGTTACTGAGAAATGCTTGGCCTAAGGTTTCTCAAGTTCTTAGAGTATTTAAAGAGCAAGGGTTGGTGTTGGCATTGCTTTTTGCGCTTTCAGCTTTCTTCTCCATGGCAGAGACCTCAATCACCACGCTTTGGCCTTGGAAGGTGGAACTCTTCTCTAAATTTGATTTCTTCGATCCTTTGTAACCTCTAGATGGATGCATCCATGGATAAAATAAGTTCAAGAACTGCATTGAGAAGATTTTTTTGCCCTTGATGTTGGAGCGGAAGACGCTAATCACTAATTTCCGCGGGTTTCACATAACTGCTCTGTTGAGAAATATTTGAAAAACAATCTTCATCTAGACTCTTTTTGGAAGCTCAGCATTAATGAACTGCAGGATTGTGATGTATCTGAAGCTTCTAAGGATACTCTTGACTGGGGGAGAGCACTCTTAAAGATTGCTTCAAAAAGTATCTATAAGTTCCTCTATATAGAAACAAAACTGCTCAAGGATTGGTTCCATCCTCCTTTGTTCTCTATGCCGCACCTTATCACTTATCTGCTGGTTCACTGATAATTCTGTTATGTTATTATTGCACATGGGGAATGGGCTTATTCATACAAGTCTTTATAGTTGGCAGCTTGCTGTAAATAATGTGAATTTCTTGCCATCTTATCACCACCATTGTTTCAGGTGCGTGAACTGGCTGAAAAAGAGCCTGAAAATGGTGTCTTCAGAATGCTTCAAAGCGATGTGACAAGATTTTTGACCACGATTCTTATTGGCACAACGTACGAAGCTTTTGCAATTATCAGTTGGTGATTTTACATTCTAGGTTTTAGAAGAGAGCTGTTCTTACTTTATTACATCTATGTGCTCAGAGTGGTCAACATTGGAGCTACTGCATTAGTAACAGATGCTGCCACGGCGATGTTTGGTGAAGCTGGTGTTAGTGCAGCAACTGGAGTAATGACTGTAAGTCTATTGTTTTCAAGTTGAAAGTGTTTTCCTGTAATTTGCTTCACCCATTGAGAAATTTTAAGTGGGAAGATTAGAAATTTCAGCCAGACTCAGTAGGTGCATGATGACCCATTTAGCGCTTTTTCATCAAAGTACATCTTGGAAAGAGTTAAATTGCTTGAAAATTGTCAATTTTTTTTTTTTGGGGTACTTACTGTGGATTATTTGGTTGGTGAATTTTTATGACATGTTTTGGGTTAGAAAAGGACAGCTGCTTGACTAGGTGTGCCAATTGTAGCTTAAATTGCTTCCTTTAGAAATTTATCTCAACACATATCTGAGATATTCGGGATTAATTGCTTTAGGTTGCCGTCTTGCTTCTTACTGAAATCACTCCCAAGAGTATAGCAGTTCATAATGCTACAGAGGTTGCCAGATTTGTGGTAAGTCTAGAATTTTTGAAGTTCTTTCTTGTGTATTAGAGATCTGTCCAGTTTTTTGCTAAAAAAATTTCCCATCTTTACATTCTTTTTTCTCCGTGCTTCGTATTGCATTGGTTAACGATTACTGTTCGTGGTGCCTCTAGGTCAGACCAGTTGCATGGCTCTCCTTGATATTATACCCCGTAGGAAGGATAGTCACCTATTTGTCAATGGGGATGCTAAAAATGCTTGGTTTGAAAGGAAGGAGGTATTTTCAAAACTACATGCTGGTTATTTGCAGCTTCCTCTGTCATGTTATGATTGTATATTTGCTTCTGATTCACATTGTTCTTCAATTAAAATGAGTTCTTTTTATCTTTCTTTTTCTGCATTTTGGAGATCTCCCTATAAAGTAGGCAGTAACTTTTTTAAGCTCAGAAAAGAGAAACTATTGCAATAAAGCACATAAAATGTTGGTCGTAGCGTGGAATGGGGCATATGAACTTCTGCAGTAAATATTTGCTGGTAGTCAGCCCGTTTCTTCCAGACTTCAGATATAGTATTTGACTTGCGATTCGTTTGAGAGATACAGTTCATCCTTATCATTGACTTCTCCACATTATAGTCTCATAAAGTGGCAGTTATGAACTATAATATAATCAGGCCCATAAAAGGAAACAAGAGAACTAGAAGATATCGACTATCAAGTGTGCCCCATGACTATTAACACCATACTCTTTGCTGAAAACTTTCGTCATTCCTCACTCTCTGCGATGGAATTTGCCAGTGAGCCATATGTTACTGAAGAAGAGTTGAAATTGATGTTGCGGGGTGCCATACTGAGCGGTGCTATTGAGGAGGAAGAACAGGTAAGATCCAGTATGAACTTACTGATGTAAATTCTCTCAAATGCAAATTGAAGAGTTGTGATAGCTTGACACTTCACTTTAGCAGAAAGTAAGATTCTGATTGATTGACTCTCCAAACTAATTCAAATTTGCTAAAATTAGATCAGTTGGAGCTTTTGCACACCACTTTGCCTTATTACTGCTTTGTGTAACATACATTTCTTACGTTCAGTTTTGTAAGAACTGAATAGGCCTGCCAAATTTTGTCTGTTTGTCAGCAAAAGGAAAACGTAGAGATTTAGGCTTTATTTTCATCTTGGCTGTACGTGCTTTGAGCTCCCTTTGCGTGTCACACTTCTCGGGTCTCTTAATTGACCGCATCTGACTTCCAAATTTGAGCGTCTGTTTTCCGGGGTTTGTACATACCTCTCTGAAAATTTAGAATGAAGTTAGATATCCTCTATTTGAATTGCACCCAGCTTTCAAAAGGCATAGACTGCTTCATGTGACATTTCTGTGATGGAAACCTCTTGCAGGATATGATTGAAAATGTTTTGGAGATTAAAGATACTCACGTGAGAGAGGTGATGACACCTCTTGTTGATGTAGTTGCCATTGATGCGAGCGCGACTCTTATTGATTTTCACCGCTTGTGGGTGACTCATCAATATTCAAGGCAAGTTGAACTTGTTTTCTCAACAAACAAATCATGAACAGAAATTTGGTCATGAAGTAGCTGAAAGCTATGGGTTACTCTTCAGGGTGCCTGTTTTTGAGCAGCGCGTTGACAACATAGTGGGAATTGCATACGCAATGGATCTGCTAGATTATGTCCAAAAGGTCAGACAGTTCATATTTCGTTTTCTTCTGTTTGGCCTATTGGTGATTTGACTATTAATTTTTTGCAACATTCTCATAGAATGCAGATTTATAATCTGTTTAATTTTGAAGGGTGAATTGTTAGAAAGTTCTACTGTGGGAGAGATGGCTCACAAACCTGCATATTTTGTGCCTGGTAATATTCTTTTGTTTCAGCTTGCATAATAATCATTCTTGACCGCCATTGATATTCTTTTATCACACTCAACTTTCTTTATGCACGTACTATACATGTTAGAACTATAGACTTTGAAACTTACTGATGCAAGTAAAAATTACTTCTGGCCTGTGGTATAACCATCTGAGAGTGCAAGCCCGCTTTGCCTAAAATGCGCAGATATGTAAAACTTTATGAAATTGATAACTTGCTTAGAACATATTAATTTGCTGCTCAAGTCAACAAAAGCATTGATTTCCAGTATGCCCAAATTCCTTAGTTTATGTGGATTAAAATTAAATTGTTGTATTACTTTGCGTCATCATTTATCGTGTTCTGTGACTGGTTTTGCAGACTCAATGTCAGTTTGGAATCTTCTTAGAGAGTTCCGCATAAGAAAGGTTCACATGGCTGTCGTCCTCAATGAATATGGCGGAACTGTGGGAGTATGTGTGGTGACTTCATTTTACCGATTGCTTCATGACTCATTTCTCGTCAGCTAGCTAATGGCTACTACGCACCCAAGATTTTGATGCTTTGCCAGAGATGTTCGGGAATTGCTCAACTTTGAAACTGTTGTCGAGATGCTTTTGTCTTGAATATACTGTCCTGTTTCACTATGCATGCGTGCACATCTAAATCTACATTCTCACCCATGCTCTCAGCGGTGGTTGTTCAGAGCAGGATGGGGGTTTAGTTAGTAAAAGTTGAAATGAGAAGTTGGGACTGTGCATATTGCTGAGTGAGTGGTGGCATCTAAGTTACTTGGGTTGAGTTCTCAAGGACTTGCTGTAAAGAAAAGCATGTAGTCATTTGTCAGAGGCCTACTTCACATAATAAAATTGAAAGGCGTATGAACAATGGCTTTTTGTGTAGTAATCGAAAGAATATTGCGCTGAGTAATCATGCAGTGGTCATTACTGTTCTGAACATTGAAGTGATTAGTGGTTTCAGATGCTTACCGTTGAATTCTGGTCTTTGTTGTTCTTTTTTGTGTGTGTGAAACAGATAGCTACCCTAGAAGACGTTGTTGAGGAAATTGTTGGCGAAATCTTTGATGAAAATGATTCAAAAGTAAGTCCATCGCTATTCTTTTGTGTGGATGTTTGTATTGGGTCATGCAAAAGGTCTTTTATTAGTTTGGGGATATTTCATGCTTGAGCTAATCACATTATGTAATGTTTTCTCTGGTGGTTCACATGATGCCTTTGTTTCTTGTTTCTCACATTTGTTTGATACTTTGTTCTGATTGAATTGGCTTTCATCGCTCCGTGCTCAAATTGTTTGCCCTTGAATGTCTCCCTTTGTATTCATCGATTTTTGCTTTCACTACTACATGTGTTATGATTATGTGGATTGTGGAATGTGTTGTCTTATGCCTGTATACTGCGATCATAATTAATCTTATCTGGCCAGAGGACCCCATTCATATGACATTGCACTATCGGGCCAAAAAAGCATCACATGGCAATGTTATATAGGCTTGCATAGAGTTGAATGTTCGTCTAAGGAAATTATACATCTCCAATTTGCTACATGGCCATGAGGAGGGTACAATACATTTTATAGCCATTTATAAAGAATGCTAATAATAATGCCCACAGTGTGCACCATAGCTCGTTTGGAGTTCATCTAGATAAATGTGCTACCTTCACAGCACTAGATAGAGGACAATTTTCATGGACAACTTTGTGTTGGAGGGAGTTCTGAATCAAGTCACTGTCATTTTGAAGCCACCTTGAATGACATCTAAGCGTTTAAAGAAATGCATAGGCCAAGCTAATTGTCAGCTGACCTTTTGCATTATTGTGTATGTGAACTGAGTTTATCTCCTCATTCTCATCCATGTTCTTATTTGCTCTTGTTTGAAACAGGAAGAGATCCAGAAGAAAACTGGCTACATTGTGATGCGAGCGGAGGGAGTGTATGACGTGGATGCCAACACGGCAATTGATCAACTCTCTGAAGACCTCAATATCAAAATGCCTGAGGTATAAAATTGTTGGACTTCTAGGATTCCAATAACATTTCCAGTGGGATTGGCGTGCGACGTCTTCATCTTGTCTCCCTTGTTTAGACAATTGAACTTCATCCATCTATCTCATGGCAGGGGTGGTCTGTTAGCAATGGTTCTGTGGTGACTACTAGTAGTCTAGTGATTTCACTTGAATTTTGTGGTTCAATCCTTTTTCCAGCTGGAAACAATTTAGGGAAACGCAATAAATTTTTCATGATCTTGGTTAATGTCTGTACGAGATAATCACGGGAACCTGCTATTTGTTGTTATAGTCTGTGTAAGTTTGTACCTATTCTTTTCCTAGCTCTACATATGCCTTTTAGATAGTCGCTGGGATTTATCTGTAAGTCAGGACGTGTTCTCATAGTGGATGAACCTTTTATTAAATATGTTTCTCTATCAATTTTTTTTTTTTTTTTTTTTTTGGGGGGTGGTTTGTGGGGTTGGTTGTTTCCAGTAGATTTATGTACATGATCAGAGCAGAGATCCACAAATTTTTTCTATTTCTCCCCTTTATCTTGATTAAAGCTCTCTTCTTGTCTTGCTTCTTTTGGATGTGCCCGGTCATTTGTAAATTCATTGTTATTGCTGCAGCACCGTTTTCTTAGGATGGTAGACCTCCCTGTTTGGCTTATGCATCTTATCTTGACAGGGTCATCAATACGAGACTGTGTCTGGCTTTATATGCGAATCATTTGGATATATACCTCGGACAGGTGAGAAGATCAAAGTGATTCTTGAGAAGGAAAACCAAGAAGAGGAGGATGAGTATGTGGAAACTGAATCTGACCGAAAGGATCAAAAGGAGAAGGACAAACATCAAATTTTCAAACTCGAGGTACTGATCTGATCTAAAGGCACCTATTCTTCAGAATAAATGGTTTCAAAACACCCAATTCCTGGCTTTTGCTTCGACTGGGACTAGGAACTAAAATGTACGTAGCTTTTAGTGGCCGACCTCGAATGGAAGTTCTAGGCAAATGCTTCCCTTGTGATTTGTGAGAAATAGGTAAGGTCTTGTTGACGAGTGTCTCCGGAACACTTGCTGACCATACTCATTAAAGAAATGCTATTTTCAATTTACTGTTTCCAAATTACACGAGATACACTTTATTGAAAACGACGTACTCACCTCCATTGTCTGTTTAATGGAACACTTATTAACAAAAGCCTGGGTAAAATGGCACGCTAGAGAACAGGCCAAACTTCAAGAGAAGTATATTTACGTTGGGCTTTACAGTGACATGGATCTCACACATTTCTGACCACGTTAGCGTGGAATGCGTGTACTGACACAGGCATTCCCACCAATCTACTTTCAAGTAGTCTAAGGGACATGTTCATATTTAGTGACTTTTGCGAATGACTTTTCTGCGGTCTCCTATTTGCTGCAGATACTAGAAGGAAATGCCAGAAAGGTTAGTGCTGTCAGATTCGAAAGGATCAACAGCGACGATGCAGCAGCCCTAGAGACCAAAGTGACTCGCTTGGTTCCTAAAATCATGAAGAGAAAGTGGAGCAGTGATCAAGAATCGGACTTGGACAAAAGTGACGACGACGTGTCACCGCCGGAGCCTGGTCTCTCCGATGCACTTTTGAAGGTACACAATGAAAGCAAAGACAGTGTCGGCGAACAGTAATACCTTGTATTGCTTTCCCCATTTGTTCTTGTTTATGCAGTCCTTGAAATAGGGGCAGATAAGAATGGACCAGGGGAAGGGAATGTACGATCGATTGTTATGTGTAAAGTTCTTTTTCACAGATGAGGAAGAGTACCAATGTCTGAATTTTGTGCGGATCATCTTACATTTGTAATTTTTGGGAGTTCTATGGGAAAGCATAAGAATGTTGGCTAATAAAGCCATGAGAGGACATGGAAGAGTATCAACATCTGAATTTTCTGGTGCGTTGGTATACTCTGTACGCAGGCTCCACAATGTATTTTAGATTGATTTTGCTAAAATAATGTCGCAACATCCAACATACACTATACCTCATAGTTTAGTCTAGTCCTAAAATTGCTCATAGAAGTGCTAGAATTTGTCACGAAAGTATAATTGAGTACTAAAATCTTTAAAAAATGCAATCAAGTCATAAAACTTATGAAATTGGTGAAATCAAGTTTTTTCGTTAATTTTGACCAACTTGGCTAAGGAAAAATGTTGACATGATTTTTTTTCTATGTTGATGTGCTAAAACACAAGGGATAAGGTCAAAACAACGTTATTTTGATCCAAATATAATTTTTAAAATCTAAATATTATTAAAGTTATAATTGAAAAATCAAACAAAAAAAAGCAAAGAGCACAAAATCGTCAAGGACCGACACCCTTCTCTATGGCAAACCCTCACCTACGGTCGTACAAAATCGTCAAGGGCCGACACCCTTCCCTCGTGGCAAACCCTCGCCTACGGTTGATCAAGGTCACTAATCATTGGTCAAGGCCTGGCCAACTCTTGCCCCACTGTCTCCGGCCATTCCCCACGATGGGGGATGGTGGTAGCTAGAGCTTCTCATTTGTCTTACTTTTATAATTTAATATAATATAAATAATATTTAGATTAAGATTTGAATTTGGATAAAAACATCATTTTGGTCATGTTCTTTATGTTTTAGCCACGTGAGTACCACGTATAGAAAGAAAATAATAATAAAAAGCCATGTCAACGTTTTCGTTAGCCAATTTGAACAAAATAAATAGAAGGACTTGATAGTATCAATTCGAAAAATTTTAAGACTCGATTACACTTTTTTAAAATTTTAGGACTCAATTGTATTTTTAATGATCTCCAATATATGTATCCATGATATTTAAGTACATGTTTTGCCCTGCATGAATACATTGAATAAGGCAATATAATATTTGAAATTGAAACTTAAATTCATCCGGGTGAAATGGCCAACTTACAATACTTGAGCAACTACAATTTATTAGATAGCATTCTCAAAGAGAGCAATGAAAACTATAATATATATATAGTGATACACCGACCCATCATGTCGATTTATTATGATTTAATAACAATCTTAGGTTTCGGGCAGTTTCCAAAGTGGTTTTCCTAAAAATAGTTTGTTTTATTTAACTATTGAAACTTCTTGGATAATTCCCAAAGTAAGTCTTTTTTCTGAATTCTTGTATCAAATCAATTTAGAAGCTTTTGCTGTAAGGGTTTCATAATAAGAATATTACTGCGCGTGCATGACCCGACTCCGACAGTTTATCGGGTCAACACGAGTCGGATCCTACTATAAAATGCCGAGTCTCTCGCAGAAGCTGTTCATTTTACAAAAATGGAGGGAAACAGAAACCTCTCGAGCTCACGAACCGCCCACCTGCTAAGCAAAATCAGAGGTTCATTCTTGACTGCGCATGACTAATTTAGCTCGAGCTTCTTCGTCTCTTCTCGCTGTTTGATTTTCGGCTGATCACAGTTGCTTTATCTGCAGAAGTTACGAAATCAATACTCAACGATCTCAGCAATGGCCGATCTCCATCGATCGCGATTGATACATTCCGGAATTACTGCAGGAACCCCAACGGAAGCTGGTTAGCTCACATTTGAAGATATCTAATTCTGTTTTTTTATTTTTTATTTTAAATTTCGCTGATGGAAAGTTCTTCGTTTGGTTCGAACGAATCGTTTGTTGTTCTTGAAGAGTGATTCTGTTGTTGATCGTCAACTTCGGAATCTAAGACAACGCGCTGTTTGAATGAATGCGATTTATTCATAGGTTGTAGTAAATGGTGCAGTTCATAGTGCTGGTTAGAAACATAAAGTTCTTGCACTTGCTCGTTTTGCTGATCTAGCTAGGTAGCAGTTGAAAAACTCGGAAAATTCAAGACCTGGTATGTTGTGGAGGAGAATAGGACCAATTATTTTTGGCTCAAGATGATGTTATGTCCGAAAAGTTGGGGGAAAAGGGATTGCATGCATACTGATCCTCGGATCTTTCAGCCTTTGCTAAAGCATTACGCCCGAAAGATCTTATTCTTGTTTGATGTTGCTGCTGCAGTAGTTGCGAGCCTGATTTTCCAAAGGGAAAGGAAATTGTGACTTTGCTTAGGGAATCTCACATGCATAGGCTTGGTATGTGGTCATCTACATGACAATTATTAGTCTACAGACATTGGATACTGGAATATTGGTGTAAAATATATAATCCCCAACTTTATGTTTACCTGTTGGCGCTTTCAGATGTCTTGCTGAGAGTGCTGCTGATTGTTCAGCAACTTCTGCAAGAAAACAGACACGGTTCAAAGAGAGATATATATTACATGCATCCTTCTGTATTCAGAGGTGAAATCAGATTACATATCACTTCTCATATGTGTAATTACTTGATGAAATTTTAAGTGGAGCGAGCTACTTCAATTGATGCAATGATGAAGTGATCACAGCTTATTGTACCCATGCATTTTCAAATTTTACTCTACATGAAAAACAAGCTGACATCATTCATGCTTTATTCAGGAGGTATATGCATTACGTAATGTTTCTAGCTTTATCATTGGACTTGTAAAGCAAAAAAAGAAAAATAGAGAAAAAAGGAGGGTATCGACATCAGTCTTGTATGATCATTCAAATAAAGAAAAAGAAGAACATCAGTCTTATCATTAGATGACCCATGAATCTACTATTTACCAGTGTTATAACTGATGATTTCTGTAATAATTCACTTCTCTCTTTTAGTGTGCTTTAAATCTTGCAGTAATTTCCTTTATATTGTAATCCAGATCAGCCAGTTGTAGACCGGGCGATAAACGACCTGTGTATCCTTCTCGGCTGCAGTCGCCACAACTTAAATGTGGTAAACATTTTTTCAATTTCTGTTTTTTTTTTTTTTGGTTCTTGATGGGGAAGTAATGTGGAAAGAAAACAGCATGATGAACATTAGCGCTGGTCAAGTTTTTGGTGGAGCAGTTGATTATGACCAGCTCTCTGGAGAACATTCAATTTTTTTAAATAAAAAAAAGAAAACTTCTTTCTAAAGGCAAATAAAGAAAAAGGCCCTCCTCAAGAATCCTGCTACGGATATTGGCTTCTTTTTCCATAATTAGAAGCAAAATTTTGTCTAGTTGTTTACATTTCGGTTGGTCTACGGTGGCAAATGGTATCTTTGCATATTTCCCACAGGTTGCTAGTAGTCTCTGTTCTTGGAATAGTAATATTTTTTTTTCTCAGTTTGCACAAAATTTCTGCTATTCAGATGAAGTTTGGTATCTGCAGTAGTAGTTTGCAATTGCATCTCTTGCAGTTGATTCAGACATTTTCAGTTTCTTAATTTAAATGTAGCGGGGTGTTTTATTTTTTGTGCATAGGTTGAAGGAACAGGACATGGTTAACATACTGCTTTCATAGTACCGACCTCATAATTACATTAACGGCATATTAACTTCTTGTTGTCTTCTTTTGGCAGGTTTCTGTAGGAAAAGGGTATGCTAACTTTTCTGGGACTTCTTGGGAGATGAGTAGCGTAATTTTCACTTTACATTTGTAGACTAATTTAAAGCATGTCAAAATAGTTCGCTCTTATCTATTGTTTCATCCATCCGATTTTGCCCATGAAATGTAGTTGAATGCTGCTAATCCTATCCCACTATCAGATTCTTACTTTCCATTGATGTTATGATATCTTTACTACCACCAAGCTGTCCAAAAGTAGTTTTCAATGTCTATTGATACCTTACAAGATTTCTTACAGCTATGAGCTAGGCTTTTAGTAACCTCACTGCTTAAGGGGCGTTTGAGATGGTTCAACATTTCTGATCAAAGTTTTGGATTATTCCATTTTTTCACAGGTTGGTGATGGGCTGGTTAAGATTCACTGAAGCTGGGGCGAAGTTTGATTGCATGAACAACCTTGATTCGGTGAGTAGAAGAACTGTACGTTTTCAGGTGGATAATCATTTAAGTTATCATTTTACAAACAAAGGAAAAGTCATATCCAAGCATTGGCTTCTCATTTTGTGGTAGGCCCAACCTGTTCCAGTGCATGTTGAAGAAGTTGAAGGTATATAACGGATTACAAATATGTTACTGAAAAATGTGATTCCTGATGCTGTTGATTGCTAATTTGGCAAAGAGCATTTTCTGGAACTCTTTTTTGAATCTCTATTCAACGCATACTTCCTAAGATTGCAGAAAGTGAAAAAACGGGGTTTTGAGTCATTCTGTCCTCACCCTGCTTTCGAAATCTTAATTTCATGATATGGCTCAATGGCTCTCATAAATACTGCAACATTGCACCTTGTTTTTGCGGACATAAGTAAGATTCTCCATTGTTCTTTTTCGCAGATATTTTAAGTGTTGCTGAGTATATTCTAGTTGTGGAGAAGGAATCGGGTCAGCAAGTCTAAAAAATCTTAGTAGTTAATATTTCTTACTCACCAGGTACTAACAGTTGAATGTTCGACATGCTCAGTGTTCCAGCGACTAGCAAATGACCAGTTCTGCAGGGCAAACCGTTGCATTGTTATTACTGTTAGTGGACAGACATCTTTTGAATCCTAAATAATTTAAGTATACCTTCCACTTTTTCTTCCCTGCTTATCTTCCAATATCCTGTTTCAACAGGGAAGAGGTTACCCAGATATTCCCACCAGAAGGTAAAGATACTTGCACTCAGTGACCTGGGAGTAATGTTTTGCATCATCGATCTGTTACCTGACCCTGGTTTTATCCTGGGCCACATGCGTCGTTTCCCTTCCAGGTTCTTGAGGCTTCTCACTGAGACATTGCATCTGCCTGCCTATTGTCTGGTAGATTGTGATCCATATGGCTTCGACATTCTATCCACTTACCGATTTGGTTCTATGGTTCGAAAATTTCATCTTTAGAATCTCTGATATCCTTTATTGAGTCAGTTTATTCCATCATCAATTACTTGCACCATGTGAATAATCAGTTAAATTGCAGAAAGTATCCTATGAGCAACTTATTTTTCTTTTTCCCTTATTTCCTTGGGCAAGCAAATGGCCTATGATGCCAAATTTATGCGCAATCCTGAAATGAACTGGCTAGGAGCTTTTCCTTCAGATTTCGAGAAGTACAGTCTTCCAACGGAGTGTCTCCTTCCGTTGACAGCAGAAGGTAAGGGTTTCCGATTTGATGCTACTGTCCCAGTACATCGTACTTTTCAACTAGACCTTATGCTTGCCAGAGAATAATTGCTTATGCTCCTACACACTTGCCAGATAAAAGAAAGACCGAGGCAATACTACTTAGATGCTACCTACAGCGCGAAGAGCCGGATTGGAGGTAGAATTTTCATTTTCTATTAAGAAAGATAGTTGCCATTACTAAATTAGTGGTGCCCATTGCCTAAGGAAGGTTCGAGCTAGAGTTGATGCTGCACAGAGGAGCGAAATTTGAGATCGAAGCCTTCTCAGTGCATTCACTTTCCTATTTGTCAAGGGAATACATACCATCTAAAATACATGGACTGCACAACTGAAGACCAAATCTCGTCGAGCAGTTTATTGGCTGCATCGACAAACTTTAGGAATTTTGGCTCATTGAATACGATAAGTAGATATGGAAAGGTATTGTTTGTCCAGTGCAGTGTCCATACTAATTGTGTTTATAGCGTCAGCGAAACAGAGACATTTATTATGTCCAACGACTTTGTTTTTTTGCAGAACCATTCATACTCAATTGCTCTCTTTGCCAAACTGCACTTACTTTAAGCGAGAATTTTTTCCTCCGAGCCCAACTTTGCACATTAGATGCAGATATAGATAGTAGTATTGGATAAAGTAATGAAGATGAAACTGAGATACTCCTGAAAAAGTGAGAGAAGGTTCGTGAAACTGAGACAACTTGAAAGCTATTAATTCAGGCAAAAATTCTATACAGTGAGCACTCTATTTTAGATTAATAGTTTCAGAATTGCTGGCGAACACGAATATCCTAGCTCGAGGACTGAAGAAGCATAACTGAACAAGAAAGCAAAAATTTAGGTGCAAGGAAAACATGAGGACTATCAGAGAAATAGTAGGTATACAGAGGATGTGGCCTCTGATGATACAGCAGCATTGGATAAAAACAATTGCATGGGTCGTCTTAAGCACGCTTGCTCAGGCCATGGAAGAAGCGGTGCTTCTTTCTCTTGGAATGTCTTCCAGCGTTCTTTGCCATGACGTAGGGGATAAAATGCACCTGCATACACGTATGTCAAGCTTAGATCTCCACTGCCACATACAGGATATAGACATGTGAATGCTATTGCAGGCAACACATTTCACTGCATGGACCCCCGAAAAATATCCTCATCTTTTTTGTGTCAAATATAAGTGTATCGACAATCTGCCACAACCAATTTATGCACATAAGTTATGTGGGCCCTTAGGATACTATGCCCCAGTTGGCATACCAATGCCGAGTGTGATAAACATGTTCATGTTATTGGTACATCACTGCGAAGTGTGGTAAAGTTAAAAGCATTTGGATTCTCCAGACATCACTCCTATCCACAATGTCATTGCCTTTATCACGTTTCCAAAGGGAGTGGCTTTACACTCGAGTCTAGGAGCATGATGCTCCGGGATAGATGGACCCTATTATATAGTAAGCATTTAAAAATCTCTAGCACAGACTTGCAGCTTAAACTTTAAGGTATTTCACTTAAAGACACTGATCAGCACATGAAATGTTCCTGAATCAGATACGGATGAAGAGAACCAAAGCTATCAAGCGTAATTCACTGCTCATTAGACGCAACTCAACATTGGAAAAGGAAAAAAAAAACACAAGCACTAGACAATTACATAAGCCTACAGACAAAAAGTGGTGGAGAATGAGACAGTGTATCAGAACCTGAGAATTGTTTCGGATGCCAAAATCCTGAAGCTTGGAATCATCATCAAGCAGTTTCTGATTATTGTATGATAGGCAAAAGTTCGCCCACACATGCTTCCTGAAAATCCAATAGAATTTTTCTGTCAAGCATAGCAACCGTTTGAAGTTTACATTTCAGAAGCAGTTCAAGAAGTCATCGAGATGGAACAAAAGCGGGGAAAATTTGTCACGTAGTACATTATATAGGGAGGATTAGTTAAGTTAAAAAAAAAAATGAACCTCGACATCGAAGGTATTGTTGTATAATTCAACCGTATTTTTGCAGATTAACAGAAAGGGGAAGAATTTGTCACTTTCATCTTCACCGGGCATCACCATTTGCCAGGATTGGAATGGCCACTAACCACTTAATCCTTAGCTCAAAAGCAGATTCCGCACTTGCCAATACACAATCACCCGGACAGTTTCCAGTAACAAACGATTAACTCACCACGAAATTTGACGATGACCCATCTGGGATTGCTCCGCATCGCTCACTTTTCTCTTCACGGCCAGCTTCAATTCCTTCACCGTGGCGGAATTCATAACCGCAACATCTACAGCTCAACGACCAACGCAAAGAGGAAAAAGCTAAGCGCCCGACATGCACTCCAGGTGTTCGATGACACGCTAAGATAACATAAACACGGGAAACAGGAGGAAGATCACAGTACCGAAGCTGGTGCCATCTAATTTGAGGACGGAGACTCGCATGGCACTGCCCAATTCGAGGCTGATGAGGGTGTCAACGTCGGATAAAGTGGGGCTCTTGGGGACGTCAGCGAGTAAGGGGTCTTGGAGAAGAGCAGAGAGGGTCGAGTGCAATCTCGCCCTCTTGATGTTGCTGCTATTGTAGTCCCCTAATCCCTCTTCTCCCTTGGAACTGCTGGACTCCATTAGCAACCTTTGCCACTAGCAAACTCCCCGTGACTGACCCTTTGGGTGATTCTGAGCTACAGGGGTTTTGAGGATTTATACTTTCTCAGAAAGACGGAACAGAGAGAGAGAGAGAGAGGAGCAGCGAACGACTCTTCGACCATCTACTGGGTTTTTTCCATGACCACCGGTAGAAACGATCACAAAATGATACTACTTGGTACACTTTTTTCCAAAAGTGATGTGGCGGCGTGATCCAGCGTATCCACCACTTTAATCTAAACAAAGGCAACTCGAGCTTATTTATATTATGATATTTGCAATGGATTGTTATCTCGTACTCTAAATTGAGTGTTTATGTCTAGTCAAGGAATCAAATCTGGAATCTCGCTTCTATTGAACTTCAAGATCCTGTTAACGCTTTGATCATGAAAAATGGACATTATGTAGGACATGTTGTGGATCCACTCAATGCTAAAAGTACAGGCCAAATTCTAGGAAAGGAAAAGGCATCAATCGAAATATTAGGAGAGCGGAACCTAGATTGAAATTTGACTAGGTATTTTCACAAAAGGGAAGGAAAAACAAATATTCGCGCGATGATCGCCATGTACACATGTCAGTTACTTGAATATTTAGATATAATATATTTAGATAATATACTAGTGAACGAGGTTCTCTTCTTTTTCATTGTACAAGTCTATTGTTAATACTAGGCATAACAACATAAATGGTATCTAAACTTTAACTTAATGTACAATGAAGTTCACGAACTTTAAATTTATTTATTGTGATCCTCGAACTTTAACTCAACGTGAAATGTCGTCATGAATTTTTAGTTTGTTGATGTGGGCGTGAACATTTGGGATATGTTCGATTTAATTTCCGAATTATATGAAAATATTCGATATTACCCCTAAACTTGATTTAATGAAAGAATTATATTGAACATTTTCATAATTTGAACGACCAATCGAACATGTAGCGAAATTCTAGAGATCATATTAAACAAATTAAAAATTCGAGATATGACATCGCGTTGGCTAAAATTCATGGACTGTATTGAATAGATTTAAAGTTCAAGAATCATATTGCTTATTGAGATAAAATTCGGGGACCATGTGTGTTATTTACCATTAATGCTATGATCAGCCGGGTTTTTTACTAGTATAGCAGATGCAAATCAACTCTTAATGAAGAACATGCAAATTCTCACTCGTCAAATTGAAATGAACATTGATCGCATATGAAACATTGAAGAAATCTAAAATTGCAGAAACAGTATGATCGAAAGCCACAAAAGAACTTCCCCAACCAAGAGCACGAATACAATAGCAAAATCCCGTTTTGCATAGAGCCAACCAAACCCAGATTCTCACTCGCCCTTCTGCATCTCCACAACTTTCTTCCACGAGTCTCGGCTCGAGATCTCGTTCCACCACCGGTCGACATTCTTCCTCGAGCTGAAGGCCTCTCCCCGATTCCCCACGGTCACCAAGTAGTGCGTGTTTGGCAAGTGTGACAGATCGGCCAGAGTGAACTCGTCGCCCGCCAGGAACCTGCTGCTCTCCAGTCTCTGGTCGTAAATGTCGAGCACCTTCGAGAGCTTCTGGTCATTCAGTTTGATCTGTGCTTCGTCTTGCTTTATATTCATCCGGGGCGCGAACGCTAGCTGAAAAACCAGAGTCGAGGACGGAGGGTTGTAGCTCTGGCCCTCGGCCTCTAGCCATTGCTCTATGGAGGCCTTAACCAGCGGATTCGTGCTGTACAAGCTCTTGTTGCCCTTGTCCGCGTGCTTCTCACATAAGTAACGACAGATCGCTCTGGACTCTACAAGCAAATTGATCGAATCAAGCAAGCCAGCGAAATGACGCCGTGGAATTAAGTAGCTGTCATACAAACTTAAAACCCAGTAATACCATTGAAACAAGTGAACAGATGCAGCAGAGGCATTTGTGAAAACAATCATGGAAAATCCTGATTAAAGATGAAAACTTGACATTTAGCTATCAAATTGCAGTACAGATAAATATTGTATTCTCACACTCTAACCAGAAAAAAATACTCCGTCACTGCTGTAATTTGGCTTGGATCAATCAACAAATTAGCGGCACCGATCATATGACATGAGAACTGGATGAGGAGATACAACAAATGAGGATGTGGGTGTTTGTACCGAAAATGGTGATGCTCTCATCTTGGAATGCAGGGACTTGGCCAAAGGGCTGTTCATAGTATACAAGAGAGGATGTTAAGAAGAAATCCTGAAATAAATTAGAGAACCAAATTGATTGAACACAGAGAAACTCAGGGTAAGAGATAACCTGTATCTTGAGAAAGTCAGGTTTCTTGTGCTCCCCTTTGGCCATGTTAACAGGGACGAGCTGAAACTCCACATCTTTCTCGAGCAGACAAGCAAGCACCCTCGAAACTGCGGTCGACAACGGCGGTCCGTACACCTTCACTGGGGCAGCCATTTTTGTGGGGGGTGTGAGAGAGGGAGTCTGTTCGTTCAGTTCTTGTTTCCCTGTTCAAGTTCCGGCCACACAAAATGGACATGTCTCGCCCACTTTATCCTTTACTTGATGAGGGGGCTCAGTTGGGTCCACCAGCGCGCAAGAAGAGCTTAGGGCGGCACTAAAGGAGGAATCGGACAAGAAGCTAACAAGCATCTAGCTCGGCATTAACTACTGCACATTAATCAAACACCAGAACAAAGTTGTCCCCATTAATATTCGCTAACCAGAACATTACTTTCCACGTTTCTTGTACTTCATCCGCTAAAGGCCACAGACGATGAAATAGGAAGCAAAGAATCAGAGTAAAGAAGACCAGAGTCAAATGACACCACCAAGTCTGAGCAAAAGATTATCCAGGTAATCTTTTATTAGTTCGGCGTTTATCGTTTCTTGGAGATGCTACATTCATAGCGGAATTATACAAATGCCTTTTGCAAGTCGGTGTCACGGTTAAAACACTGTTCTGTCACTATTGGATATGACATCCTTGAGTCTGGGACTTTGTGGGAGTATTAGCTGGTGCTTGTCCATGCTGGTATGATCAGCTACCGGCTGCTGTCCAATTTGAAGGAAGCCTGGTTGAATTTGGCTCAGGTAAGCTTTGGATGTTCACATCAAGAGGCCGCAACCGGTGCTCAATGTCGAGATCTTTGAAGATTTTGATCATCTCTTCAACCAAAAGAGCTCTCCTGACAAATTTTTCGCCCATGTCCTGATGATTCATTCGGTGTGTGAGCCAAACTGACATCAGCACTCTGTTCAAGTCTTCAATCTCCCTTGTCACCACCATTGGCGCCAGATGCCAGTGATCACTCCTGCTCTCAATATAGCTGCAACAACAAGGACCGCAAATCATTTGGACTAGAACATATATCTACAGAGGCAATCATGATCACCATCCATGTAAGGCATTGTCCCCTCCGTAATCAACCAACATAAAATTTAACATTTGGAAGAGATGAACCTAGGAACAAAAGGATATGTCTCCTCCCTACCTGACAATTCGTTCCTTCATTATAGCAACTTTCTCGGCCGGAGTCGAGATATGGATAGAGAAATCAACTCCATCACCCATATCCGGGCTCCTGTAGTAATTACTTATGGGCTTGGTAGCTAAGACACTGTTTGGGTATACGATTTTTTGGTTGTCATACCTCAGGAAGACTGTAGTCAGTATATTTATCTCTTCCACCACCATCTGTGAGCAAAATAAAGAGATTGAGGTAGCCCTAGGATGGAAAGAGAGGATCAAGAGAGAGTTCACACAGAAAAGGGTCTTTTACCTGTACTCCGTCCACCTCGCAGCGATCACCCACATCAAATGGATGTATTACGAAGAGATAGATGACAGCTTCAAAAATGGTCTTGCAGGTATTCCCAAAGATGAATGCCATGACAAGAAGCTGCGAGCTTATGACTATAAGGAAGTGGGTGACATCAACTTGCAGTATGGTGAGGCCAATTATCATGATGATGAAAGCTATGATGACATTCAACATATTATGAAGTTTGTCTACGGCAGTTTTAGTATCATTTAGAGACAAAGCAAGTGCCCTCCTCTCTCTAAATGCATTCACCTGCAAAAGGCATTAAACAAGTTTCAAATGACAAAAAGACCCATGACATATACTACACCAACCGACAATTGCTTCCATCAATTTTGCATATACCATATTCCAAGTAGTGAAAGGACAAAAGAAAAAAAAATGTAAACCTGGAACTACTAAAGTTTTTTGGGCTGGATTATCCTTTTACTGACTAGGTCTTAAAGTCATTCTCATGGTCAGAAGAAGAAACCATATATTTTTTATTGACCAGAAAGAAGGGAAACAATAACCTTAGTTAACTAGAGCTGGTCAAAATATTTAAGTGGAGAAAAAACGCTCTTACCACCCAATTTTTAAGAGACTGCCAGCTGATTCCCTCGCGTTCGGAGACTGCTCCGAAGAGAGGCATTGCCTTGTAAGCTTCATCTTTACTCATGAAGTGCATCACATCATCCAAATAAATGCACCTATTGAAAAATGAATGAGAATTATCAACACCTACAATTTGATAATCAGCAACTAAAGCATACCTAATATCGGAGCAAGGAAATTTAACCCATGATATAAGATAGCCTTATCTTACCATCTGTTTGCAAATGTCGGTTTGTTTACTCCACGAAGCCTGACTCCAATTCATAAGATTCTAAAATGTAAAGAAGGACAAGAAATTAACCAGAAACCTTTTTATCCCGTTGTAGCATAACTCGAAGCATGACAAACAGTACAATCCCACGTATGATATTTTGATCTGGACTATTTCTTAAGCTTCCACAATTAATTGACTAAGCATCAGTTGATGCATTGACTTTGTCTATTAGAATCGATAAGGAGCGAAGTCAGTTCATTCTCTCCCATGCCTCATCTGCACAGGTCACCCAAATTAATGGAAAATTTTGGAGCAACCATGACAATCTACATCGGAAAATCCTAGTAACTAGTCAGTGTACCACTTATGAATATTTTCTTATTATGCCGCGATGTTAAGTTTTTGATATATGAAAGAAGCAACTCACTTAGAACCACGCTTAGCAACGTTCCGGAATATCCTTTTGGCTGCTTTCTCTGCCTCATGTTCACTTCTTATCTCCAATGCAGCCTTATCCTTCATATCAGAACAATGTATGTGCTCATCCAGAGTAGATAATAAGTTGCCGTTCCTTATGATATTCATCAGCCTCTTCATCTTCCAAGCCGATACATTCTTTTGATTCAGCCTGTGCAGTTGCTCGATCAGGATCGTCCTGTCCTGCCCGAGTGAAGCCTCCCTTGAAAGTTGAGGGCTCTTTCCCATGACGGGGCTCCTTCCGTTCCCCTTGAATTTGTCGCTCCTTGGGAGAAGAGTTTCCCTGAGATAGCAAGGAATGTTGGCCCCTGCATCCTGAAGCTCTCGGAACTCAGCAATTGCCCTCTCCTCCTCTTTGTTGTAGAACTTCTTGAACAGTGGCGGGCCCGAGAGCGTCTCCATCAAGTACTGAATGAAGAGGGATTCCTGAATCCTCTCAAAGAAGGTGTTCACGTGAAACGACGAGGCAAGGACCTTAATGAGCAGAGTCTTCAGGAGCCAGATCACCGTGCCTATGAAAACGCACACGAGTATCTTTGTTACTCTAGGCAATATCCTGCTCTTAGTCTCCTTCCCAACCTTATCATCGAACACACAATTCCACACAAGCAGGACGAGACCAAACCAGATACAATTTCGGACAGCTTTCTTCAATCCGTAAACGAAGTACAAAACTCTCTTCCTCAGTATGAAATTCCGCTCAATCAAGAACACAGCCAATCTGATCATCCAACCAGACACTAAATTTCCGCAAATAAGCGCGAAAACCATGACCTCCCACCTCCACAGAGGAAGATCCCACAGTTTTTGCCTCTTTAGCGTGTTTATCCAAAGACTACAAACTACAGCTGCGATAATCAGGACGAGACTCACGAATTGAAGCACCGTCCACACGCTGAGCTTCGTCTCTTTGTACTCCTCCGGGATGTCCTCGAGATCGTCCTCTTCCTCTTCGCGATCCTCGCCGCCTTTTGACGAGGACGGTCTGGAATCCGCCGCGATCCTCGACTGCTGCTGCCATTGGTCCTCGGGAGGATCCAGAAGCCTCGATTTCCGTCTGTTCACGAGCAGCCGCGAGTGCCGCCGAGACGAAGCGTCGGAGCCGGGAGGCAACGCCTCCTGCGCGCGCGAGCTGGACGACATCCTCGGTTTCTCGTCGATGGGCAACTCTTTGCACTGCTCGCGGACGGCTCCACCCGAGCTCTCCCGGAACGAGGCCGCGGGTTCCTCCGGCCACCCGCTCCCCGGGGTTTCCAGCCCGACGCTGGAGCTGATCGGTTCGCGCTCTGTATTTGCGTGGGAGGCGACGTTCTCAACATTGACCACCAGGACTTCGATCTCCCGGAGAACCCGATGGGCGTCGACGGGCCTCGCCATGCTCGACGGAAGCAGCTCGAGGGTTGAAGGAGGAGGCGAATGGAGTGCGAGAGAGCACGCGGAGGTTTACGAGTGGCTTCTGGAGAGAGAGAGAGAGAGAGTGCATGGGAGACGAAAAGGCATGCATTGGGAGAGAGAGGGAGAGAGAGACAAGAGAAGGGTGGCGCTTCTTCAAGACCAAGAGACTTCTTCTGCTTCTGCGAAAGCAGGAGAAACGCGTGCTGTGCTCCTTTGCTCGACAGCTCGCGGCTCCACTGGCAGACTCTACTGAGTACAGAGACTCGACCTTGAATTTGGTACGACCACCATCCCATCCGAGTCGAAAAGGATATGGTCGAGTGCTGTTTTTTTTCTTTTTTCTTTTTTCGGGTCTCAAGGGTGGTCGAATGGTGTTACGTGGCCGACAACCCTTCTTATGATTCACCCTCCACAACGAAAAACCAAGCATGCTTCGTTCTCCACTATCGTAATTAACCCAATAATCAAATGGAAAATACAGACTATTTGGGCAACTGATAAATTTGAAATTTAGTCAGCATGAAATGGCTAAGAAAATTAACCAAAAAATTTATATTGACAGAGAGAGAGATCGCATACGCATTAAAATATATATATGATCTGTATAATTCAAGCCCCTATCACATACAAATCAGATTATGCTCTACATGACTCGTAGAATTGCGTGAATTGATCCACATTATGAGAATATCATTATCATTTGAAAGATGTAATCAGTATGTCTCGTATTTCATATTAAAATTTAAAATGATTTGTCAAAAATAGATTTCCGTAAAGAGTACTTTTGTAATATATGTTGAATAATTGAGCGGCGAAAAATAATTTTTAATAATTTAATTTTATGGTTTTACAATGTAATTAAATACATCGAAGATTAGTAGGAGCCACCCCATTTTAGCTATTTTTATTTTCCTTCTCTTTTTCATATGTCTTAGCATTTTAATTGGTGGCTCTCCTCTCCCTTTGACCTCCTCTGCTTCTGAAAATTCAGTCTCGAATCAAATTTAACCACCAGCTGCTCTCTCTCCGACAAGCCATGGCCATGGAAGCTCTCGCCTCCTCCTCCTCCTCCGCCGCCGCGACCATCTTCTCCACTTCGCCTTCGCCTCCTCTCTCCGTCTTCTCTCCGGCCAGACCAAACGACTCTTACGCCAGATTCGTCCGCTTCCTCGCGCCCTCCAAGAGTAAAAGAGCTCTTCACTCGTCGCTCTCGTCTCCACCTCGTTTCGTTCGTCGTCCTCGATGTCTCTGTCTAACGAAGAGGGCCTTGTTTGTTTTCAACAGGGAACGACGACGATTTTGGCCTCCGTTCGGACTCCAGCGAGCCGAATCTGCTTCCCGTCCTCAGCAATCGCACTCTCTCCAAGGTAATTTGCCGGTGATCTCTTGATCGGCGATGGGAGTTTCAATATTAGCTGAATTTCAGAGTGATTGGTGTAATTGAGTAGCCTACGGTTTTGGTTGTGATCGAAACTAGGACGCGGCCATGGGATTGGTGCTGAGTGCGGCTTCTGTGAGAGGCTGGACCACTGATTCTGGAATGGAAGGTCCCGTGGCTCCTACAGGTGGTGAGGGAGGATCGGGTACGGAGCGGGTCTCGACCTTCCCGTGGTCTCTTTTCACCAAATCACCTCGCCGGCGGATGCGAGTCGCCTTCACTTGCAACGTCTGCGGTCAGCGAACCACTCGCGCCATCAATCCGCATGCCTACACCGATGGCACCGTCTTTGTTCAGGTAATTTGCTGATACTGAAGAAAAAAAAAAGACTTGATTTCTCCGTTGATGATGATGAGTTTGCGTGATAGAAAAGACAATTTATTATGTTTATCACATAGCTCATTTTTCAGTATGATTAATCATTTAGGTTAGAATAAGGAAATGGGCTTTGTCATGTATTTTGCAGTGTTGCGGTTGCAATATCTTTCACAAGCTGGTGGATAATCTGAACCTGTTTCATGAGATGAAATGCTACGTGAACCCAAGCTTTAACTACAAGGAACCCCGGTGGGACATTGGCTTCAACTACTTGAATATTACTGATCATGGTGATGAGAGCAATGACGAATTTCCAATCTAGTGGGATTAGCGATGCCAAATTGTACATTCACCTGGTGATTTTGTGAATTGTTGTGTATATAGTTTGCATCTTCACTTTTGATGGGCTCTTTGTGTTTACAATAACATTATATATCATCAATGAATTCTTATCGATCAAAACTACATTTAGATTAAGATTGCCTTGTCCGTAAGTGTGGAGATAGTACAACATTATTGCTGGAATGGAGATGTTAGATTGCCAATATCACGTTTGTGCTTAATCTATCATATAACGTGTTCACTATAAATTAGCGAATTCTGTATTCATCGGGATCTTTATCTTAGTTTTCCTTTTTTGTATCCAATATGATTTGTCTAGCTCGACATTCTTTACATGTGAATTCGGATGGCTTACAAAGATTTCTATGTGGTTTATTAGTACTGTTTAGTCCTGCATCTGTATTTCTTGATCATGAATGAAGTCTCTCCATGACTGTGTAATCTTTTTACTACAAATGCACTTCCTATCATTTGTCTAAAAGTTTTCCTCAGATTTGTCGGTAAGCTATCAATGTTTGGTCTCCAGCAAGACGGTCAATATTCTCAGCTGGTTAGCCATAATATGTACTGTTGTACCCATGAACTTATATGACAAAAGCTCCTGTGAGCTGGATGCAGATTTGGTTTCAGCTTTGCCGGTCTCAGACGAGGCATCAAGTCAGATGTTTTGCATTGTTACGAGCTGCGAAATAAGCAGCAAATTTTCTCCAGTCTCATACTAGAAGCTGATCTTTAGTTGTCTTGCCATCTCATGTTGGAAATCATTCCGCTTTGAGAAGGCAGCCTTATTTTGTGGAAATCAGTTGCATGTGCAGTTATAACAGGCTTTGGCTACTATAATTCTGCCCCAAGAGGATAAACTTGAATCTCTTGGTTGATGCCTAAAACTAGTTGGGAGCTGGTAGTAGGATACAGAATGGTAGCATATATTCGCTCACATGGAGATCTTGATGCTCGACTCTGCATCGTCTGTGGTTCTTCCATTGCTTAGTGACTGAGAAGGAGTGGGTATGATCAATTTCCCTAGTGGGAGGATATTTTTTTTTCCCTGCATTCCTGATTGCTGCATCATTTATCCTCCATTTTTTCATTTCAGCTGGATCATCTCTTTGTTGCGGTTAAATTAGCACTCCTGTAAAAATTTTGCTTAGACCTTCTGGTCCTTTTCCAGACAATTACCAATGGTTGTGGTGCTTAGAGGCTTTTTGCATTTTCTACATCGACTGCCCGTTTTGGCAAACTAATATCATTGCGGATGCTCCGCCTTTTATTCACTTGCCGTGGGATGCGGTTCCTCGGCTGCGGTGAGAACGACTACGTGCAAGTTTTTCATCGACTATAAGGATATCGAAACTCTCAGGGACATTTTGCTAAATGTCTACCATTGCCATTCGTCACTCTTGCATGAGGATTTTTATCAAGCGTTACTTCCCCTTTTGTTCATGCTCGTCCTGTCCTACACAATCCTAAGCCAAGAGAATGCTCCTATTTCCGGGATTACGACGGTCTGTCCCCATCCAACGTTCGAGAAAGAGACGAACCCAGAATTCATTTGTGCTCCTCGTGAGGCGCTGCGTTACCTTTTACGTCGAAAATATCTAGTACCAATGAATGGACGCCGATGCACACGAGCCATGCTAAATTGCTAATTGTCGAGCTTGCACCATCAGGCCTAAAGAAAAGACGAGAGAGAATTGCGAGATCTGTTTCCTAACCCGTCATTTTCTTTAAGAGAAGCCTAGTTTCTTCCACTGATCTTCTTGCCATGTTAGGAACCACGATCATTGGGAATTATAATATCTGAACCACGTGAAAACATGACGTTGTCCCAAAGCATTGGGTGCCAGTGCCACTACTAATAATCGAATTAGTGCATCATGGTACTCAAATCCCAATTTTGAGACGTCCCATGGAAAAGGAGTCTTGCATTCGAAACCCTTTAATAACGCTACGGGCTTTGATAGCATTATAATATTTAGAAAACTGTGAAGGTAATAATATGTTGTGGTCTATAAATTTTTGAAAGAGTAAAATCCACAATAATTCCTAATTATTTGTTAGAGAAATAATTATGCGACTGTGCTTAGTCCACTATGAGATTAATCGCATGTTTTGGACCCACAAAAAAAAATTGTAATGGGATCCACTTCTTCAAAAATTTATAACCCGCAATATGTTACTCTCACGGTCATCCTAAGACCGTAATGCTAGTAAAGTCTTATTTATTATTGAGAAAATTGCAAATAATGGCTTAAAAGTATTTTTATTCTTTCGAATAAAAGTCGAAAGTGGACGTTGTTTCAAATAAACGTATGAAAATACCTTTGGTAGACCCTTCTTCGAAATAATAAGGGACTTTGCGCTTTATTTGAAATAAGATCCATTTTAGGTCATCATTCGAAATTTTCTATTTATTATTATTATTTTTTTGCTCAAAACATAGCTTTACAAAATTTTGTGTCCCCTTTCATCACATGCCTCATTAGGGTTGTGCAACCAGACCGATTTTATCTTGGAACCTAGATCGGATCACCCGAAAAATAGATTTGAGAATCGGTTCCTATTCAAACCGGTTCGGGAACCGGTTGGAACCCGATCGGTTCTCGATTCCAAGGATCTAGGAACCGTATCGATTTTGAAATCGATTTTTAGTTATTGTTAAAAAAAAAAATCATAGTCTAGCTCCCCTCACTTTTTTGATATATTGTAATTTGTATTATTTATATTAGGAATTGTTACTTTTGGCGGACAATGAGTTTTATTATTTATTTTTTACGTTAAATTGTTTCATTACTATTTATATTATTTTGTTGAAAAAATTATATAAAAAATAAATAAAAGAAAAATAGGTTCTCCAATAGACCACACGGTAGTTGGAAGGTTTAAGATTCCAAAAATTTTAAACTAGTTATAACAAGATCGATTTTAGAATCTAAGTTCAGAACCTATCCACCCCTGCTCCCCCCCCCCCGCGCGCATACCTCATATCCACCCCGTGCCACGTCAGAAGGCATCACGATATTCAGCCAACGAGAGAGATTCTCTCGGATAATAGTCATCTCCATTTCATCTCATCATCTTCACACATTCGGGGCCACCGCCTCCAGACCACACAATCACAATCTCTCGCTCTCGACTCTCCCCCATCACGTTATAACCCTCCTCACCTCCTCACTCCCCTTGCTTTCATCATCCTCAGCAGCCACACCAACACCGACTCAATCGCCACTAAACTCAAGTAATGGCCGCCGTCACCTCCGCCGCCGTCGCCATCCCCTCCTTCACCGGCCTCAAGGCCGCCGTCTCCGCCAGGGTCCCCGCCGTCTCCGCCAGGGTCCCCGCCGCCTTCGCCAGGGTCCCCGCCGCCGCCGCCCCCTTGGCCCCCAGGCTTGCCGTGAGGGCCTCCCTGAAGGACGCTATCGGGGCCGCCGCCGTCGCCACCGCCGCGAGCGCCGTCCTGGCCGGCAACGCGATGGCGATCGAGGTCCTCCTCGGGGCCGATGGGGGAGAGCTCGTGTTCTCGCCGAGCAACTTCACGGTGAGCTCCGGGGAGAAGATCGTGTTCAAGAACAACGCCGGGTTCCCGCACAACGTGGTGTTCGACGAGGACGAGGTCCCGAGCGGCGTCGACGCGGCGAAGATCTCGATGTCGGATGAGGAACTGTTGAACGGCCCCGGCGAGATCTACGCCGTGACCTTGACCGAGAAAGGCACGTACAGCTTCTACTGCTCGCCCCACCAAGGAGCCGGTATGGTGGGAAAGGTGACCGTCAACTAAGTATGATGATGTTGATGATATATCGTAAGAGACATGTTGATTCTCGTACTTTTCTCTTCTTCTTTTTTGTGGTCGGTCTCGTGGAGGTTGAGGAATCGATGTTTTGTTAATTGGGAGAACGAGAGAATGTACGGGGATCATGAAAACCAGGAATACGTCCCACGTACTGCATTTTTCTCGGCTTGAATGATGTAGACGAAGCGTGCCTTTGATAACTTTCTGTCTTAAGGATTATGGAGTCAGTTACTATTTTAGGCTCCATTTATTTTGAGAAAAATAAAATGATTTGAAAAATATTTCATCGCTTGAAATAATTAATCCATAAAATATATTTTAATTATCGATAATAATTTATGCATTAATTTAATGATAAAGTATTTTTCATTCGTTCATTTTTTGTAAGCGATCAGTTTTGAGAAAATATTTTTCAAATCATTCATTTTTCACAAAATAAACGGAGCCATGGAGTTTCAAGAACTGGCTGATGCGACATCGACACTAAGTGTGATGCAAGGGGAAGTTTAGAACTAGAGTGAATGCCTTTCAAGAATGCAAACACGTTTAGCACTATGCCATTCAAAAATTAGATATAATCTTCGCTCATATCGCCATTTAATTTTAAGAATTTTGGAACCCGTAATAGTGGGGCGGCTCGAACCCTACAATGAAAACACATGGATCAGTATATGTTTGTTAGAATGGAATAAACTAGATGTAGCATTAAGCATTAACCATATCTCATCTTCACTTCCATGGTGTGCGAAATGACTTGCCGGTCAACCCATGGGCATTATCCGCGTAGAATTCTGCTGTATTGAGAGGTGAAATCCAGGAGCTATGCACTCATTTAGCAGTTACACAGCCAAAAGATGAACACCGAAAATCCGATTGAAAACCGGAATTATCATTGATAACTTATCCTCCCATGTTCTTCAAGATACAATTTGATTGTTACAAAGAAATGATACGCGATACAACAGAAAACAGTCTCCTCCCCCTCTTCAATTACAACAACGACAACAACTCAAATACAACACGCGATAGAACTCCCTCCTCTTCACACTGATTTAAGTCAAAGCACTGAAAAAAATTTCTTTCAGAAGCTCCAATAACTTTGAAAGAAGAAATACTTACAGGAAAAAGAAATGTATGACCCCTCCTCTCCCATCTAACGACACACCTTTTATCCCATCCGCTCCAAAACTGAATCATCTCGCGGTTATCTTCCACGTTGAGACGGTGAGGCGTGAAAGTAGTATAACAGAACATAATGTACATGCCAGGAGAAACTATGTTGTTAAAGCATCAGGAAGGTTAGTGCGAGAGCCGAGTACCTTGCCACCAACATCTGGGAAACACTCTTGTCCAGGCAAGGCGCTAACTTTACCTTTTGTATCCACCTCTATAGGGTATTTCAGAAGATGCCCTTGCAACGGCGTGAATTCTTCTACGGTGAATTTCTTCCAGTTTTCTTCAGCAATATTGTTCACTCTCTTGACACAAGACAAGTCTTCTGGCTCCTTAAAGCAATTATCTACCACGTCTAGGTGCTCGTTCCATAGGGACATTCGGTACCCATATATCTGTTAATATCAATCAGAAGGAAAGAAACACATCAAACAATTACTCAAATAAGAAGGAAAGAAAAAGGAAAAGAAAAACAGACTGCTTGTGCCAACAATGAAACGTCTGTAGAACCATAAACTTAACTAAAACCACATTATGTGAGAGAATGGAAAAACTGGGAGTACACACCTGGCCGCGTGGATGTTTCTTCTCTTTTCTCCCAAAGGGATGGTCCTTTTTCTCAGCCCAAGTGTAATGGGGCTGACATGCACCCATGGCAATTTCAGTATCCCTAGAACCAGCCATTGATCGTTGATTGATATTTGCTGATCCAAGCACCACATACTCATCATCCACAATCATTCCTTTGGCATGTACATAGATCATGAACCTTTGAAACTTCTGAGATGCTGAAACCTGAGACAAGGATTTGGAAATAATGCTCACGGTTCTTGACTTTGTTTGTTTGAGTGAAAATTGGAAAGTGCTTCATGGGTAACTCATTCCTTAAAATGACAAAAGAAGCGGAGGTGATCTGGTCCTAGAAGGGAGCAAAGTTAGCCAGCCTAGTCTGTGATCCACATTTTGCAATTGAATTCCTCTTCCGGTCAAAGTTGGGTTCATATGTAGCTAATATATGTTCAAAAGGAAAAAGGTCATAGAACTACATTGTGATTCTGTTGCTGCTGGCAGTGGTAGCATCATGAACTCCTTAATTAAACAGAGGTAAACATTTCTGCAGTAACTACCTTAACACCATCACTGGGCGGTTGCTGAGCAGACTCTGACAATTCTTTGGGAAGCTCCTCGCGGTTACCAAGACAGTAAAAATTCAGGTAGTCACAAGGATGTGAATTCTCAAGACCCATGGAGTTCAACTCCTTTGCTATAATTTCATACATCAACTGCATTGTTTGTCTCTGCAAATACAGTGAGCAAGTTCGATGTCAAAGGTCGGAATATATTTTGAACTTTCTGGTAGTTCTTCCCCGTAACGTTGATAAATTATTTGCAGCTTTCATTCGAAGATGAAAAGACAAAGAAGTATCAAAACTCTCTCTCTCTCTCTCGCGCATGCGCGATAAAAAATGAAATAAGGAAAAACATAAACTATGCTCCCCCAAGTAAAATCTGATGAGGCAGCACTTTTCTCACAAGTGCTGACTGGAGGAACCAAATTACCTGCCAATAGAGAATTTCTTGCACCGCGGCAGAGGAAGGAACCCCTTCTGGCCACATTGGGATTACTACATAAACTGCAAATCTCTCGCTTTGCTCTAATTTTGCTAGCAATCTTAAGGGCCAGTTCCATGGGGATCAGATTATCAGCACCTAAGCATACGAAAAAAGAGGGGAAGGAGGCAGAGGTTAATGAATAAGACATGCTGCAGACAACATGAGAGAACCAATCTTCTGACAGATACAGTCCCTTAAGTACCAAAAGAATCATGCCACAGACAATAAAAAAACTGCATCATAAGGTGTAATATACATGATTGTAGCCAACAGTACGTACTAAGAAATTGCAAGAGAGGCAATAAAGAAAATCCTAATGATTAGGGAGTATGACATGTGCAATAAATATCGATGCCCCAAAAAATCCCATGATGTTCCAAACTGTAGCATTTATCACAGTGGAAAAAAAAAGAGCATATGGATGGTGCCAAAACCTGCATTTCTGTAAGATGGCCATGCATATGATGATCCAAGAAAATACTGGTTTTCAATATAGATGAAGTGTTGAGCTGATCTGATTGCCTGGATGTAGGCAGTCTGAATGCTCTTGTCTATCACCAAATCTTTTGCACAGACAAGGTTCTGCAGAATAAATGAGTGCCATGATGAACCACTATAACAGTATGCAAAGTGAGGTATTAGATAAGATGATGTCAGTTAGTGTTACTTATTTAGCTAAAATCTTACCTGAGACTCAGCCTCACATACATCTTTTGGAAAACCTTTCAGTGAGCCAGAATCTATAGACCTAAATATCTGTCAAAGGAAAAATAAAAAAGAAGTGAATAAATGCACCAGAAAACTTGTCATATTACAGCCAGGTTCAATGATGCATATTACCTGCACATGCCACCTCTCACGATCATTCTCCCTGGAAACCCAAAGAGTCGGATCGTCATCCGGAATTGCTGCCGAAGGGCTTAATATCCATGAGATGCGCTCTATCTTTAACAATGCATCATCATGCCAACGCGATATCCTTTTAAACTTTTGACCAAACTCTGACCATTTTGTTGCCCTTCTCCAGCGCTGCTCAAAGTTCTTTAGCACATCGTAAGCAGCAGGGCCTTCAATCTTGCAATGCAAATCATGCCATGGTTGTCTTGGACCCTTAGTACCAGGCTATACAAAGGGGAAAAAAACAGAAATTTAAGTTAAAGTTCCGCTTTGTTTAAAATCAGGTCACAATTTTTAAAATGATTCAATCTGTCAAGCCTAGATAAAAACATTAATGGTTTTATTTAAGTCCCCATTCTATGAGAAAGAATCTGCATTTTATGAGTTTATCTTTATGTACAGAAACCACAAAGCAGTATTGTTTTTATTTTTATTTTTTTGTTAGACATACATTAATTTTTGAAAAAGATCAAAGTCGAATATTCTGTGTCTTCTCGACCAACAAAGACTCTCTCTAAAGAATAATTGTGCAAAGTAAATTTCTAATCCAAACAAAATGGGAATATTTAGCATAATAAAGAAGAGGAGTTCAAATTACAGGCACTCACTGGAAAAGTTGGATTGTGGTAATCATTTTGAAAGACCGTGTCAAGGTCCCGAAATAGTCGATGTTCAGGTGTATCATAGCGCCCGTCACAAAGGTCTAAGCCACCAAGAAAAGCAGTTATTTTTCTGTTGTTTCCATAAGCTTGTGTATCCACAATTACGCATTTTTGGTGATGAGTGAATAAGGTTCCGACAACCTGATTGTAAAAGGAGCAAGAAAGGATTATAAATTGGCATCGATGGAGACATAAATCAATCTATCATTTCTAACTAAAATACTCAGCAGGGAAAGAACGACCGATCAGCCTAATCAATCTGCAATAAAGTCAAGCATGACTAATTACACTGTCAAACTTAATAGTCGAGATCCTATTCAAAGATTGAAGCCCAAATTATACAAAGCAATGCTAGAGATACCAAAATCGACCTACAATGTTGGTTTACAAGTGATGTGCAAACTATGAGAGGAAATTCAAGTGGACCATAATCAAACACCCAATAAGAAACTGGCGTGTCACATTGTAAGTCAATTTGGTATTCTAATGTTAATCTCTTAGTATCTCTAGCATTATTCAAATAGACATTTTTGGACAGTCCGATAGTCATTCAACCCAGCATAGTGGTGAGAATATAAGTTACGTTAATTGATGTTTGGGAGGTCAACAACTGTCCTTGTGATTGTTAATTGAAAATAACACCTTCGTTGCACCTATATTATTTTGGCGTTGCCAATTTTACATTCTTTTACATTGAAAGGTATGCCATGTTGGGTAAAGCTGCTAAAAGGGGCTTCTGACTTTTCAGAAGCTTAATTCTCCCTCTTTCACTGGAATACTAATCAGAATATTGCATTTATCTAACCTTAGGGGCCTCCCTCTTATATCTTTACTTTGATAATTAAATAAGTGCTAGCTACTAGGAAAAAATTAGGCACAAGTCTATGGTTTGATGAGGATGCAAAAGATGAGCATTCTGATAACCGAATACATGCCACAACCATTATAGTTGTAATAGTCACGGATGTGATATAGTCATGCATGTTCCAGGGACATTAGCTTAGAGAAGAGCTCAGAGCAGAATGGCGAAGTGCAGGTAGAGACATCACTGTGAGTGTTCCAGTATACTTGAGAAACTGTTCCTTATCATTATAGAATGACTTCTAGTAGCACTTAAGCAAGGCTTTTGGGTGCTTTCTTTGTTTTTCTAGGCCGGAGACTGAGCAAATTAAGAAGAAGTGAGAGAATTACTTGAAAGAATCATGACAAAAATTGTTGGGCATGCATTAGGTGACTCTCTAGCTCCCAATTTGAGGTGACATCCTTCTGTAATTATGTGTATTCAATGGTGAACAGATACATAACATGAACAGCAAATTAGGAGTTGGCAGAAAAAGAGCAAAAATACTGGACCATGGTGTAAAGCATGCCTGTTGCTTGAAAATGCTAAGCTTACTGCTGGCATAGCGAGGGGACAGCACACATGTAACAGAAGAGTGCTTGAAAAATTTACGGGTTTCTTCATCATGAGTTTGCATTACCCCAGCCTGCAAACACATAAAATTGATTTGGTGGTAAGAGACTGTCATGGGTATGTCGTAACAACTACAAGAGATACTGCATGGAATCTTACTGACTAGCGGTTGCATCCTATAAATCATGTACATTATATAGTCATGGCAAGAGCCTCTATGCAAAGCAAAAGTGAGGCTGCATACATCTAACCCTCCCCAAGCGCCAACCCAGAAATAGCAGGAGCCCCCGGTACAGTGACACCCCTCTTTAAGATGACAAATCAAAGCTAATCATTACTTTTTCTAGTCTTTCAAAGCCCGATGCTTCCTCAAGGCACAAATTTGCTTACACTGTCACGCTGCTGTCATTATATCTCATCAACCACTAGGTCCCTCCAGTAAGAATTTAAACAGCCTAAGATTATGCAAAAAAAAAAAAAATTGGCATGTTCTCCTTTAGTTATACTTCGCGTACCATCATTGCATTACCTTGCAAGTTTCAACTTCAGCTAAATCTGTGCCATTGTATGGATACGACTCTTAAGTAGGATGTAATCCTCACTAACAAGGCGATGACCCCACAATTCTTTCACCAGTAGTTAGTTCAGAAACCAGGAACCATCAATGTTTCTCATAACAAAAAACATCTGTAAAAAGTTGCAGAGAAGATTCATGATCCTACCGTCTCAAGAAAGAACCTGCTATGGGATGTCTTATCATCCCAAACCAGTAGCAAAACTCGCACCCCTTCCTGAGACTTATACTTCAATAACTCCCCCAAGTTCAAATCCCCACCGTTAGGCAAAGGTTTGGTCGGCTCTCTAACGAGCTTCACCTTATGAAAAACCGACCAACCAACAATATACACCAAATGATGAGCTTCCAGAATCGAATGGCATATATCCTCCCAGCACTTCTCATGATTATACGTATTCCCTTTCTCCAATTTAATCTCTGGGAGCATTGAGTCCGGCACGTGGGCGTCCTGATACAGCGTCACATTGCAGCCTCTCCGCATGGGAAAATAACAATTCCGGATGCCGAAATTATTGGGATCGGCGCCGATGCCGACCTTATACAGAGCATTTTCGTCGCACGGAGTGAATTTAATCTGGACTCGAAGAGCGCAATCGGGTTTAGGTTGTTTACCGTTACCGCCGATTATCGTGAACCAATCCTCAACGGTCTCGCCGGAAATGACCCTCCGAGCGGGGACCCTGGCGGTCCCGATCAGGTCCGCGCCGAAGATGTCGTTGTCCTTGACGTGGAAGTCGATGCTGGCCACCGGATGCGCGACCGGCACCCTGAACCGCTCCTTCCAGGCCGGATCCTGGGAGTTGGAGATGACGCGCGTGCGGGCCACGGTGGCTCCGGCGAGGCAGACGGTGACGTAAGGGTCGCTGGTGATGATCTTCCCGCGGTGGTGGTGGTGGTGGCCCTGGCCGCCGCCGCCGCCGCAGACGAAGGGCTGGCGGCAGGCGGTGAAGATGCGGCGGAGGCGCTCCGAGACCATGTCCATGTTGGGCAGGCACCGAGCCTCCAGAATCTGGAGCTCGAGGTCGCCGTGGAGGAGGAGGACGGCGCCGGATTTGTTGTCTTCCGCCATCGGAAGACGCGGGAAGGGAGGGAGAGCTCCCGCGGAAGAGCTGATTCAGTCGAAGAGAGAGATTGGGAGGAGGAAAATGTGAAGAGACGGAGAGAGAGAGAGAGAGAGAGAGAACGAATTTAACGGTTACATGCGTTGGTTTCTCAGAAGTTGGCGCAAATGGAGGAAGATGGTGACGGCGACGTGCTCTATGTTTGGTAAACGGCTCCGCCTGCCGGCTCGCATGTTTAGCTGCACGAACGAACGCCGTTTTGTCTGAAAGGTGAAAAGGAGAGTAATTAACGTCCTAAATCAAGAAATAATTAACCGTCTGAGCGAATAATTAACGGGGAGAGACGGAATGTTCCGATTCAGACCCAACCGTCCTGAGCTACGTGGTTCGGGTCGGAGAAGGGAGGATGAACGGACCGAGCCGAACCGAACCGATCTTCCTGTCCAAGTCAACTCGCGGTCTTGGCCAGCAGGAAACGTCAACTGGTGGTCTGGGGATTTTGCTGGGGTGAGTTCGGTGGAAAATGTTGGGTTTATTCTTATTTCCTGTCCGAATAGAAATCGCGAAAAGAATCGGAGATTGCGCTGGAAATCGGTGGCTATGTGGGGGCATGGCGGATCATCTTATCCTAACTTTAAAACATTGGTTCTGAAATTCTTCCCCTGAAAAGTGGCTTTTCCTCCTCCTTTTGTAAGATGTTCTTGTCTGAATCAGGCCAAAATCCGACGAAAGCGAAGCTGTCGTTTCTGCGAGAATGGCAAAGCGCAAGTGAAACTAGTGCAACGATCCTTTCAGAAAGAGAGACTTACTACATTTCGCGATAAAACGTACGAAGGGGATGCCGCGATTAGAACTTGGCTATCGCGTTCTTGGAGACGCCCCCGTTCAAAATCACAAACGAAGCGAGATCTTGAACTCGGCAATTCATTACATGTCAAGGAGATGCGGCGCTCGTATTAATTCAGAAGGTGCCGAAAATTTCAATTTGAGAAGACGGTATTTAATTGTCTCGAGAAAATTTGGTATGCTAATAAATGAAATTTTCGACCCCGGGCGAACCACGCCGACCCGTCTTTGGTCCGACCATTTTCGGACCGAGATCCAGAGGAAAGTAGTTCTGAAATCTTCTAACTCCGACTTCTTTTCCCTAGTCAAATTCTTCAACAAGGTTGAAAATGCGGGCTTGCCAGCGGTACTATGCGAAAAACAGTCCGATAACGCAGAGAGTCGAAGTTTCGATGATTCGCTTCAAGCACGGGATTACTACTATACGAGCCTACTCGATAATAATCATTTAAAAATAACGTGAAGCCTACTTTCTACATTGTCGATATAAAATATTTTTCTTCTCTTTATCTCAAAAAAATACTTTCGAATTTTATGTCTATGATACTTTTGAATTTTATGTCTTAAAGCTCAGATGAAGTAATTTAAGGACATACATTGATCTAGATGTCTTAATTTAACCTCAAAATACGGCGTGCAAGCTGTGGAGTCAGGGGGAACGTGGAACCTTGGGAGGGAAAGCCGGGTCAAACAGAAGGCAAGCGACTGACTTAGTGAAGCAACGTGGATTGGGCTCGACGGGTACACAAACCTCGTGAATAGCCCCCACCCCACATCGATGTCCACGAACGTACATTTCGACGTCAATTTATGTCATGACACTTATAATTATACAACATAAACTCTATATATTAATAGGATCATGTTATGTATGTCGCGTATCTATTCGAGGACGGCAGATGCGTGGGACGGACGGGTGGGCGCGCACAATCTCTCTTTTTTAAAAGTTTGTACGCAAATGCCTCAGGCAAATGAAAAAAAAAAACATTTTTCAAATCATCAAATTTGACATTAGTTTGATCGAATTTACGGCTCGGATCATTTTATTATACGGCGTCATGATGTGATTTTGGATAGCTCTAACTGAACTTTCAAATATAGTCTGGGAATATATGAACAGCGATGAGGATGGATGGGATTTCTGTCTACGGATGACATTTCTCAATCTGTTGGTGAAGCCCCCGTTTTCTGTCATGGTCTCTGGTGCGCGTGGAGAAAGGATAAAGAGGAGAATATGCTTTGCTTGGGTCATTGGGCGAGGACGACTGACTGACCAAGGATAGTGCCGATTGGACATTATTCGTTCACGAGTTCCAATCAAAATTACTTCTATCAAACGATTTTGCTTCAATGGCTTCTTGCCGGATACTCCAATTATGAAACTCTTCCATCGCCACCTTCCGACGGACATGCCGGGGGTGAAAGAACGGATTCAGAGGTAATCTCAAGTTGGGAGCCAACGCTATTTAACCAGCGCGGGTTCTCCCAAACTCTTACCTAATGCGACGTTTGAAAATTCGTTTGGAATAAATCTTTTTGTGAGGTTCAACTTAACCATAAGCCGTGACAAGTCTATCAAAGGTCGACTATAAATCAAGTGAGGCATGGGAGGATCTCTCACCTCCTACGCAATCAGATATCTAAGGTCGGAGATTTGATTATATCAATTATATAGCTAGTGCACTTTCACTACTTAAACTTGATTAGTTTATCATCTATGTGATTCAGGCAATTTTTGACCTTTCTATTATCCTATGCTATTAAATGATGCTCATGCATAAGTGCACAATCAAGGAAAAGTAAAAAATCACAATCAATGTGATAAAAGTAAAATCTACGAAAGTAAACTCACCCAAAGCACCAAGTATGGGATAAAAGTCTAACAACCTACTAAGCTTTTGGACAACAAGCCCATGACCTAACTTCAAATCGTGTTGAAATTCTTTCCAAATTGCAATCTAGAATAGCCCAGTTGTATGACTTACTAACTGTATCAGAGGCCCAAAAATCTTAAGTCCTATACCCACTGAAATGAAACTAAGCTAAGCCCTATGATCAACCCTACAACTAAATCATATCTTCTAACTCATAAACAAGCCAGCCTACATTGTGTTGAAACTATTTGGACTAAGCCCATTTACCTTCCAACCTGTATGCCACTTTAAGCCATAAGATTATGTCTTAGTCATCTTCCTATCGTAGACTAACAAAAAAAAATCCTCAAAAATGAACACTGACTACCGAACATTCAAGATTCAACCAATGATCAAAGCCCAAGAAAAATGGTGCATTGAGGTTGATGTTGCCATTGCAAGAGAATGGATGAAAGAAATACACATCAGCAGAGCTGGGAGAGGCTCACTGAGGCGAAATTGAAGGGAGGTATGGGTTTTAGAGACTCGATTTCTTTTCACGGCGCGTCGTTTGCCAAATGAGCTTGGAGAATGCTTTGTGTAAAAGCCCAGATGAGTTCCAAGTTCCAGTTCCGAAAGGCTTGAATTTCCCAAATAGAAATTTCCTGGAAGCTATAAAAGGATGCAGAGACTCCTGGGGTTGGCAAAGTGCACTTGAAGGGAAAGAGCTAGGGAAGAAAAGTGGCAGGTGGACAATGCACAATCTGTATTGGCAGGGGCAGACTTGGTTGCACCCCAAATCTGATGCAGACATTAACCCTGTTTTAATCAGGATTATTCAAGAGCAGATCACCACTTCTGATGTGTGGCTAAAGGAGATGACTTAGGGATCACCTGCCGGTTAAGCCTAGAGATTGATTACAAGTAGCGTTTTGCTGCTGTTGGATTTGGAATAGGAGAAATGAGTTGGTTTTTAATCAGGTTGAACAACCTCCCCAAGTTGCGGTCTCCCCGCCTGATTAGGTGCTGCCTTGAAGAAGGTTGTTATGGTTGTGGAAGAGACAAGCAAGATTAGGAATAGTGCTCCTAAAGCTACACTAGGATCCTTCACAGAAATGGAAGAAGCCTATGGGGGGTGTTTATTGCCATAAATCTTTGCCATTTATTAGGCAGTTATTAGTGTTCCATAAAATCTTTCTATAATTTATTAGGTTGTCAGATATATATATATGAAGAATTGTGTATGCGTATTCATTAATGAAGGAGAGTTTTTCTCTATATGAGGGTGTTTATTGCCATAAACCAATGGGGCTTTTGACCATGGCCCCTCGGAAGCGGCAGTGGGAACAGGGGCTAAGAATTCTCATGGAGGATCTTTGCTGGTGGCAGAGGCTCAGTAGGTGATGCAGACTCAGCTGATATGGCAGAAGCTCTTGTTGCGTGGACCTCCATTCAACTGGCTAAGGAATAATCCTGCGGCGACTTCTGCTGAAATGGACTCGCATGTTGTGTGCATTGAGCTAAAACAGCAGCAGGGTAAAAAGTCTTGAAACCTGGATCCTGTCCTAGCTGCCATTTCCAAGGAATGAAAGCATTTTCAGAGTCTTTTTCTATAGTTTTCCATCGAGAGCTTCACATGCGTGCGTGGCCACTGGGTTAGCCTCAACCCTAGAAAAGGAAGATGGAGTCAATGACTTGGCATCTCGAACTCCCATCGACTCTGAAGTTGTTGCTAGCTTCTGATGTGGGGGAACGCCCTCCCTGAGTTGGTACTTTGACTTTCTCTGTTATATGGACATGGAAACCTTTCTATGGCATCCAAAACGAAGATCGAGCTCGACCCAAAAAGAGAATCTAGGGCAAGGTTTCCTTAACAAGAAGATCTAGCTTGACACGGGTAAGTATATCTACCAGAACTATCGTTTAAAGTTAGTGCGTGCACTCCGAGTTCTTCTCGTGCGGTAAATTTGACTTGTTCGATGGTAAATTTTTGAATCTGTTCTTCTGATATAAATATATCTCGATTCAAGTGATGATTTTTTCCTATAGAGAAGTCCATACAAGATGGAATTCTTCGAAATTCTAGTGGATGGGGACTCAAAATTGCCTGGTACTCGAGATGATTTGCTTTTGATTAGGAATTTTCAGCTTGCCCTACTCACCAAAAATCTGGAGCGGCATTACTTCAAAACAATAACATTTGTGTCGTGTTGTCCTAGACTGGACCTCAACAGGTCTCAACAAGTTTTTCAAGAAAACCTGATCTGAGCCGAAAAGTCTAATCACGTACTGTCTAGGCTGAATCGTTGACTCGAATTGATCAATTCAATTCAGTTCTAGTTCATTTGTATCGATTTGTTTATGAAACTTTAGTTGTAACGTATAAAAGTACAAAAAAGAAAGGAAAATAGAAGCATGCGCTAAAAAAAAATCTGACGCTAAGTGCACCAAACTTGTGGATGACATGATCCCCTTGAGAATGAGTGGATGTGATTCCTCTGCCTACCTCAGAATCTCGTCCCTGGTTTCCATCCGGACAAAAAATCCTGTGTCCTCCCTCTGTTTTCTTCGAACACCCACTTCTTCTGTAACCCTCAACTCTCTCTTCCTCTCACTCGCTTCAATCAATGGCTGTAATCACCAACTTCCTCCTCACCAAACCGCCTTCATCACCGTCTCTCCCCAAGCAGTCAACCCCTCTCTTCTTCCGCCCCGCCACCATCCCCTCTCTTCTCACCAAGCCCAGCCCCACGCTCGTCGCCAGGCCCGATCGCCCTCGCGGCCTCACCTTGAGGGCCACGGCCGCCACCCAGAAGTCGTCGCCGCCGGCGAGCGACGAGCGAGTCCAGCAGGTGCACAGCGCGGAGGAGTTCGACGAGGCGCTGACGGCGGCGCAGAACAGGCTGGTGGTGGTGGAGTACGCGGCCACCCACAGCGCGAGCAGCAGCAGTATGTACCCCTTCATGGTGGAGCTGAGCCGGCAGTGCAGCGACGTGGTGTTCCTGCTGGTGATGGGGGACGAGTCGGAGGCGACCCGGGAGCTGTGCCGCCGCGAGAAGGTGAACAAGGCGCCCCACTTCACCTTCTACAAGTCCATGGAGCGCGTCCACGACGAGGAGGGCATCGGCCCCGACCAGCTCGTCGGCGACGTCCTCTACTACGGCGACAGCCACTCCGCCGTCGAGCAGCTCCATTCCAGGTAATTAAGCTCAGTACATGAAATCGGATTAAGGTCCCACAACATCAGCGGCAAATGGTAATTAATGATAGCAACACTCCTCAGTCCTTACACAGATTTTGATTCCTAAAATTTGCAGGGAAGATGTGGAGAAGCTGATCGAAGGGCACAAGGCCGACCACAAGCTGATCGTCCTCGACGTCGGCCTCAAGCACTGCGGGCCGTGCGTGAAGGTGTATCCGACGGTTGTCAAGCTGTCGAGGCAGATGTCCGACTCGGTGGTCTTCGCCCGAATGAACGGCGACGAGAACGAGAGCTGCATGCGGTTCCTGAAGGACATGGACGTCATCGAAGTGCCCACCTTCTTGTTCATCAGAGACGGCGAGATCCGCGGGAGGTACGTCGGCTCCGGCAAGGGCGAGCTCATCGGAGAGATCCTCAGATACCAAGGAGTTCGCGTCACGTACTGAGTTCCCCATTATTGTTCGAAACGCGAGAGATCATCGATTGAATTTCGATCACAAACGTCGGTGGTTATACTCCCCAAATTGCTGCTTGTGAAGTCGACAGGAGACCGTGACCACGTACTGAAAGGATTTAACTCTTCTTGCATTACATATTCTTACTGGGTCTCATTTTTGTTCTTCGCAAAAGATATTTTCGTGCTCTTTTGATATCTAAGAAAACAGACACGCTATGAAAATGATTTCAAGTTCTATCCCCAAAAGATTAATGCATAAGGAGAAAAAATATCGTCGAAAGCACGAGTGGCTAACGCAGATTGACCATCCTACCACAAAAAAAAAAAAAAAAAACGCAGATTGACTACCCAAAAGTAGAAAAATTAAAAATCAAAGGAAATGAATTGATGTGGAACAGCCTACGAACTCAAAAGCATCGGGCGTCCATCGAGCCCGCCCGAGCCAACAAAGCCTGAAGTGTAAAGCAGTATCTTTCTTGGACGCGATCCGCTCAGACGAGTCCCCTTTGAACCCGTCGAGACCCGATCATTCTACGAAGAAGATATGATATAATTTTAATCATGGGCAAGCTTGAAGAGGGCAGTTTAGGCTTAGCATCCAACAACTGACCAGGTCTAGACCGCAGGGGTGATCGGCTGCCAGGTTGAACCAATTCCATTCCACCTTAGTATTGGGAACTGGACTTGCTCCATCCCAGCCCGACTTCCAGAATTGGACCAATTCAGTTTAGGATTTTGGCAATTTTTTTTTACACTATTTAAAAGAAAGGGAAAACTTAATAATAATAAAAAAGATATAGGTCTAGTTTTGTGCGGTCGGTCCGGTGGTGTCCAAGCTGTTCGGTTCCGTATCTAAAATAGGACTGATTATTCCCGATTCTGGGGTCAGTCCTATTCCTGAGCACACCCTAACTAGACGGGGGCACAAACAATTTTGCATTTTTCTAGGCTTCTAAGGCCATATGATCCTATTAGGGGTGATCATGGTTCTAGGGTAGAATTTGAAATCCGAAATCGAACCGGTAGGGAACTTGTGCGATTTTAGGTTTCGAAGTGTGTATAGTAGGTTTTAGATTCCAAAAAATTAAGAGAATTTATTCGAACCAATAGGTTTCAAGTTCTAGGTAAGTGGAACCGGAACTTGAAATTTGGAACCTGTAATGCATGTAACATATTTTTGTGTTTTTCTTGATATATATATATATATATATCTTTGCAATCCGTGGCATTTAATGATGATTGTGTAATTTAGAACTACTAGTTTGAGCTTTCATTTTCGGTAATATCTATAACTGAGACTTTTACTTTGTTAATATTTCATATTTATTCATGTATTTAAGTATGAGTGTGTGGTCGATGAATTGTAACAAGAAATTGTGATCATTAAAGGTGATAATTCATTACAATTTTTTAATTAAAATGAAATCTGGATAGACGTTGGAATCGGCCCTAAAACCTATGATAAGGTAAGTTTTAGGTTCAAAAAATCAAAGGACTTATGCAAGGTTGGTTTTAGAAAAACGCTCACCTATCCAACCTAAATGAGGTGACCTCTAAGCCGTCATTTTTAAGCACATTCTTGTTTAGGTAGGCCTCGGTCAATTTGGTAAAGCATGCTAAACTAAAATGTTTTTTTTAACATGGAACCGCTCACCCTAGTCCTAACCTATATATGTAGACTTGACCCACTCTAAGGCCAATCATTTTTTAGTACAATCTTGTTTGGAGGGTTTTAAACCGTTCAATTTGGTAAAGCATAGCTAAATTGAAATGTTACAATTTAGAAAAATTCAAAATCGAACTAAATTAAGTAACGGTTTAGGAACTCCTAAATTTATATCTAAATGTAGTTTAAGAGAGTAAAATCTCTAGATCTAAACCTTAAGTTTAAACGGGAGATGAGAACGGCATAATCTTGGAGAGTTTATGGAGTCACAGCACGAACGTCCTCATCGATGGCAATCGATTGAACGAATGGCCCAACTGGTCTCTATATTCACCCAAGATGAGCTGTAAAAAGTTATTTACGCTCACAAACTCTCAAAATATAGTGGGAGAGAAAAGGAAAAGATCTGCAGCAGAAACATAGAAACGGTGAAGTGGAGAGGGAGAGGAAAAGGTTCCCCTCTCTCAGAATTTGCAGCAGTGGCGGAAGCCTTAGGTGGGCGGGGTGGCAGAAGAGGGAAACGCTCAGTTTGATTCAGTGGTTTGAATCGAAGTATGCTCGGCGTATCCCCATCCAATGCCTCTTACTTACTTTATGACTTGGTAAAGAAAAGACGCTGAAGAATACAAATGCATATAAAAACTCAATACAAAATGTGCGTCCTTGTGTTTGAATCCGTATATACGTCGCGGAAAATTCTGAGTTGAACCATGGCTTTCCTCGGTTTGACAGCTGAGAATCCCCGCCATCACATGCACACACGCACACAAAAAAAAAAAAAAAAAGAACCTAACACAAATATTTTACGCATTCTCCAGATAAAATAGTCAGTCAGATTCGGTTGCTGGTCCATGAAAACAGCATTTGGCACACCCTGATTTGATTTGATTTGATTTGATTTCCCACTTACAACTTGAGGCAAAGCACCGGCTACGACTTGTTCCTCCTGTATTGCCCTTCTCTGATTTCTATTGCATCCCTCTTCTAACTTATGAGGGCAAAAAGTATTTGCAATAGTATATGCGATTAAACGCGATTGAGCGAAAACGAAAAACAGATCACCATAAAAGAGATCTAACGGCTTAAGTTTTTTTTGGAGTTAGTTCCGGAGTCATCGAGATTTTTGCTTGCCGGTGAGTCGAACATTGACATAGGACATCAAACAGTTAAATACCGATAAATACAGTAATAAAATTCCTTGGTTCGGATATTGGGACCTTTGGAGACTTATCAAAGTCTCCATATATGCAAACGAGAGAAAATACGTGGGTGATCCCGCACCCCCAAGTCAACATGCGCCACTTCACTCGTTGATCGCCACGTGTTCAGGTGGGGCCCACGTTTCGGATTTTCAAGGAGGAGGCCGCTCTTCTTCCATGCCATGGCAATCAACGAGTGGTGGTGCGGGGCCGACGTGGTGGGGTGGGGTGGGGTGGGACTATCCGATATCCTGCTCTCAACTATTCAATGTCAATCTTTGCTTACTAAACTTAGCAATTTTTGCGCGACATTGCAATAGATTGAAATCAATCACATGAAGAAGGAATTGGGGGGGTTGTAAACTTCTGCACAAAGCAAAAATGTTGCATGCAACTTATTTCGCCTCATCCTCCAAAAGATCGTAACTTTGTACAACAAATCATCAAACTCCTTGCACGGGATGAAGAGGCGAGGCCAATGCAAACTGAAAACCCAAAAGAAAGGAAGGAAGGAAGAGCACATAGGAAATGGAGAGAATCCATGAGCACGATTCCATTTGCAGAGAGTCAATGGGGATGTTGCAAGCGAAGTGGTTGAGGGGGAGCCATCGTCCTCCTCTTCCACAGATTCACTTCCTTCTTCGCCTTCAACTCCACTCCTCCACCTACCGAAATGGGGGCCGAGAATGGAATCGTCGCTTCGTCGCCGTCGTCTCCCTCTTCTCCGTCTCTGTCTTCGTCGTCCGAGTAACAGTTCCTCTGCTCCGCCGCGTCCACCGGCGCCACCTGCGCCGTCCAGTCGAAGCTCGCCAGCGCGTTCCGGCTGCTCGCGAACCTCCTCATCTGGCCCAGCGACGGCGCTCTCTCGTCGGAAACTCTCTCGGTCTCTCCGTCCCCGCGGTTCTCTGCAGGAACCCCGGAGGAACCGGATTTCCTCTCCGCTCTCGCTCCGCTGAAGATCCTCCGGAAAATTCTCGACTTGGGCTTCTTCTTCTCTTCACTGCGAGACGACCCAGAAGAAGGCTTGTCGGCTCCCGCTCCCTCCTCGCTCTTCTTCGTCTTCTTCTTCTTGATCTTGTTCTTGTGCTTGATCTGGCCCATGCACGAGACCTTCGGGGAAGTGGGTTCCCGCGGGGTGACGAGACTGGCGCCGCCGTTCTTGGATCTCCTCCCGAGCCTGGCTTCCTTGGGGATTAGGGGCACGATCGGGCCCGAAAAGGAGCCTCTTTTGGCGTGGGATTTGGCGGTACGGATGTTGTCGAACAGTCCCGACGACGACGATCGATTGCTGCTGTCTCTGGTGGGGCTAAAAGCAGGGTTTTGGAAAGTGACGAACCTGAAAAGGCTCTTCTTGTTCTGGTTCTTCATTCTGGGTGGTTTCTCCATTGGAGCTATGCGGAAGAAAGAATCGAAAAAATTCGGTCTTTTTGAAGAGCTCGCGACGGGGGTGGTGGTGAGAGTTTTCGGAGAAGAAGAAGAAGATGATGATGACGAGTTCCGTCCGGGTGGAGTGTTCTGACTGTTTCACGAGGAGAGATGGAGATCGCTGATGTCAAATCTTTGCTGCGTCTCTGGTCAAAGAGATGGCCACGTAAAACCTTTTCTTAATTCACGCTAATTTGACTTCTGTTTGGATGGAGAGAATAGTCGTCTCCTCCTCCCGCAAAATTTATTGGTTTCGTTGACTCGATCCTATGCAAACGACATTTAATTAGGATTTAATTCCTAGGAGGCAGTTTTGCTTTTGTTTTTCCCAATCTCCTGAGGAAGGAGAATTTATTTCTTTAATTGCTCTAAGCTTATTATTTTCAGTTCATGAAAAAACGTTTGAATAAATCAATTTCAATGAGTTTTTGTGTTCAAGCAGTGACTACAATGCTATCCACTCGCAAACTTGACGAGTGCTCTCTCTCTCTCTCTCTCGAACGTTTGCATTTTGTAGATGTTTTACCGTTGGCAATCCATGTTAATTTTTCTTTTTGTCATCCAAATCAATCTAAGGATGCGTTTGTTTTGTTAAAAATATCATGATAAAGGAAAATATCTTCCATGAAACTATTTTCCTTAATTTTTCATTTATTTTGATAGTTTAAAGAAAGTGTTTTTCTTCTTATTAGAAGGGGAAGTCGTCATCCCCAATATAAGCTCGTTACTTTCAATCCATGCAAAAATGTTTTTCATAGATCGATTAATTTTTTTGTCAGCCAAACACCAGAAAGCACAAAAATAATTATCCAAATCAGTTTTCATTCACATAGACAGGCCCATGATAAAAATTTAGTTGCATAACGAAAAACGTTGTGAGACTCATCAACACGAAATAAATCACAAAACGGAACTGACGAGGACAACAAGTTAATAAAGCAAGGGAGAACTTATAACTCGTTTTATGAGGAAAAAAAAACTTTTTTGCTATTAATAAGATATAATATTTTTTTTATTGAAAATTGATTTTTCATCTAATGCAAAGGGTAGAACACATGCGTAATATGCTTTTCGCCTTTGACAACTTGAGCTACCTATCATACACCCAAAAAAACTGTATTTACGCCTAAATAAAGTTCGACAAAGGAAACAGAAAAACGGAAAAAAAAAAAAAAGCGATGGAAAATGCTGCCGGCACTCCGCTTTGCTTCGTACTACCCAAACAGAAGTCTGTACGAACTGAAATCGCTTCTATGCTCGTTGCCCCGCTCAACACATCAATCTCTTTCCAGCCTCGAGGTATTGTTCTGCTTCACTCTGATTCGAATCTTGTTCTCTCTCAATTCGTGCATTTGCGAACTTGCGGGTCGATTTCCTGCATTGCCCATCGTTCGAATTTCCGAGTTTCCCATCCTAGATTCGCCGGAAGTTGGTAAATTTGAAATTTTGAATTCGTCCCGGCTTTACTGGTTCTAACGCGGTGTTGCTCGTGAAGTCCCTAGTACTAAATCCCTTGCGAAAATGGGGGTGTCGATTTCGAGGATCGAGTCTGTCTGGTGATGCCGACGTGATGAAATCTGAGCGGGTTTTGTTGAGCGGAAGTACCTCATGCTGTTCCGTTTGTTAGAACAGCGAACCATCCATGTTTTGTTGTTTAAAGAAGAGAAAATCTATTTGGGCCGATAGCTTCCTTGTTGAATTTGCCCGATTAAGAACATATTTCTTTCCTCCCCTCGATCCAAGCGTGGAGTTCTTGAAATTTGTGATTGCTCGTGTTTGGAAGCGATTCACATTTGTGATGAGGCTCATTCTTTTTTTCCCTTCTTTGAAGGAGAATCGTGTGGAATTTATTGTCCTAGGAGGAATCTGTTATGGTTCATTCCTTCAGTCTGCAGGATTTTCTCCTCCGCGCTAGAGTTCTGAAGCTGTACAGGCAAGCTCTAAGGATTGCTAGAAGAGCACCTGATCATGCTCAAGGTGAAGTATCTGAATCCTAACAGATTTAACTTGTTTTGAACAGGGATGGTTTCCTAGGCCTTCAGTGCATGGCACACTAATTAACTAAATCTTATTTTCTGTTTAGTAGCTTATCTGCATTATTAAGCTTTCATTTAACTGCAGGATGACATACCGAAAAAGGTTAGCTAGCGATCACCAAGTTTTAATATACTCTAAAGAAATTGGTCGCCGGTAGGATGTTCTGTAATTCCTTCTTCATCAAAATATGTTTTTTCAACTTGATCTTGTTGATCATAGTGGGGAACAAAGAATTTGGAACATATAGCTTTTATGGCATTTGTCCTCCTGTCAGATTTCTGCGATTTGCGTTTATGTATGAACCATTGAATCTAATGCAGAGTGTTTTCTTTCTTATTGAAATTTGCTTGTTTAGTAAATGAGGATTTTACCAATTTTTGGACCGACATAACATTGCTGGCACGAGTTTTTAGCACTTAGCAGTCTGGTTTTGAAAATGTGCTTCTGCAACTCCAACATTCCAAGAAATTGGTTGCGCATTTTCTTTGTGAAGAGGTGAATTTGCTAGACTTGCTAGTCCACTGGTATTGTCTCGTGAAAATGTCCATCCACTTTGGCCAGTCTAAGTTGTAAGTGGATGCATTTGTGGCCATGATAGTGGTTTTGCCAGCACCTTGCTCTCAGAAACTCTTGCTGCTTAGTAGGTTATCAGGCCTATCAGTTTATGAAAGCTCACAAGCGCCATGAACTAGCAGTAGTTTCCCTTGTGCTGACATTATGCAGTGTTATGTGCCGTGGTATGATTATGATCTCTATGATGGTGCCCTTGTTACAGCTGAACTGAGGCAGACAATTAGACAAGAAATTGAAAAGAACACGTACTGCAATGACAAGCAAAGAATCCGATTCTTGCTCAGCGAGGGATTGGAGAGAGTGAAAGACCTGGATGAGATGCTTGATATGCAAGGTCACTGATAGTGGATTGAATAGTGGTCTCGCCTGTACCAGCAGTTTAATTTTTCTGAGGGAGGAGAAGTATTGTCCGAAATGCTGAAAGTTTATCTTCCAAAATGCTTTTACATTGCAGATTTTGGATCATCAGATTAGGCATGTTGTTAGCTTGGGGAAAGTCGAGGTAGATCCTAGCCAACAACGCCCAACTCATCTGGGTATATTGTAGACTTTTGACTATTGAAATACCTCTCTCCCAATGAGTCTGCATCCATTAGGTGAAACTTGGATTTCAAATCAGATCTTTCTACTACTTAATTGAAGTAGCAACTGCAGCAGATGCTAGGATAGTAATTGGTCAAGGAAGAAATGGTCCTCGAATTAGATTTGCTTCTCTTTATTCGACTGGAATGTGTGGTTATATGGCTTGTTACTGATCTGAGGTATGGACTTTATACCATGCTTTTGATTCCTTCTTATATAAGAGTGACCCTGATATCCTAATATATCAAAAGGGCGATGCAATATGATCAGACCTGATTCATTTGGGGATACTGTAGATTTTGCGTGGAAAATTTGCTTCATGGTTATCTAAAAACCTAACCCGATTGTATTTATTGTTGATGCTAGCAAGAATGTTCGGTCTGTTTAGTTTAGCTTTGCATGATTTCTATACCCGAGCTCGAGAAAAAGTTCAGGTATTTTCAAAGTAAAGTCTTTTGCTAGTCCAGATGTTTTGAACGGTTCCAGTGAGTTTCAAATTTTTAAATTTGTCTTGTTGTCAGAATGATGGTCGTGATTTGCTTTTGAAGTACTAAAAATTTTACTAAGAATCGCATATTTGTTCGTGGGCTCTTGGATCGAGTCTACTTATTGGGTAACTTTGGATAGATATGAGAGAATTGTATCCATTTGCTCTTACGCGTGTGGCTAATTAATTCTCTCATAAAAAGGTCCAAATCTGAGAGATTTATGGAAAAATTGTTCAAAAAGTTTTAAATTTATTGCATTTGGACTAATTCGGTTCTAATAAATTTTAAATATTTTTATGTTTTGTCAATTGAGTATATTTATTTAATTTTAGTTGAAATTCATTTACGTGGATATCGACAATTCTACGTGGCATGGCTAAAGCGACGTGGATAATTTTTACAATTTCTTATAAGTTTTTTTATTTTTTTTATTATTATTTTTCCTTTCAAGCTCGCCAAGAGTCATTCACCTACCCTCGCTGCTGATCATAGGATGAGGCTCACGAAGCCCTTATAGACCGTGGGCGAGGCTAACGTCCCTCCCTAGAATAGATCGAGGGCGAGGATCCTCACCTGCGATTGGCGAGGGCTTCACGGCCTTGGGACTTGATGGAAAATAAAAGAAAGAGTTATAAAAAAATTATCTACTGGTATTATCAACATTCGAGTCAATAATTTTCAGCTAGAATTTAGCCAAGTAAACTCAATTGGAAAAACATAAAAAAGCTTATAACTCAATTGGGAGAATTGAAAAGTTTATTATTGAAATGGCCAAAGTGTAATGATTTATGATTTTTTGGACAATATTCCCAAAGATCTACTGCAACTGCAAGTAATATTCATGGCCGAAGTGCAACGGTTTAGGCTTTTCGTCTCAGGTGAAGCTTGAATTATGCCCATCCGAGTCGTTGGTACAATGTGAAGACCTCAACACTCGTCATTCAATAAATCTAAAAGCACTTTCGTATGTCAAACCTAGAGGTGTCAAATGGGTGATCGGGTCGGATTTGGGTCGGGTCGGATATGGTCCGACCCATATTGCCCGTCTAACCTATTTTGACTCATATTTAATGACTCATGCGCACCGACCCGCAACCGATCCATACCCGACCCAACCCGTTTTGACACATATTATTAAAACACATTAAACTTACTTCACATCAAATAATAAAAATTAAATAATAAAAATAATAAATAAAATAAAAATGTAAAAAATCTATAAATTGAAATGCTTATAAAAAAAAGGCTAATAAAATAGGTTGTGATTCTTGTGAATCATATGTATTTTTTTTGGTCGGTTGTGACCCATATTTAATGAGCCCAGTTCAGTACGGGTAATTCGTTTTTTGAAAGCAAATATACATGTGTTTGATGAACTTAACCGACCGTCAAGCATGTTCGATGCGAATTCTCTAACTAGCTTTCCGATCGAATCTCAATTCCCGAATTCATGTGAGTAAAATCATGCATCAAGCCCGGCCCCATCTTCGGGGACATCGGCACAGAGTAACTCATGCAAGGTAAAGCAAGGCAGGCAAATACAACCATTCTAAACACCAAAAATGTCGCCATTTTCTTGTTTTCGGTATTATGAGTTGTTAAAAATCGATCAAATCTGGTCATTAGACCACAATTTATGACATGCAACTAGGAAAATGTTTCCAACACCAAGTCAAAATAAAAGTGTTCTACAGCAACCCAACATTGTCATTAAATTAGTTCCATGTTCCTGAAGATGTAAACATGTCGTCCACCAATCAATCCGCATGCTCCCAGAAATGAAAAGAAGACCACACCCCGGTCCAAATACACCATAACCACGGTCCAGAGTACAACACAGACAAAGCTCCCGTATGGGAAGGAATTGGCTCTAAGCGTATCCAAACAATTGAGTTGGCTGCACATACGCAGCTATCGGATGGATATCCGTTGTCTACCTAAATGAATCAGGACGCTTTGGCTTACTTTGAACAACTGCTTCCATCTTTTCCATCACAGCACGAGTCAGTAAGGGGATGCCATCAATAGCCTTCATGTTCTCTTGAATCTGAAAGAACACAGGCAGCATGATTAACCATGTAAAGGATATATGAGGACTTCTGATGACCAAACCAAAACAATTGCAACCTCATTTCTGTGAAGTTTGCCGCAAATCTGACTTCCACCAAATATCAAAGAGATAAAGAAGTGTCTTGCCTAGAAGGAGAAGATGCATGCTCGATCCATGCAGCGTAGATAAAAGAAAGTACCTAATGCAAATAGTCTTCAAAGTCGACAATGGGAGTCTTATCGTCGAAATCTTCGTCAACGGAACTCCAAATAACCAATCTCTAGCGAACAGCTTAGTCTCTACATTTTCAGGCGAAAGAGAACTACGATATTTACTTAGAATGCGTCCTCCAATGCTAAAGGCCAACTCGAGGCAACGAAAATGATAGGAATGCTCAATATCACGTGTCATAAGAGACAACTCGTGATACCGTTGTGAATGAGCTTTCCAATAATCAAGGACATTGAGATTTGGATATTTTTTTCTATCAAGCCTATTTCCCTCCAAATACAAATCCAATTGTGACTTACTAGATTGTGAGCCAAAGTGTTCACCCTCGAATGCATCATACTCATCAAGATCATCCCCAATGTTCTCAACAATGCCCTCAACATAGAACCCTCATCCTTGAAGAACTATCTCTTCCTTCTTTTTGGGGCATGGCTATGTATTTTTCATTGGATGTGCTTTGCATCAGTGATCAAGTACCCAGGACCACTGCCAAATCTCTATTGTTTGGGAGCTTGATGAGGGAAAAGATGACAATAAAAATTTACCATAAGATTTATTCTTCAGACAAAGCTAGATCACTCACAATTACTAAATGAGCCTGAATGTGGCAGCATAACATAGATGGAGCTTAAACTTGGTAAAGTTTCATCTACAACATGCATAAATGAAGACCTGTTGGGTTCTCGGAGCCAGAACAACCCATGAAGTAGTAGCTTCTAAGATGTTTGAATTTACAGCTGATATTTTTCATCTTTGTTGATTAACAGATACTGGGAAAGGGAAGCTGAGCAAGAAAGCAATTCTCGAGCATATAAAGACTACGAAAGACAAAGGGGTCAACATCACCATGTACAGTGTAAAGTTCAAAGTAGAAACAGAATTTGGAATTCCAGGAGCTTTCATCTTTGTTGATTAACCGGTCCCGCATCAGACAAAATATGCTCGTATATCTCAATCTATGGATGGACTACCTCACCCTAGACTTTCTCACTTCCTACAAACAACTAAACATTGATCGACTGCTTAAAATCCTAAATGTGCGCAAACAGAATCACTAAAGATGTAAAATTAAGGCAAATGCGCACTCAACATCCCTTGCTTCCTAGAAGCACCAGACAAATTCGAGAATTTTCGACCCTTTCGTTGATGGATCGAAACCATGAAAGCCAGGTACCAAATCAATCGATCAATTTAAAACAGGACGACGGCAATCACGGTGACAACTAGGGCAAGAAAAGAGAGCGTACGGGAGGATTCCGGCCTGCTCCTGAAGGAGGCGAAACTCATCCCACTCCCGCTTCTCCTAGATTTGCTTGCAGAGCTCCAGCGTCATGCTTCTGCTCGGCCTTCCACACGTTCTTGATGTTCCTCAAGCGTGCGACGACCGCTTGTGACTTTGCGATTGCAAGCTGCCAGGGCAAGAAAGAGATGATTGGGTGGACCGTGGGTCATGCACGCACTGCTAGCGCTTTTTGCCTATTCATGGGTCGAAAATGAGTCCCAAATGGGTTTCACTTGTGGCCTATTTTCGACCCATCACATTAACCTTTAATTTTGTGGACCCATATTTAGTGAGCCATCTAAATATTAACAACCTATATAAAACTCATTTTACACAAAATATGGGTCAGAAATACGTCATGGACTCATATTAACAGTTCTAGTCAAACCGCTCGAGGCACCAATGCCATTCCATGCCTTTCAATCTGTCGCTGATCTCAACCCCATTTTAATATATAGAACACCTTTACTTCACGCTTGATAAATCCCTTCATCAAGAACGAAAAATGACAAGCTATTGGATCCAAAATAAAAGGAATGCAGAAACAATTGTCGCATAGTGCTGTCGCGCAATTCTCAAATTGATATCAATAGCCCCAGAGAGAAGCATTTTGATAAGGAAGAAAAGGAAATTTATTGTGCTCGGCCATTATGATATGTGAGGTCTGTTCATTTCGTTACAACAAAACCAAACACCAGCTATAATACATTACCAACAAAGTATGGCGCAAATAATGCATTATACAAGTAACTCGTCAAGTTGCAGCTTCAATACATGAATCCTTTTGGATACCTGAATAATGAGCAACATGCGGCGGCCAAGTAAACAACCAATCTCCTCCCCAACCCCAACTCAAACCTCACCCGGTCCCAAGAAATGGAAAAGAGAAAAATCAAAAGAGAACGAAGAAACACAAGTAAAAGGACGACCTCATCTTTCTTCAAAAATTAATAAGAAGGAAAATGCGGCGAAATGACTCGGAAAGACTTCAAAACTGAAAGCCCTATGACTCTACCCAAAACCCAAGATAACAAAACCATTTGGGATGTAATGCAGACGTCCCTACTCTAAACATATGAACCTTTAGCCCAGGGAAGGACAAACACATATCACTTCAATGCAATGACCAAGTGCTACAAAAATTGCACTTTTCAGACTCGTCTCCCCCTCAAAACTTCAATTGATCTGCCCTAATCTCAATAAAATGTCTAACAAAATGCAGCACACTTGACCAACACCTCAATTCAATGACATGGATCTGCTCCAACCACCTCAGACCAATTATCAGCTTCATACCCCAAGAACTGAAGGTGTCAACATGACATTGGAGACAGCATGACAGATGTGGCAATAGGCAACCTTATAGATGCTATATCTGGTATTTGGCTAATTTTTCCTTCTCACAGGGCTCCAGTGCAGATAAGAATTGCTCCCACGATCCATCTCTTAGCATCTGTAGGCACATATATGTCATATATAAATAGTAATTATTTGTTCAACATCTAGTGATCATAGGAGCAAAAAGGAAATGTATTAACAATTGTAAAAAAAAATTGCAAATGATCAGGAGGAAGTATAAAAGAATTTTGACCAAAAGGGCAGAAAACTCATATCTCAAACTCTTGCATGAGCTTTGAATGAGACTCGGAGAAAGGGGAAGAGAGAGGAGAACCTGTTTATAACCATGCAACACCTGGCAAACTTCGTCATGTAGATCCTGACTCCTTATGACCTAAAATCAGATGAGGACTCAGAGCCAAGAAAATTAGAAATCATTTAGACTCTTGAATTTGTGTTGGTCTAGAAAATCTTACATTCCAACTTGCGATAGATTTGCACACATAGACAAGTGAGCTCAAGGCCCCAGATGGATTGGCCCGAACCTGCAAGAACGTCCATTTTGCATGAGACAAGCTTATGATGGCTATGGAGAAGTAATATAGAGAAATATATCAGAATACAGAAGCATTACAGAGAAATATTAAGGGATTATACTTACAATAGCACAGAGACCACGGAAAGCATCTTCTTTCTCAATGTCATCACGAATCCTAATCAATATTCCCACATAGATTTTGGTTATCGGAAGGAGATAAGAGGATCAAAGAATATTTCTTAAAATCATCCGGAAATTGGTTAGCATCTGCAACCTCAAGAGTGAAAATTCACTAATGCTTTTAATGATATGCAATCTGAAGCTGGTACAATAGTGGACGCTTGTGCTAATTGCCTGTAACTCATTAAGATCAAATGAACTATCTCAGGGGCTCGTTAAGTTCAAATCACAGGTTCCCTAAAAGCATAATTTCGATATATAATTAGAAGGCCTCATTTCCCATTCCTGTTGCACTCTTTAACACACTCAATAGGCATGATGACGACAGCAATAAGGTCAATCAACATGTATTGACCAACACTTCGAGCACATATTACCTTGTCAAAATTATCTTAATGACATTGCTCCCAGAAATGCTGCTTTTCAAGTTAGTATTCACATGACTAAGCTTTGTGACATCCATACACTTCGGATTCAAAGAAGCTGATGTTCATGAAATAATGTACCCTGTATACTGTATATCTACTTTCACTAAAATAAGGAGGCTCTTGTGCCATGGCTAATCGTAGAGATCTCATGCCTAGCTGGCCACAATTTTTTCCAGTGGATGATAAACTTACATGGAGAGAGCAATACACCACTGTTGAATGAAATGCTCCATGTGCGGCGATACTATCTCTGGACAGACCCAAGCAAGCCTCCCGAGAGTAATTGCGCCATTCTCAATGAGTGACCTATGAAGGCTCTGCAAAACATCAATGCAAGTTAGGATGAAGCGTGGTCAAAAGAGAAAAGTTAAGATGACAAAGAAGTGAATGCCGAATAGACTCAGATAAATATAGGATATACCTCTGCAGGTTGAAGGATCGGCACAATACATGAGATGACATTCATCACAATTGGAGAAATTTCTTGACGAACCTGACAATGGGATGCACAAAGCTATTAACAAAACTCAAAATACATAATTACAAACAAATTGTTATTGTTTACTTCCAATATGCAGAATCAACCAAAACCGTAAGAAAAAAGAATAATCACAGTAAGACCACAAGAATAACTGACATGTGCAATCTCAAATGCTACCGCCCCAAATGGAACAATTCTTAGTCAATGCAAGCAAGTTTAACACTCAGAGACAAGACAATGCATCAAATTATGAAATCCAATAACCATACTGAAACAGTGTGCCTATTGCCCACTCTAATAAGGGTATAGCCACATTATTTAGTTGAAGCATCTTTAAGAAGAGATTAGCTGCAGGAGCAAATCAGGAATCTCCAATGAAGACAGAAAAATAGCCACCCAAAAGGAAGGCATGAAAAAGGAATCAATATCAAGTCCCATCCACCAAACCACTTGATATTTTGACCTTTCCTTCCTTCAACCAGACCAATACTCTACTTACACCTATGAGAGCCACATCTATCAGTAGATGAGTTACTGATGTAGACCTACGTGATCCAGCTAGACTGGAGCAGGGCAGGAAAGCCTAATGGGGGTTTGGGATGCGGATGGGGCAAGGCAGGCAAAGCATGTGTGTGCACCAGGATGATGATAGCATACAAACAGTACCCAACTCATGTATATTAAGAAGATTACATTGTTTAATTAACTATTTTGTTCCATCTTCTTTAAGCAAAGTATCTGATTAAACTTCCAAAAAAACACCAGAAATATTATAACACAAACTACCAAAAAAAATTAATAATAATACAAGAACGAAAAAGACCTTAAATGCCAATATGTAGAGGTTTTAAAAGATTCCGAGGGTTCAATATTGAGCAAAACCATCTAAAATGCTAAAACTAAAAAAAGTTTTAAAGTAAAAATCACTCCAAACAAATGCTAAACGGATATATAACACCAATAAAGTTTTTTCTTACTTAGTAGGATTATATTTTAACCCTATTGCTGTCAATTCTGCATAAATTCTCCAATAAAATTTAAGAAATCAAACTATTGCCTTAAATCTTCATCCATGTCTTAAAGGTCTTCCCTTTTCAAATTTCATCGCCCTAGTAGAGTCACATCTTATACACCCTTATGCAGGCCTTCAACTCACATCTCAAAATCACCACATAAATAAAAGCTTCCTTCACCTTATCCTCACTAGTGGAACCCCACATTTGTTGAAAACAAGAAAGCGTCTATGCGTCATTGTACATGCTGAGAATGAATGATCTTAATTCAGCAACAGCAGAAAAGTGAGGTAAGAAAACCCTACCTTAACAGCTAATTCGCCAATGGCCCAACATGCATTGTTGGCCACAGAAATGGACTCTATCAGCTGGGTAGTCTCCTGCATAAAAAGCCGCTTTAACTTGTTACATGACTAAAGTATACAAGAATGCCTCCTGGCGTGGCATTACAAAGAAGATCCTCTAACCAATTGTTTGGCAGCTATCGTCACAAGCTCAGACAAGCGTGGATGCAGATATGCTGGATACACCTGGCCACAAACACCAGAACTTGTGATGAAAATGCCTTACATTAGATGAGATTCGATACATAACAATGAACATTTGGATAGTGAATTCAGACTAACTCTTGCAAGGTCCCCGAGGAGAGCAAAAGCACTTTGTCTGATATCAGGAGTATCATCCATGCAACATTGCAGAAGCAGGTCTCTCAAATTGCTTTGTGCAACCTAGAACAGACAATTGGTCAACACCAAATTCATAGAAGGCACAAACTACACAGTACCCTGATGGGGAGGTACAGTAATCTATGTAATTAGTCTTATAACAATTTATAGTAAGAAACAAAAGATTGGCAGCCTACATGGTTTATCCTCAACGTTCCTTCACTGGAATCAAAATGTTGAAAGAGGACAGTTAAATATCATACTTTACTTGACATAGTGAAGCGTCCCATAATGGAATTGCCAAAGGATGTCAATCCTACCCAGTGGTTATTCACCTAATACATCCAGAATTCTCGATCACACGCTAGTTCTTCAAAATGCACATTAATCAGGTTCATGTCCTTTCAATTGACTGGTTTCCTATGAGAGCATTGATTACTCAATGCTTTACAACTTTTACCGTAGTCAAATATAAAACTCGGGATGAATATTATAAAGGTGCCAACCCATTTGAATTCCCCAAAATAAGACCAATTATGGTCTGTCCTCATCAAGACCCACAGATCTTTTGCTTGAAATTCTGAACTCTATATATCCTATCCACCCATGCCCCATCTCCCTCCCTCCTTCACTAGTTGACTCTATGTGCATGCGTACGAGAGAGAGAGAGAGAGAGAGAGAGAGAGAGAGAGAGAGAGAGAGAGAGAGAGAGAGAGAGAGAGAATCAAACTAGAACATAACTAGATTGTCTAAACAATATCAAACTAAGGAATGTGCTGAAGAAAGAAGCTTCTGCAGAAGGAAACAAAATCACAAAAAATGACAATAATTTATTGAATTACAGACAATAAACGGGTCTATACCAAGTTCTCAATCATGCTACCAAGACCCTCTGTGAGCCCTGATAGCAAGTCCAACGAACAGACGATGAACTCTTTATCATATTGAACTCCTGCTGACGCAGGATCCACCTGCACATAAATTACGGATCTCCAGCTTAAAACAGAGAGGGAAAAAGGATAAGATTATGCCAAAAGCAATTCCCGATGTAGAAACTAGTCCCCCTTCCCCACCCTGACGACTCTCTTCCCCAATCATTTGGCCACCATGTTATTTCAATTATTGAGAGACCTAGAAGCTACACAAAATTTTAAGGTAAGGCTAATTAAGACCAAAGAAAATCAAGGCTACGATCCAGATGCAGCATAGAAATTGGAGAAGGCTCGATAGGCCTTTTTTGTTTACACAATTGCATTACCAGTATTTCCACATGATATATTGATGACAAGGAATAAGGCATTGTGCTGATGCATCTGACCGGATTAGCAAGTCCACGGTATCATTGACATGATCAATCAGGCACTTCCTACGGTTATTCTTCACCACTGTCTTATTTGATTACCACTATAGGTCAAATGGAGGAAGAAAACATAACATTTTCTCTGAAGTCTATTCATGTTCAGAAGATGAAAGAAAATAGGTGACCAAGTACATGAAGTTCAGATGAAGGAAAAATCTCTCTCAGTGTTGTCATGACCATTGAGCGGTTCACTGCATCTCCACTCTTGGATTTGCTATAGCACTAATAGCAGCAGATGCTTGAGTACCATATTTAAACTATGAGATAGGAAGGACGACTGCACGACACCTATATTCACATTTCTTTGTATTTGATGATCTTGGCTTATTAGGTAATTACCCAACTGGAGAAAGTGAATTTAAATTATCCCCACTACCACAACACATTTTCCAAATAGGCAAGTTAAACAGATAAATCATTTTAAAGATCGTGGTTCATTTAATGGCATAGTTCTGCAACATCGAAATAGACAAGGCCTGCCTTGAAGCTGCCATTATAGTCTCCCGCCCAATAACCATAAAACAATAGTCACAACACTTAGTCTCAAAGACACACGTTGATTCTTACAATGTAAATGCAAACAACTCAAGCACTTCATGTGAAAAAGCAAGTATTTATCTTTGCTAAACCCAAGTGAAACTCAATTGAAAACCCCCATGCTGGCAAGTTACACAAGTGAGCATCCAAACTACCATAAGCCAAAAGATTATCATACTGAAATGATATGATTACAGAGGTAACTGATAACCTTTGCCAGTTGTTGTGACTGGATTATGATCATGCACCTCTGGAAAACTGGCTCAGCAAATTGCGAAAATCCAGTGCCAAGCGCCTGAAAAAGATTTTAACCATAGAAATTAACAGATGCACCCCTACAGGTCATTTAATCATAGTTCATGTCATACGGAAATCCAAACCCAGCAAAGACATTTGAGTGATTGGGAGAGAGCTTAAGTTTCATAGCCAATAGGCATTAGGTTTTCGCTGGGAAACTAGCGTCATTCATTCATAGGAAGGGGCAGATTCATGCAAGGTAGCTACTCATCAGACAAGATAAACAAACTAGAAAAACAAAATTAGATTTTCAACAACACAGTCTCACAAACTTCCAATAATTATACCAGCCTTTTACCACAACATCAGGACAACAACAAGAGTACCTAGCTCATCAACAATTGATATGCAACCAGTGAAAGATCACGTGAAATACCAAACAAGGCTAGCATACCTGTGCAATAGATGTAAAGCATTCGAGCAATGGAAAAAGATCTTTGTCTGAGTTAGAGAGCTGCTGCCACTTGGATATTAGTGGAGGCATCAAAATATCAAGATATCTAGGCTGTACACAACCAGGAAGAAAGATTTAAGAATTAACTTTCTGTTGACTATGGAAAATGAGAATGAGAATAGATGGAAACTACCAAGAGTTGCAACAGGTATGTGGAAAGAGAAAGAAGCTTATACCCGATTCAGTTCTTCTCCAACTGCATCTGCTAAAGTACCAATTGCATCGTAGACGATTCGCAGATTTCGTCTCTGTGATAAAAAAAGAAAAAACAGAACGTATATACTCAGTAAAATGAGACCACAAGCTTACATGTTCCTTGAAAAACCTGGAACAGAAATCAAGTAGCTTCAATCAAACAGAGCGGTAGACCAAACCTGGTATCTTCCGAAAGCACACATGAGGTGCTGGAGAATAGTTTCCAAATGTGGAACCAACACATCTGCAGATTCCTAATAGCAGATGGCAAACAGTGAGTCATAAAAGATGTGCACTTTTAACCGGAAAGGCTAATAAACATCAGTTCACATACCTCCTCAAGTGTGGCAAAAGCTGAACAAGCAGCCTCCTGGACACGCTTGTTAGTATCTAATATCCTTTGCAGAAGGCCCATAAGGACTTTAGTGAACTGTTCAAGGCCTTTTTGATTCCCGATACCCTGAGAGACACATACAAAGGTTACAGCAAAACTTATGGTCTGCAGCAAATTGTAAAACAATAAATGGGCCATTTATCGTATCAACTTGAAGCAGACCTTTTCCCTCCCAATTCTTAGCTAGAAACATTGAACAACTGTTTCAAAGGGAAGAGAACATGTGTTCCTCATTAAAACAGAGTTCAAGCCTTCAAGGTTATGTGATCCATCTGTCTGTCTGTTACTTATCACCGATTAACTATCTCTTAAAAAAATTTGAAACAATAATATGCTTTCTTTAAGAAAGAAAGATATTTCATTTCCAGTACATGCTTCCTTTTTATTTTTTTGGAAATTAGACATACAGTGTTTTTTGCTTTCCAAATTGCTTTTTAAGCTTTAAAAAACGAGGCAAAAGCAGACCGCTCAAAAAAAACAAAAGGGGAAAAACTGTTTCTCCATATGATACCATAATCACCCAAGCAGATGAAAAGGAACCTATCAAATACCTGAACAATAAATTTGCTGAAACGAGAAAGTGTCCAACAAGTTATACTCCGAATCAGAGGAAACTTATCATCCAACAAAGGAACAAGGAATTCCACCATCTGCAATAACAAAAAAGCAAACCATAATCTCCCTGCTCAGAGGGGGAAAGAGGATAACGATTTAACAGACAAGACAGGACCAATTTGCTGTCCTAACATATGCTGAATGAATTACGCGCATGGGTTTCATAAAAAGGATGAGTAAACGCATTTGTACTAAAATGCAAAGAAACGTCACTCTGATCAATTCCCTCAGAAAGATAAAGAACATTCCAACAATCTGCTGTATAGAAGGAATGGTACCTCAGACAGATGTGGGTAAAGACCCCTGATGCAACCTTCTGCTATGGCACCAAGAGCCAAAACTGCAGCTTCCCGCTCTTTCCAGTTTTCATCACCAGACATGGACAGCTTAGCCTGGATCAAGAAAGGAATCGTAAAATTAGCAAGTAAAGAATGCAAAATCACAAAATACTGTCTGTATGAAGTAGTCACTGCTAAGTTATGGGATTACTTTTCAATCAATGGGTGGATTTTCACAGCCTTTTCTCGTCAAAAAGGGTTTAATTCAAATAAGGGAGTATGAAATACAATGCCCTCTTCTCAAGGAGAAGAATACAAGAGATGTCTTCCGCTTTGCCATTGGAATGGTATAAAAATAAGCTCAACCGATTATTGATGGCCGAGAAAACATAAAGGAAATTGAAACAAAACACAGGCTTCATACCAAATCAAAGCACAGTATGATTTGTCTACATTCCTTGAAAAAACTGCAAATGGTTCTAGGAAACCCAAAAGGCAAAGTTGAATTGTGAAGTGCTTTAAGTCACAAGTTAGTCAGGTCAGTTGAAGACTAGCGAAAGAGCAGGGCAGCTCGAGAGAGTACGTAAATAAGTGCATTTTTAAATTTGAAACAAAGTTCCATAAAGAAGGTACCGGGGAGGGTATAACTCTATGGAGAACTTCTTCAAAGAGAAAGCCACCCATGTGCAAGAAGCTCAAGATAAAGACAGTCTCTAGCATATCTACGAGATTGTACTTACGAAACTATACTCTCCCACTATACAGAGTGAAGGGTGAGAGACCAACTATTAAATCCTAGAGAAGCAATTCTCTTCCTTGTCTTGCAAATTAACCAAAAGAACAAAAGAGAAGTGGTATCATCTACGTGATTTCTTTTACCGTGCAACAATAGCTTCCTTTACAAACCCAAAATAATCAAAGCAGTATGTATAACGATGATGCATATGCACCCCACTCAAATCAAAGCAATGCTATGTAAAACTGGTACTTCTATTGGCATATGAACAGCAAATACAAAATCATAATAATTACATTTACCTGGACCAATGGCATCAATGCTGGAAGGATATCATCCCCATAGACATTTGAGATTACATCAAGGCTAGCAGCACTACATTTCCTCAAATTCCACACATTGAAACTATCATCATCCTGTGTAGAATTCCCAAAAAAAAATTATGAGCAGCTAATAATGAACATCAACATTTTTTTCCCAGGGTCGGTATGCAATTAAGCATCAAACAGACAAAAATATCAGCTAAGAATAAAGCAGGAAACGTATGAATAATGAGAATAAAACAATTACATCATCTTTCACTTCATCCGATCCATGAAACCTTGACGTATGAAAACGGGGTTTCAAATCCTGCATGGAATTGACATAAGAGGGAAGTAGACTTACTAGTTATAATAAGTAAGAAACAGAGCCTCAAATGACACTAAAGCGTATGAGACAAAACAAAACCTGTTCCCTGTCTGGAAGAGAGTCATCCTCCTGCAAAGAGAGAACTGAAAGGTAACGTTATGCAAATTAATGACAAACAAAAATTTGGCAAAATTGGCAAGCATGAATACAGAAATGATAGACATGATGGAAATGGATTCACCTCCGCCTCAATAAGTGACTCATCATCATCTGCATAGGCCATATTTGTCAATAAGATCTGAAGAACATCAAAAGAATGGCAATTCACATTATCAAATTTAGTACAGTTGCATAAATCGCTCAAAGTATGGCAAAACTCAAGGATGAACTGTACCGGTATTAGACGTTCCAAAAACTCCCTCAGTAGTTCAAGGTTCACCTGAGCTTCACAGTATGTGGACCTAACACCAAAAAAGCTCCCTAAGCTTTGTAATTTCTTTAGCTAAGAAAATGCTAAAATTCTGAAGTGTAGGAAAAATACAACAGGAAAGCTTTCCCCACCAAACTAAATGGCATCATGTGACGAAAAATAGCTGGTTATGAAGATTACAAACACAAAATAGGGAAACCGTACATTATCTAATGGAAAGGATACTTAACAAGATTAAAGTACAATACAAGGTACTTTCCTAGACAAAGTGCAGCAGAATGGAGTCATGTTATTGTACAATTTGGCAAGCATTATCTCCAAATGTTCCACCTGAATCATTGGGTAAGCGTAGCCACCAGCAAGTTCATTAAAGGGGCCAGAAATACGTGGCATTAGAAGATTAACTGCAACATGAAGTTAGTAAAATGCTCATATTTCTGATCCTTTTTCTGCACTTTTTAGAGCAAAGCCTCAGAAAATCTTATCGTCCCAACTAATTGTCGCCCAGAGACTGATATGGTAGAACTACATCGAATACCACAAGTTCACCCCAATGCATGGGAAAGCATGTGAACTTATGCTAAACAATGGCTAATCGTTGATTTGTGTTTCCGGAAGAAGACTTGCAGCAAAAGGACACATTCAGCAAGAGGATGGGATATGGAGACTAAAAACTAAAGCTATTAAAAAAATTTAAACATAGCGGAAGGCAATACCAAAATTCGCAAGCTTCAAGAGCCACCTCATCGTCACTGTCCTTGTTAGCTTGCAACATGAATTCAGTTATGTTCCTTAGATGCGGCTGTCATGAAATGATGGAAATTGCATCAAAAAGGGCCTTGAAATGATCAAAAATATGACAAATGAAGATGATGATGGAAATTGCAGTAATTCTATGGTCCAATGGATCAAAAAATTGATCAAAAGAAAAATGAGATTTTCCTGAAAATAGATACTCTTGTTTCTTATCTAAACCGTAGCGTCATCACATAACTTTCATTTTCTAATGACTCTCAGAGAGATCTGAAGATGTAAAAGAAATAAAATCACAAAGAAGAAGATAAAAGAGCATGATTATTTACCTCCAACACAGACGGTTGAACTTCAGTGAGCTGGACAAAAGCTGCGCAAACCTGTTGGTAGAACAAACTAAAGTAAATACCAGATGAACAACGTACCGGACTTATGCAGCCCACAAATTCGAACAAGTATATAGTGATCAACATATTGATGCACAAATCAAATAAGAGTCCTAATAGGATTATCATTCTTCTACGTTATATCTCAGGAGTCCAATAACAATTAAGGTCCAGCAGGAATCTTTCTACATAGGATGGAAGTTCATTTGGAAATGGTTTCTCCTATGTCCAGTCAAATTAACGAATTTAATATTTACTAATTCCATCAGACTGGATTTAAGTCTGTGCAAATGATGTTTTTCCAACAGATGATTCACTAAAATAATGAAGCGTAGACTCTAGCATTTGCTTGATATTGAATTGTGTGATGCAATTCTTTACTTAAAAGTAAGGCCACAGGACCCAAGGTATGATGATTGATGCTTAGGAGGTTCTGAGTTTAGTGACTAGATCTTCGACCCTCATCTTGGTTATAATTGCCTTGACAGATAATGTTCACAGCCCAGGAAGAGTACCACCTGATCTGACTCCCATCCTATCAGATTTTGATCCTCCTACACCGCCAACTGATCTAGAGAACAAAAGCTCTCAACTGCATACACTCCAGATTACGAGCACGTTATAGAAAGGCAGATCCAATAAAGACAATTTTTTTATTTTTTCAACAAAATATGAACAGAGTAAAACATCCATATGCATCATTTCATCCATCAAAATGTGTGAACACCTTTTGAAACACTTCCTGATATATCCAACGACAATAGGGAAAAAGCAGTAAAGCATTGCCAGATAGCAATTCTACCAACTGCAAAAATGCATTACAAACCATACTACAACCAGTCATATCCTGGGATAGAGACCACAATTGACGGATATGGGAATACGAGGATCAAGAATGTAGAAATTACTTACCAACTTTCTGACTTCAGCAACAGAATCGTGAGCGAGTACAAACAGGCCTTGCAAAAATTTATCCATGGACCTATATAATGCCTGACCACAGGCAAGTGAGTGAGCAAATGCCGCCATAGGGAGAGGGAAAGAAAGAAAGAGAGTATATATTGCAAGCACAACCAATACTCACAGCGGGCATCAGCATAATGAACTGATTTATCGATCCTAAAGAAAGCTTCCTCAAGGAGGCATGTGGTGATTGGAAAAACTGGTGAAGGAAAAAAGTAAATGTTAAAAGCATGAAAAAGATCAATATAATGACCACACAGGTGATAATGCAGAAGAGAATATCTCCTGCCAAATCGACTAAAGAGGAGTATGACACGTCACCTGCAAAAATCTTGGTAGAAAAACATCAATAGGACGTTCTCCTAATCCAGGAATATCCATATCAAGCTCCTGGGGAATGTCTTCACATATCTAGCAAAGACGAGAATATAAAGATTTCATATTCAGTTGATGCTTATATCCACAGTTTTGCTTACTACAAGTAAATATTATTGCCTGACACTCTGAATCTAAAAGGCCTCTGCAGGTAAAAGTCTCCTAATTGATAAGGTGAAAGCACAAGAGGGGAAATGCATGTGAAAGGCTCATAATCGCCAACTAATATGTGCTCTATGGACTCAGGAGAATGGCATTAAAGCTCAACCCTTAAGTGCACACGGTTTGTAACATGCAATTTGGATACATAGATAACAAAAGTCTCAGAATCTGGATTGAGAACACAATCTGTTCAAAAAATTAATCACATACTCTTCACAACCACACTACTTTACGTATGCTAATCACCCTAACTGATGTTTGCTTATGTTAAGAGGAAGCAAGAACCATCTTCAGAGATACCTTTGACAAAGCATCCATGGCACCTTCCATATGGTTCGGATCATTACTGTCCAAGCATTGTACAAGGCCCTGCAATAACTCTGGCCACCCAGAAATCCTCCCTTGCTGAACTACAACACTAATGATTGTTCCAACTGTCGATCTTATGTGTCTATCGGCTGCTCCCAAACAAGGCAGTAGCTCTTTCTTTATATATAGTTGATAGGTAGGATCCAATGATTTGAAAGCAGATCTCAAGTTATTCTTCAGAAGTAGACCAGCTGCTTGCCGAATTTCAACTGATTTACCCTGTTTAGGAGAGTGGTGTCAATCAACAAGCTACTGAACCCTCTGATGAAAATAAATAAATTCAAGCTTTCAAACTCCCAACGATGCGAAGAAGATAATATCCCCTTGTTAGAATTAAAGAGCACCTCCGCCCAACTAGCCACTAAAATCCTACCTTGCAACTAGCCACCAAGTAAGATTTTCGTGGCTAGTTTTACACAAATGCTTTGGAAATATACTGATGAGCAACGTCGAAGGCAGCAGTCAGAGCCAAGAAGCTGAATTCAAATTACTATAAACACAATAACTGCAGGCAACAGCAAGTACGCACAACTTAACGTCTTCATATGGACACTGTGCTGATATTTGACACCGGTGCACTGACACTAACACAAATATTAAACACCCTTGACAATCAACAGCTCCAAATTTCACATAGACATCTAGCACCCCAGCCATTTCAGACATGATCATCTTATTGTAGGTAAGCCTGTTACAATGAAGGAATCCAATAGATATTTCCCAAAAAGCCAGTGGACTATCAATATCCAGCAAAAGATGAACCGTATTAGGTAGTTCATGAAAGGCCACTATCTACTGGAACCATCCTCCTCCAAAGATTAAGCCAAAAAAATCTACATAGGCAAGATTTTGCACATATCTGGTAGGAAAAAGAAGAAATCCATAATCGAGAGAAACCTCGACCAAAAGCAAGGAAGCGTCACAGAAGCAGAATGAGCCGCACTGCGGGTTCAAATGTATATAAATTAGCTTGTTTCATTCCAAAAGACGACAGGAAAACCCACCCCAATCAATCAAAGAGCTCACTTAGTCGGAAACAATCAAAACATCGCATTCAACAATCAAAGCAAAAACAAGACTAAAACCATCTATGGCCCCACTAAACCCTACCACAACCCAACCAATAAAATCGGAAAACTCATCGACTCTCCTCCCCCCACCCACGAACTTAAAGCCACGGGATTCTCGGACGAAAAGCTACCTCGGCGCGAGCGAAGATGAAGGCAAGGTAGTTATTGAAATCGGGGAACTGGCTGTAGTGCTGGAGCTGCTGCCAGATGCGGGACTTATCGGAAGTGGGAGATATATGCTGCTCGAGCAGAGTGCAAATCTCCCTGAGCCCTTCCTCCTTGGGTTGCCACGAGGGTTGCGCCGCCATGCCAGCTGGTGTTCTCGCCGCCGCCGAAGGCCGAAACGAGGAGCCCGATTGAGATTGACGTCGACGGGAGATGTGATGGAGGAGGCAGGCAAGTATCGACGGTCGAGATGGCCGTGCTGACCGGGAGGTTCTTCGGCGGAGAGAAGTGAGGAGCGAGAGAGACGATCGTGGACTCCAGGTCTGAACCAGTAGAGAGACAGAGACAGAGAGAGCGTCCGTGAGATGGTTTTCTGGAATAATTGCCCTGATGAGGTCAGAATTTTCCTCGTATTTGCATGATTAGCCCACGCTTTTCACGCGTGATTATAATCCGCAGGAGGAGCGGTACCCATCCATCGAACCGCATCCCTCCGAATTTTCGAATCTCAAAGGCACCTTTTCGATTCTCAATTCTATAAAATTAAAATCGATCATTTTCGATTCTATTCTCAATTTTAAAAAAAATCAAACCAAATTGATTATTTATTTATTTTTTAATTCTTAAATATAAACTTAATAAATCATCGAATGCTTTTTTTTTTATTTCTTAAATATAAACTTTATTTTCAAATATAGTAAAATTAAAGTTTGTGTTACTCATCCTTATTAATAATGTATTGATTTTATTGAGCCAATCGAAAATCGAAATGGATCGATTGGCCCGATCACGGAATCATGTAGTCCTATTCATGATTTCTAAATGAGACCGAATCGAATTGAGAACCGATTACTTCTATTTACCAGCCAATTTTCTTTCTTTATGATGTCATGACCAATTTCATAGGGATTATCACCCTCCTAGCAAAAGGTTATTGTTGTATTCACCATATGATGATTTTACATACACAACTACAAATAGTAGCATATCGCATATCGACAACGAAAATATAAATTACCATACTAATAAATCCTACGATAAAAATTATCCATCTTTTCGATTGAATATTTTCGATTGGTTTTAAAATCAATTGTTGATGTTTAAACTCAGTGTCAACATGTCTAGGTATCACTCAATTCATTCGTGCTGATAAGGACTTTTTGCCCATAGTTTCAGCTCCCCGCAACCACCCTCCCATGACTAACAATGACTAAGTTAGAATCATCTCTCTCGCGACGAAAGTGGACAAGTAGTTAAGGTGCAAATCCTTAAATATCGAATCGCGAGTTTGGCGTAATGAGACGATTCTCATTACACCAAATTCTCATTACACCAATGAAGCTAGGGGCTCTTATTTTGCTAGCATATCGACGAGATTGCTTTGATTCATTTGTTCTAATGATATTTTGATCTACTGTTACATAAATAAGTCTCAATTCGAAATATTCTATGGGGAATGTGAAATTCTTGCTAGCAATGAAGAAAAGTTAGATTTTGCTCAGGCTAGTTCAGAAATTTTCATTTAGCATGTCTGAGAATCAATTAGGACAAAATTGAAAGTTAGGGCTAGGACATCCATTTGGCGGCCACCTTTTGAATGACCCCTTTTTGTTCCAACTTAAAATGGAGTATTCCCACTCATGATTGAGCGACGCATCTCATCTTCAGAGAATAAAAAAAGGGAGAAGCAAGTACAAAATAGTGGATTTCCAGCTGTACTTGTGCAATTTCTCTTCTTTGGCCTTGAGTGCCTATGTCCTCCTACTCAATGTCAATACACTTTCGACCCCAAAAAAAAAAATGTCAATACTTATGTTTTCTCGTCAAAATAATATTTACTGATTTATTGAGATAAAGAAAAAATTTCAAATAAGGGCTCAAAATCCTTTTATTTTCTCAAATAGGGCCCCAAGTAAATCTTATTTCAAAAAAAGACCCGAAGTGACATAAGATGTTTCAAATAAGAGCGTGAAGTTCTTATAGTATTTCAAAAATGGGTTTGGCTTAAAGGGCATTTTTGTCATTTTTCGTTTTGATTTTTGTTCATTTTTCTCTATTTTTCCTTTTTTTAAGTAAAAATAATAATAATAATAATAAAAAGCTACAAAGGCAGGAGGGTTGCCCGTCCCTCATGTGGCCGCCGACTCCTCTATGAGGGCCGGAGACTTCGCCGACAAGAGGTAAGGGCCTGTGGCCCTCGCGAAAATAGAGAGAAGGTCGGGCCCTAGCCCGGGACCTGGAGGGGGTTGCGTGGCCCTCATCTTGACCAGGCGAGGGTCGTTGGCCCTCCCTTGGTCGGGCGGGGGGTCGCAGCCCTCCCTTAGTTAGGGCAAGTGGCCGCCGACCCGGCCCAAATTCTAGAGAGGGCCTCACGGCCCTCGCCTCCGGGCCGGCGAGGTCATCGGCCTTCGTTGTCCCCTCCCCCGACAGGTGGGGCAATGGCCATAGGTGAGAGAGGTTGCCCTCTCGCCTATGTATGTTGACTTTTTCTTTTTAATTTTTTTGCTAATTTTTGAGAAAATAGATAAAAGAAAAGTTTAATAAAAAGAAAAAAATCAAATAAATAAAAAGACAAAAATACTCTTGAAATTAAATAATTTCTTGAAATTTTATGGTCACTTCAAACTCTTGTTTGAGAAAATTAAAGACTTCAAGTCCTTATTTGACGTAGGATTTACTCGGGTCCTTATTTGAAAAAATGAGAGGACTTCGAGCCATTTTTTGAAATTTTCCCCAAGAGAAGTGATTATTGGGTATCGCTTTATTATAAATATACATACCCGTGGCATTGACGGAGAAAAAATCAAATTAATCAATTTGTGGAATGCCTTTTTTACGAAGTGGCCGGACATCTCGGTCTCTATACACGGGCTTGGGCCTCTTCCGGCCCGGCCCCGGTTTACTTGGGAGAAAACCAGTGGGAAGAAGAAGACCTTTTGAATTAAGAAGGCGATAAAAGAAAGTGTTAAAGACAGCCTACTGATCTCCACACAAACCTTGGAGCTGCCCACAAACTAACCGGAAAAACCATGAGCCACGCCACTTTGACAAACTTGCCCTCGCTTTGACTTGCGCACCCCTCCACGCGTCTCTAGCAAAATCAACACGACCCCGTAAGACACTCCAAGGCCATAGTCGACACTTCAACTCGTCGGACCATACAGATTCATCACAAACCGAGGCCTCTATATAATCTCTACAAGAACGAGTTCGAAGAGCATCGTTTCATTTTGTTTTTTTCGCTTCAGTGTCGCGTGTCTCCATACCTCCATGAGGCATCATATGATCGGTTCGTACGTTCAGTTCCCGTGGGATTTCGCCAGGAAGGCCTTGTTTTGGCTGGACGGCGGTCCGAAGATGGCGAAAGGCAAGGCGGCACGGGCGCAAGCGCGAGGGGCGTCGAAGCGCTCGCTCACTCTGACTTTGCTGCTCTCGTTCACGGTGGTCCTTCTGTTCTTGCTCGCTCTCGGGATCGTGTCCCTTCCCGTGAGAAGAGAGTTTTCGCCGCGCGAGGGGCCGACTCCTGTTGATGCCAACTCCCTCGGGAGGTAAATGCGAGCGCGCGCAATGCATCTTTTGCGCTGTCATTTTAATGAATCGGTAATATATGTCACTAAAGTTTGGTGCCGTTTCATGATTTGCAGAGTTGCATTTGGAGGGTTGGGAGAAAGAGGGAAGCAGTGGACTCAGGTGCTCTCGTGGGAGCCCCGAGCTTTTCTTTACCACAATTTTCTGGTCAGTAAAAACTATTCGATCTCACAGCCGAGCATTACGATCTTACCAAGTCTTGGTCGGGATTATGACTTCGTGTTTCCCAGCATATGATCAATCTTTGTCAAATGCTAAGCTGAGTCGTGAATCTTTGATTTACAGTCCAGGGAAGAGTGTGAGTACCTGGTAAGTCTTGCCAAGCCTCGCATCAGCAAGTCCACCGTGGTCGATGGCTCTACCGGGAAGAGCATGGACAGCTGGTAGATGTCTTCCAGCTCCAGAGCCTCGTCTCCGCCTAGTTTTCGCTCAAGAATGAGCAAGCTCCATGATTCTTCGCTTACGCGAAAAATGGAAATTGCAGGGTGCGCACAAGCTCCGGAATGTTTCTCAATCGAGGCCAAGACAAAATCGTGAGGGCAATAGAGAAAAGAATAGCAGACTTCACTCACATTCCCGTAGGTAAGCCGAGCTCCGTGGAATGCACGCCATAGTACTTCGAGCCAATAGTCCTGTTATCATCAGGGGTCGCAAAATGTTCAGCATGAAAAGTTGGCTGTGAGCATCATTTCCTAGTCTCTCGTCGCCCTTGCAGTCCATCTCAAAAAATTGAAATTTCTGGTCCAGCGAATTATTTAATTTGCTAGATTTTCCTCGGCCATTCTATGCCGATTTCCATGATCTACGTATCAGTCGGCTTTTTGTTGAGATAGTTTCGACCGGTGAAGAGAGACCTTATGCATTTGCAGAGCATGGGGAAGGACTTCAAATTCTGCAATATGGGCACGGGCAAAAATACGATGCGCATCATGACTACTTTTCCGACCCTTTCAACACTAGGAATGGAGGCCAAAGAATGGCGACAATGCTTATGTATTTGTAAGGACCGATTTCTTCTTCAAATGCATGTGATGAAGAAGACAAAACTCGACATCTTTCACATCTTTTCATGTTTCTTTATTCAGTTCCTTTTGATGATGATGATGATGTAGGAGTGATGTTGAGGAAGGAGGAGAGACGGTGTTTCCAGCTGCCAAGGCAAACTTCAGTGCCGTGCCTTGGTGGAATGATCTATCGGAGTGTGGCAAACGGGGATTGTCTGTAAAACCGAAAATGGGGAATGCAGTACTGTTTTGGAGCACGAAGCCTGACGGGACGCTCGACCCGGCAAGTTTGCATGGTTAGTAGTTCCTTGTTCTGCTGATTAAGTTCCCAATTTAGCTCCAGCACTGCGTCGCATGGGAGAGCGAACAACCCGTATGTGAAATCTGCATTCGATTAACAGATTTCCCTTAAAAAAATGCCAAAATAGCATTTCCTCATTCGACATACTCTACTGTCTATGTCAGGAGCATGCCCCGTGATCAAAGGGACAAAGTGGTCAGCTCCTAAGTGGATGCACGTCCGGGAGTATAATGTCTAAGCCATCGGTTAGTACGTACTCTTCAATTTTCAAGCTAATTCCCAAAATACTACTGTCAAAGTGATCATATGCGATTCTCATGTCCTCACAAGCATACGAGATCATATACTACTGTGGATAACTCTCTAGACACCCGTGTATTTAACAGTAGTTTGCTCGATCTTCCCTCGTACTTTCAAGTGGGTGATATTGATGAGGATCTCAGACCAGATAAAAGAAACTTTGATTAGGATTTTCTGATGTAACAATCCTACAAGACAGCCTCGGAGGATTTCACACTACCTACCTACATAGGAAACCTAGCAGAAGCTAATTTGACAAATATGCAACTACGGGTCAGTATCATCAATTTAAAGGTACATGCATTCACTCTAAACATGGAGGCGGTATATGGTCCCTTTACCATAAACTTTTGTCCTCAATATTGAAGGAAGTTAAATTACTTCTTCCTCTGTAACATATGCAGCTGATCCAAAAGTTCAATCTGATGCTCCCACTAAGGCCAGGCTAAAAACTCTCACAAACAAGTGGGCCAGACTTGATCACTTCAAAAGTGACAAGATTTTCTTGTCACTTTTTCTACTCGCAAACAAGCAAACAAGCATTCACTTGTTCACTAATGGTGAACGCTGCAAACAATTCCTGTATAATAGTATACTTCTGTTCATTCATGGGGAGTATTATGAGAATCCTCAGTTAAGTTGGACTTATGGCTCCAGAGTACAGCCGAAAGATCCATAAGCCGTAGGCTCTATCTTTTCCCTTTCCCTCACATCCAGAATCCATTATGCAAACTTCTTAACAGTTTGCTTGTGACAAACTAAGGCAGAATAACCATTTAACTGTTGCAAGTACATTGAATTTGGATGTGGCCTAACGATTCTTATTTTGCCTTTGCAGACTCAACTCAAGCATCTCCTATACTTCTACATGTCTATCAGGCAATTTGTTTTAGCGTTCAGAGTGTAAATTGCCCCTATCTGTTACATAACTTAACCGGCTCAATTGATTCTCCAATATACAATAGAGAAAAAAATTGTTGATGCATTCATTTTCATTCCATGATCTGGATAGAAGCTCGTTCTTACAACTCATTCAGAGCCACTGCATCCACATCGCAGAGTGCAGTGAAAAATCTTTAATCTGGTCGATAAGTCACAGTTCAATTCATACTGTACAGCTTACATCTCTGGGAGGACGGCTACTTAGCATAACGAGACAGCTGTATTTTAAGTAGGCATGGAATATTCATCAAAAGATTTGGCAGAATTAAACCAACTTCAAGAAAAATCTCCCTAACTTCATGTCTGCTTGCTCCAAAATAATACGAGCACTCACATGAACTCCAATTTTGAGGGGATTAATCATGTCTTCAAGGTATGCTGCAATCAGAGAGAGAGGGAGACAGAGTATGGAAGAATTGGGTTTTAAAGAAGAATAGGAATTTATCGTATATTCAACCAGCTAAATCACAGCAGCACTGCAAACAGTTCACATACAATTAAGGGTGCTTCAAATCCATCGATCCATGCTTCAAACAGATAACGGAAAACATTTCAAATTGCACCCTTTTTGATAGCTGCAATCTGCTATGCCTCCATCTCTGGCAAGCACAATAATGTACATACGAGGTGCTTGATCTAGTCAAACAACATTTCGAATTAGTGCATTCACATTCATGACGGTATCCAATTCTAGCACCCTGAGGCTCACAAAAAGAGATCAAGACGCCCTGGATGTCAAGAGAATTCTCGTCCTTGGAGCAAATTGTATTTTCCAGATAAGTTGCTAAGCCCAGTCAATTAGGACAAAAGCTAAGTAAAATGATCCCATAAAGGAACTGTAGACCTTGCTTTGCTCCTTCGACAGCTCAACAACCTAAAAATACATACTTGGGCCAGACTTCCAGCATGGCCTGGAGCATCTTGACCGTTGCTAACGGAGGAATAAGGCAATAAACAAAGAAAAGATCACACCAATCGATTAAATTCCTCCTACTTGATTCACGCACGTAAATGTTTTACAATTCCTCCCATCCCAATACCTGGTTTCATTACCATTAGACCATATAAAAAACTCCCACATACAGCCTCAGGGGATTGGCAAAGCATGCATGCAAATCGCATGCTGCTCATGCCATGGGGTAAATGATATAGCTCATTAATCAAGAAAACAAAAACAAAAAGCATAATGATACGGTTGATGCCATTCCTAACAGGTGACTAATTACCTTCGTCAAGCCAAGTTTGCGAAGTTGACACAATATTTGAGAGAAATCTTCAGGTGGCTGACATGAGAACTGCACATTTTTCCCAGTATGAGGATGTATAAACCTATAAAAGCAACATGTTAAAGTAAACCCAAGTGTGACATGTCACCATAGTCACAGACAAAACATAATATGATAATGGGTTTTGTGTCTCACCCAAGAGAAAAAGCATGGAGGCAAGGCCTTTCTAGTTTCGAAACCAAATCTGAAAGGTGGCCTTGGCGACTAGGTGGTAATTTGGCCTGCAGTAATGACAATATCATGTTTTTTGTCCCTCCGTATACCTCATCACCCAATAAAGGAATTCCTACATACTTCGCGTGAGCACGAATCTGCTTCCAAAAAGCATTTGAAGGTCAAGATAATGAGAAGCCCAAATAAATACATTTCATTGATATAAAGATAGAGCAATGCAAAATCTGACATATGCAACAGGTAGAGTCAAAATAGTATGCAGCAGGGCAAGAACAAGAGAGAAGTTCCTATAAGCAGGAATTTGCTATGCGGAAGACAAAGAAGTTGGTTGAAAACTGTTATGTCACAGTAGGAGATTGTCAATGTAAAGCATGAAGAAATACAACTAAAGCAGCAGCTGTTGTGATGTTGATCGCTAACCTCTGGATCTGGTTGCACAGCCTTTTCGAAAGAAAAATACAAGAGATAAAAGGGTCATTTACCAAAACACAAATTAGCAAAGAACTATTAAAGAAAAGATTGCATTTTTGACAAAGAACTGTCATATAAAGCAATAAAACCTACTTGCTACAAAAGATTAAAAAAAAGAAAGGCCTGACCAGAAGAAAAAAATAAAGGAGAAGGTGAGGTGAAAACTTTATGATATACATAAAACTGAAAATGCTCGGCAAAAACTCACTGATCTAGAAATACCAAATTGTTGAATAACACGCCACTTAAATCAGGTTTATTGGTCCAATACCTGATGAGTACGCCCAGTTTCTAACCTCCACTCGACCAAAGCGGAGCTTCCACCAGCAAGCACTTCAATTACTTTGTACCTGTAAAACTTAATAGATGTGAGACCTATTTCATGAGCTAGAAAGTCCTACCAGGAACTCCCCGTTGCGACCATGCTCTCTACAGCTATGATATTTGAAGAACCACATAGAAAGCATGCCTCAAAAACAGATTTTCACCACTTCCAACCAAGCCAATAGACATTCTGAAGGAGTACAAAAGGTGATCATTTAAATGATAACCATCAGAAACCTCAACTAGCCTAACTAAATTCATATAGCTATTGATTTCATAAAAGCTCGTAATTCAAGAATTACAATAAGCAATACATCTCTTAAAGTCCAAAGGATACTTTATGACGATCTCATTAACAGATTAAAATCGAACGTTGTCCTGAAATATGACATAATTATAAAGCAATTAGAGTGTAATTATCACAACTCACGCAACTACCAAATTAGAGCATCCATGAATCACCTACTAGCAGCATAACGTGCCTGACCCCAGTTGTTTGGTCCTGGAATAGCAGCCATGCGAATACGGTTGTTTGTATCACGACCAATTGGAACCTCGATGCGGCCAGATGTTGCAGGAGGAACCCCAGATGTAAGACTGACGTATACTCTCTGAATGGCATGCATCTTAAATTGCTCCGACAAATGGGCATGTGAATGCTCATTCTGTATCATTGAAGAAGATACTCAGCAGGAATTCTACTAATGAAAGTAAAGTGGAAATATCAGGAAGAACTGTTACCTTTGCAACAACTAGCAATCCACTAGTTCCTTTGTCCAACCTGTGAACAATGCCTGGACGCACAGAACCTCCACATTCAGATGAGTTAAATCCTTTAGTAGAAGTTTCACGAGCTATGGAGCTACTAGACTCATTATCCGACACCTCCTCGCCCTCAGAAAGTTCTGTTTCTGAAAAAGCAACTGTTGGAAGACTGCAATGATGAAGAATGGCATTCACAAGAGTTCCTGAAGCATTTCCAGGCGCTGGATGAACAACCTGGATGGTAAACAACAATGCCAATTCAACTCTCAGGTTTTTACCTCACTATGCTCAGTTTCAAGCTTACAAATCACTGAAATTTAAAAGATAGGCCACATAAACTATACCCAATGCCAGAATTGAACCTTAATGATGTAGGTATGAAATGCTATCGAGCCTAAATAGTTGATGCACTATAATATGCTGCAAACTGAAAATTTTGGGGGAGAGAAATACGCTCTGCTCTTTCAGCGACAAGATACACTCGCAGAAACAAATGATCCGACAAATGCTATCGCACGTGCATATCTTTGAGGACAGTATTGGAGAGTATGATACCTAACTCATGTGTGTACAAGCTTATGGTACTAACAATTGGACATCCAAATGGCGAGAGAAATTGAGAGAAATTACCATGTGTGCAGGTTTGTTGACAACAAGCACATGCTCATCTTCATACACTATGTCCACAGGTATATCCTCCGGCTCCGCCCTCAGAGGTTGCATCTCCGAGATCGTGCAATCAACCATATCTCCAGCTCTGACATTATGCGAGACCTGAAGAAGAAGGAAAAAAACGCAATCCACGACTTTCAAACACCGAAATGCTCTCTGCACAAAAAAAAAAAAAAATCTGTTCGAGGTCGCTGCCTCTTTTACCTTATCGACGACGCGGCCATTGACAGAGACTAATCCCGATCGAATGCTCGACTGGACGCGAGCTCTGCTGACGCCTTGTATCCGAGAGGAGATCCAGGCGTCGAGCCTGCGCTTGCCGGACTTCTCTAAGTCGACCGTCTCCAGCAGCTTGGCGCCGGCGTAACTGCTCGCCGGTGCGGGGACTTGTTCGCGGTTTTCGGGAGAATCGTAGTCGTTCTCCGTTGAAGCTGAACGAGCTCTGAGAGCAGTGAGAAAACCGGAGCGAGCTCGAATGCTAGGGTATCGGTGGAAGGAGGAGAAGAAGACGGGCGAATGACTCGCGGAGCAAGACGACGCTACATTGCCGAGCATCTTTCTCATTTGGCGAAACGCATTTGTCCGTTCGTCAGATATTGACATCGGTTTCAATTTTTCCTTTTCTTTTTTACTTTTCTAATGAATTTAATTAAAGAATTTTGCGGTGCAAAATCTTATTTTGTCGAGGAACGCCTTCCAGTTCTATGTCTTGTTATTTTTTTTTGGAAAAAGCTTTCATGAGAATAAGTTAAGACAAGTATAATCTCAATCATAGATCTATATATCATCATTACGTATTTTGTATAAAACACACATAATATATTGTCGAATCGTTAGGTTAGCGTTTTTTTTTATAAGTGCACCGAAACTCGTAAAATTTATCAAAGAAAGATAATTGAGTCCTAAAACTTGTCACGAAAATATAATTTAGTCCTAAAATACTCAAGAATTGTATGAAAGTGCGATTGAATTCTAAAAATTTCAAAAAACGCAATCAATAAAATGACTTGATTTCACAAATTTAATAAATTTTATGATTTGATTGCATTTTTGAGATTTTTATGACTCAATTGAATTTTCGAGATAAGTTTTAGGACTCAACTATACTTTTTTTTTTTTTGGCTTGTTTTTAAGTAAATTGCCAGCACTTTTGTTTATTCACTATACTTACCCCTTTTTTTTCAACAAAAATTGCAATGCTATCATTTACATCAATGTTTCGACCAGAAAAACCTTTGACCCCAATGCCTTCTTGGTTTCCTCCCAAGAATCTTGATGATCGCTTATATTGTTTATAAAAATAAATTATCAAAGAATATTTTTACCATCAACAAAAAGACTCCTGTGTATATTATTATTGATAAAAAAATATTTTCATTTTTCCAAAATATTAATCATTGATTATCCATGAAACAAGCACACTCTGAATTTACATTCCCGAGCTAAAATGAGCAGACTTTTCTTTTTCACAAGTATTTTGATCATATTATGTATAAAAAAGTATTTACAACCTCCAATAAATTAAGTTTTCGACCTTTTTTTGGTAATGATCATTAGTAAATGGACAAAATATTTTGAGTGCGAATAATATCGGTATCCGTATCCGCTAATCTTAATCTTAACGTGAGACCACATTCTGATGGGCTAATCCAAATTTGTGAATTCGACTCAGCACATTCTAATCATATAAACCTCAAACTTAATGGATTGGAAATTTCGAGTCAAAGAATTAGGCTCCTTTTGTTTCAAGAAAATTGAATAATTTGAATAATAATTTCTTAATAATGATCGATTGTATCGCTCGAAATAATTAGTCAATGAAAATATCTCCATTAACGACAATAATTCATGTCTAAATGTTTTTGTGGACGGTCACAATATTTTTCGTTCGTTTATTTTTATAAGCGATAGCGCGATCATTTCTAAAAAGATATTTTTGTTTTGTCGGAATTTCTCCCGCAAAGAAATATTTTTTACCCAAAGTAGTTATTCGATTTTTAATTGTAGGAAAAGGGTTTTATCGTGATTTCGAACATGAGTAATCCAGGAAAATCAAGGAATCAACGGATAAAACTTCAAGTAAGATTGTACTAACGCAAACCAAACCGAGTTTGACTCAACGTTAAGGTCTAGAAAGTACAATTGTTACAATCGAACCAACATAAACAAGTTTCGACAAAGTTCGACAAAGAGCATGAAGACGTTACGGCACTATGCCGGAGTTTGACTTGACGGCAAAGTGCCAAGGATAAAGATACACGGCAAAGTTTGATCCGACGATGAGAATCTAAAAGCTACAACCGAGGGAAATAAAAGACAATACACTAAGTAAAAATAAAAGATAAATTTATTTGATTTGCCGGTTGCTTTTCTGGTGGACGTTTTGCGGTGTAATGTTTGAATGGTAACTGCTTCTTGATGGCTGCGATCCTCAAATAAGCTCCATCAACTATATCTATGTCCCCGATTCTTCATGAACCCCTTGAACACGTTCTTGGGTAGTTACCATCACTATGTGTAGACGACTATGTAATTATCCATAATCCTCTAACAACAGCTTAAATCCTTCTGATTGCCTTCGTCGATCATGTCCACGTTCTCCATTTCATTGTAAATTCCACGATCATGCTTTCGGACAATTATCTTTCACAATGCAAGTATTTATGCAACCGTCAATGATCGTTTCATCGCTGAGTGTTTAAACAACAACCGTTCTTTGCTCTAAGTGCGAATTTTTTTCTAATTATTTCAAATTTCTAGCAGCTCAACACGTATTGTTGGCTTCAAAATGGACGACTATCTTAACTCTATCGTCGATTAGTGCATGAACTCTCCTTCGATAAATTTGTGTATGATGACATTCATGTCCTAATACGTATATTAACTCCTCTTCACGCACTAAATAGGTGATGTTTCGATAAGTAAATTTTGGTATTAATAAATTTTTAAATTATTTATTTTGCGCAAAATAAACAGATTCACAAACAAAAAAAAAATCGGACGAATGCACATAACCGCGTGCCGAAAATGGAAGAGAGTTCGGTTGGAATGAAGTCAACTGCCCAGATTCCTACGTAACTTCACCGATTGGACAAAGGAGCCACCTGGAACTCCAGATTAACCTACTTTTGTTTTAACTCAGTACAATTATGACTTGATCGACGACTTGTCCGAACTCGTTCTTCTCGCGTGTTTCACATCTGGGCGGATGACGTCTTCTTTAAAGTGTCATTTGATTGCGGTATTTCCATGCAAATTCTACATGGTCACCGACCACCTCGCTTTAAAAGCTCTTCCGCGCTTCCTCGTCTCCATGGATTCAACGTCGAACCCAAAGGGTTGATGACTTTAAGCTTCGTTCCCGGGTTTTGGGTTTTGCAATGGGGAAGGTGCGGGCTTGGTGCTGCGACGGAGTCTCTGCAACCGTCTTTGCTGTTTCTTATGCAGTCTCCGTCTTGTTCTTAGCTATCGGTACGTCCGGATTCTTTGCCTTTTGATGTTTCCTTAGTCTCGTCGAAAGAAGTTGTGTATCAAGCATGGAATATCGCGTGAAAATCGCAACTCGGGTAAGAGGAAAAAGGAAAGAGCATTGCACTCGAGAATTTTTCAGCTGGAAATATTAGTTGGCGTCGCTTTTTTAGTTTTTCTTCTGCAGTTCTCGCGAATGTATGAGGTTGAGTTCAGTATAGTAGGACGTTGATTTTGATTCCGTGTTAAATTTCCATTTGACCCCCCTAATACTCGATCATCTTAATAACTGCGATGACGCCGCGGGACATCACTCTTTTGCAGTCGGAAGTACGTTGGGAGCTTTAGTGGGAGTTCTGATCGGCGTGAAAAGCAAGAACAACCTCTTCTACAGCGTGGCGGTAGGAGCAGTTGTCGGTGGCATGTTCTTGACTAAAGCCTTCAGGATGTCCGTTTCTTTCTGGCTGTCTGATGACTGTTTGTTCAGCAACATTCTTCGATCGGTAAGTTCTCGGCAGCTTGAGGCTCGAGCTTGAGTCAATTGTAGCTTCTCAGATATTTACTTCCTAATCCCACATCTGCTCTCAGCAGACTGACTCCACGACAGAACTTGATGCCAGAAAATTAGTTCAACAGTTGTTGGATAGTCTCACCCTATCGAGATTAGAGCAGACTCCGGCACACGCCGGCAATATGGTCAGCGAAATCGTGGTAGACCGGACCAACATATCAAAGAATCCATCCAACAGGATTCGCAGGATCAGAATAACGGAGGACCAGTTGATGGATTCTTCAGGAAATAGAAACTCCTGCTCAATATGCCTTCAGGTATGAATTCCGAGACCAGACCGAGAGAATTCGACCCCGGACTCGCTTTTATCTGGGATTAAACCTCCATTCCTTCGATTAATCCTACTTCGTGTTTGCCGATCCAGGACTTTGAATGTCGAGACGCGGCGAGGAGACTGCCTAACTGTGGCCACTTGTTTCATCTGCAATGCATCGATAAGTGGATTCCCAAGCAAAGATTTTGCCCTTTATGCAGAAGTCCCGTAGTTCAAGTGAATTAATTAGGTAATGCATTTTGACAAAAAAAAATTAGATTATGCATTTTTTGTTTTACCCAAGTAGTTTAAAGGTCATCCGTTTTTTTATTTTTTTCAGTTCTTGGTCTACTGTTGCATTGGAAAACTCTGGTGATTTATCCTATGAGGGAGTTTTTGCATTCAAAATGTAACACCTATAAATATATCCAAACATAAGGCTAAAAAATGCTAACCCTACGTTTGGTCGTCTAGATTTTTAGTCGGGATAGGATTTGATAGAATATGATAAGAAATCCAGAGATTTGATTACATCCTATCTATCGTTTAGTGAATTGCGGATTTAAAGTCGGATGTCTTTATACCTTATCATATCCGTTGTTTGGTAGAAACTGGATATCAATATCCCATCTACCGTTTAGTGAATTGCCGTTTAATGATTCTTGACTTGTACCATCCGGAGCCAATGCGGCGGATCTTTGGTCGCTCGCCGGGGCTATCGGGTCGGAGCTCGAGGGGATAAGATATGAAGAAGAAGAAGAAGATGGGTTGTGTTCGTTGTTTGGTAGAAAGATATCAATATCCCATCTCTTTAGTAATTGCCGTTTAATGATTCTTGACTTGTACCATGGGCTAATGGTGGGGTAGGATATGAAGAAGAAGAAGAAGATGGGTTTGGTGGTGGTGATATCGCCGCCGTGCCCACTGCGCACCATGATGCCCCCCCATCTGACCAAAACATCTGAACACTCTCGACTGAGTATATAGCCAAGGTGACAATGGGCATTTCAGAATATCTCAGCAAGAATCTCATGCACCCCTGCTTCGCTGAGTAAGGTTGCTATCAAGCCCATCACAGTTCATTCTAGAGGAACAGAACATACGTGAGTGAAGGTTACATATTCAGACATCAGCAGACTCTGAATTGGTGCATTCCTTGAGGTGCCACACAACCATGGGAACAAACAATTTATCTATAGGACACGTACATTAAATGGCATTAGACCTGGTAATGGGTGGACGTTGTCCTCGAGTCGCACAAAACCAAAGGGCAAGATGTCTACCAAATGAAGAAACAGAAACAGAAATAGAGCTTCAAATGATGCACGTACAGTTCCTCGAAACATTAGAAGCAAAAGAAAATGGAGCCATGATTGTTATTTTCCAATATCTGTTTAATCAATGAACTTGCTCGCTTTGTTAAAATTGCACTGGGAAAGAAGACAGACTCCCATGTTTGATCTCCACCATCACCAACAAAGAGCAGAATCAGTAAATTAACAAATTGCAGGCGGCAGGCGCAGCGAGGTGGCGTGCCGCTGGAGAAGCTGCTCGCCGCAACCCGAGAGGCGGATGGGGCGTGGCATGGCAGAGAATGGGGTGGCTTGAGCATTTAATTTATTGTGTTATGAATATGAGAAATTACATTCGGCCTATCCCACCCCTCTCTCTTGGAATAATTTTATCCCTCTCGAGCCTCTATATCCCCATTTATCATATCCCTGACAACTACCAAACATAGAATAGGATAAAATATATCATATCCCGAGTTTTATCATGATGACCAAATGCAAGCTAAGTGTAGCATCAAGACTTTTTTTTTCGGTCAAGTGGTAGCAAGACCTAACAACCTTGAGTTTGTATGTATGTACCATAAATTTCGTTTTGGAAAAAGACTTACTGCTCAACACCAAGCTGGTATATGTCACCATCGGTGACCTTCAATGATAATTGCGGGCCGGACTGTTAAAGAAATGGAGTTGATTATATAATAATTTTTGGGTGAATGATATACTAATAGTCTGTTTTGAGCCATAAAAAATAAATAATAATTAATAAAAAAATTATCACGGGATTCACTCTATTAAGAATTTGTGGCTCACGGAGTCACGAGATACTGTTATTCTTACAATCATCAAAAAACATTATGCTAACAAAGTGCAAAAAAAAAAAAAATGACATCTTCTCTAGGACAACACCTGTAATAAGATCGTTTCCATTTTCCTTCTATTTAAGCTACAAATTAGACATTGTACTTGATTTGTATAGTCGATCTACTTGTAACATGTCCTAATCCCTGTGGTGAGAACAAATCGACAATTGGCACATCCCCTCTCACGAGTGATGTGGCAATTCTATAATGGTAATGTGGCAATGTCCGATTTTATCGTGTTTGGGTGCGAACATCCTGTTGTCGTTGAGTACTAACAGATCGTATAGTATTCCTACTATCAAAAATAATAATTTTCTTAGAAGTATTACATTTATAATGGGAAGGGCATCTGCCATACCATGTGCAACCACTTTGTAATTTTTTAAATTATCATCCATATTATTGAGAAGCTATCAAAAGAATATACTAATACAACATGAAATAGGAGGGAAAAGTGTTCAGAAAGTCCTAAACCTATTACATGGATGTTAATTCAGTCCTAAACTTTTTTTTTGTCAATTAAGTCCTAAAACTTTTGAATTGGTGCTAAGTCAGTCATAAACCTTTTGCATTGATGCCAATTTAGTCTTAAATTTTTTTGCATTTGTTCCAATTGAGTCAATCCGATCAATTTCGACAGGAAATCGCCGACGTGGATGCCGATTGTCCAATGTGGCATCACGGCAGACCGACGTGAATATTTTTTTAATATTATTTTAATTATTCTAAATAATTTTTTAAAATATTTCAAATATGTCAAAATATTAAAAAATGTCAACGTAAGCGCCAATAATTCCAAGTAGGACAACCGACGTTCACGTCGCAATTTCCTATCAAAATTGATCGAATTGACTCAATTTGGTATAAATGCAAAATGTTTATGATTGAATTGACACCAATTCAAAAGGTATAGGACCGAATTAGCATCAATACAAAAGATTTTGGATCGAATTGGTATCAATGCAATAGGTTTAAGACATTTTTCCGACACTTTTCCCTTGTTTTCTCTCTTTGGTGAAGTTCTTCTTGTGGCAGTTTCACCTAATACTCCAAGCTGGAACGATGGGGCAGGAGCCCTAACGTGAGACCCCTTGCTCCAAAATCACACTTTTTGCCCCCCATTCCATGATTTAAATTTAAATAGACGATTTCTAAAACTACCCACATGGATGGGTTTAACATTGTAAGTCCCGCAACACGCGTGAGGGGCAATTTCGTCATCAAATCAGCTTGACACATGAATGATGTTGTATGTTGAATTTAATGAGGAGAAATGTGATGGTTCAAAAGAACACAACACAACAAGCACTTGTCTTGGTTTGATGTCACAAACGATAATCCAGCCTAACCAGCATGCTCACAAGAAATGTAGGCTGGCGATCACTTTCGAGACTCTAGAAAAGAGTTACGAAAATGAGGGACCTCGACCACATTGATGCACTAAATTGACGAAAGTTCACTAAATCGAATAGGGCCAAAATTTACTCAAAAGCTATCTATGGTGAAGTTTTTGTTTTTGTTTTTTTTTTTGTCTAATTTATATTATTTATCTTCCCCACACATTGTGTTTTGCATCTACCAACTCCATCGATCAAATGAGACTAACATTAAACCTACGAAACATGGTACCAGAATTGAGAGACCCCACAAAAAGTCCATTGTCCTATTGATATCAACAGAGACAACTCCAATAGGGGAAAAAAAGAAAAAGAAAAAAAGATGCACAACCTCCTTGTGCTTTGATCACGGGTAGGACTTCTAGGCACCGCAGTAACCATTTTGATTCTCCGATTCTCATCCAAGGAATAGTAAAAGATAAGAATCTTTTTTGGTAAGGTAAATAATTTGATTCGATTCCGTTCCTAGAATCGGTTTTAGAGAATCGAATAACTTTTAGAAAAAAATCCAGGAACTAAAAAAAAGTTGGTTACGGAAAAAGAATCACTTTTGAAAATAACAAAACAGAATGAAGTCTCACATTTCTCACTTTCCTTTTAATTTTCTCGTCACTTTTTCCTCTAACTAATAAAAATAAAATAAAAAATAAAATAATAGAATTTTTTTAAAAAATAACAAAAAATTTAGAAAAATCCCAAAAATAGAAGAAACTTAGATTATGCTAGTTTGACCTTATTTTAATAAATTTGGGCCTAAATTTCATAGATTTCACTCTCCCATAAAAAAATATTGCAGAAGATGGGGGCATCCAACACGCATATTTGTAGAAGTGCATCACAAGATGTTTCTATGTATTTAGAAAAAATGAGTCCTTAATATAGAAACCTCGACCCATGCTTTATGAAACTTCAAACATCATATATTAAAATTTGTGTTTCATTTATGACATGCTAAAAAATAATGTATTTTAAATTATTTTACTATGCAATAGAAATTAGTCTTCAATTTAGGATGAAATTTTACAAATTAACTACATAGTTATTTGACTTAAATGAAAAAATAGGAAAAAAAGCAGTTTTTTTAAACATAAATTTTATACATTTATCAAACACGTTACGGTTCTCTAAAAACTCATCCAGGAACAAAATAAAAAAAAATCATTTTAACCAGAATTAGTTTTCCCGAATCGGAATGGTTAAAAATGCATTTAATTGAATCACGAACCCCATAATTAATGTGGGAAAACTACAAGACACAATTTCTAGCGTCAATCATCCTTAATCCGACATTTGATTCACAACCATCACACTTCTCTCTGCTAAAACTAATAGGGCCTTCCCAAAAGAAAAGCTTGAATTATTTTTTCCCCAGTGTTGCTACTTGCAAAAGGCTACGATGGAGAGTTCCAATGTGTGCACAACATACTTTCTGAGCCCACCGCCATTATTTTGAGGCCACCGCAAAGGCTTTGACATCTTATCTCCCCAGCATTTAAAAGAAACGAGGGGCCCCCCCGTAATAATCGACCATTCGTAAACTCCTTTATTGTTGTGAATTCGACAGAAAATGACAGTGCATAGCTTTAGCACCTTCCCCTCACTTTCGTCCCAAACTTTGGGGCGGCGAGTTTAGTTGGACCATAGATCTTTTCACCCTTCTTTTCAGGGGCTTTCTCTATCCTAATCTAAACAGGAAGACGAGCCAAATGGGCTGGGGTTTGGATAGATCGTGATACGGGGACTGCAGTCCTAAATCATCAGTAGGTTTTGGGTGAACAAATTTTTCTATGGCATTGGGCCTTGGCCAAGGCAAGGAGCTTTTGAAAATAAAATCGCATAATAAGATAGCAAGCATCTATACCTTCTCTTATTGTGCAATTCGATTTTGATTTTTCCGTTCAATTAAGTGTTTGATATTATCAGATATTTTATTTGATATATTTTTTTATATCCCAGGAAATTTAGTAAAGATTAGGATAACTAGTTTTATTATTAGATTAGATTACTTTATTTCCTCTACACATGGTTTGGGTATAAATACCTCTTAATGGTAATCAGGTAGTACAATAATCCTTTTCTTAATTTCAGTTCTAACATGATATCGAGTTAGATGATTATGCGGAAGTTTTGAGTGTACTGGGATACTCGAATGCAAGCCTAGAGCTCATCTAAAGCGCACAAAGCATCTCATATCATTCTCTTCTTCAGTAACTATTATATAGACATTTCTCAATGAAGACCCTTAACATTATTCGTCTCTTCCGATAGTACTCTAGCAACGTAATCTTATGGCAATTAGTCCACCCCCATTGGTTCAACCTTTTCTTGATGCTCTGGTCGATGTGGTCAAGCCCACATCTTGTGTTTGTTATGTACATGTTCTGAATTCTCGTGTAAGGCTCATGCTTACACGCAATTAGAACCGCAAAACCCACGCCTTTAACACAAAAACACAACCGTCATTGTTGCAATGCCGCCCAATTTAGTTAAGAGTTAGTACCACTTATAATGGTATTGGCGGTTGATACTAACCAAGTTAGTCAAAAGCTAGTGCAACTTTTGATAGCACTGGCAAAATCGTCGTGATTTCCACATTAAATTTGAGGGGATGTTAGATAATAATGTTAGAGAAATTATTAGATATTAAGTTTCTTTAGATATTTCGTTACATCCTAACAAAACTAGTTTCCATGGTAGATTAGGATGGCTAACTTCCTTGTGTTATCTTCTCATTATCTAACTAGAACAACTGAAATTCAATGATCCAAATCCAAGTGAACCCAAATTCAGAGACTGCAAACAGAAATTTTTTTATGACTGTGATTCTGTGAAGGAAACCCAATGGCATTCTTTCTTAAGTGGGTTGCAGCAAGTGATCCCAAATTAAGTGACACCAAAGGAAATATGAATATCATTATCCATCTGTTCATTCATACAAGGGTTAATATTACGAAACACCTCAAACCGATACATATATGTTAAAATTTACCATAAATTAATTTTTTAATCACAAGAAACCTCAAATTGGTACACATGTAATAAATTTACCCCAAATTAATTTTTTAACCACTAAAAATCTCAAATCGGGACATATATGATAAATTTACCTTCCGCTAGTTTTCGTTAAATTTTACCATCAAATTATTGAGTTAGATGACACATGACGGTTGATGGGTATACAAATTTGAAATTTTTACTATCCGTTTGTCACAAGTGTATCGATTTGAGGATTTTCATTGTACTAAACTTTAAACAACATAGTAAATTTGTCACGATGTACCGAGTTTAAAGTTTTTAGTGATAAAAAAATTTAGTTTGTGGTAAATTTATCACAAGTGTATCGGTTTGAGATTTTTTATTGTTAAAAAATTAGTTTGGGGTAAATTTATCATATGTGTACCAGTTTGCGGGTTTTTGATAGTCAAAAAATTAATTTGTGGTAAATTTATTACAAATGTATCAACTTGAGGTTTTTTGTGATCAAAAAATTATTTAGGGATAAATTTGTAAAAGTTGTACTAATTTGAAGTTTTTCGTGGAATTAGCCCTTCATAAAAAAGCTAGGAGCCAAAATTGTCAATCATAAGGTTATGCCCTTAAATTGTAATATAAGATTTGGTTTCTTTCGTGAAAAAGAGTGATTTGAAAAATATTTTCCTAAAATTAATCGATTGTATTGCGTACAAAAATGAATAAACAAAAATCATTTCCATCGTTTATGAAAATGTATAAATATAGGTTGTTATTAGTAATGAAATAATTTTTTGGGGTAGTTCTATTTATCGATATAAATGATTATCTCTTAAAAAAATACTTTTTAAATAATCCGTTGTCACAAAATTGAAGGGCTCATCTTTTTTCCCGAGTCACGCAAAGCAACTCATTGCCATAGCAATTCGATTCTTCTCATGTTTCCAAAAACTTTTTGGAGGAGGAACGATGAGTTTTTTTTTTAAAAAAGAGAAAAATCGTTGGCCTAATACTAAAAAAAAAAAATTCAATTTTAGCACAATTGTATTCAAAACTTTTTTTATCTCATAAAAAATCCTCAATTTGTATTTTTGTTCCAATTCTACCGATCTAATACCCAAAAAAACTTCAACTTTAGCATCTATCCCAATTATATCCGAAATTTTTTTTGTCTCATAAAAAACCTTCAACTTTTACTTTTATCTCAATTCTACCACTATTAGTCTTGCGTCCATAATCACCGGTGATTAATCCAACATGGTTCAAATTTTCTCCACGAAACTTACAAAAAATCTTTGAAATTTAGAAATAGTAGGTTTTAAGGATGACGAAATTTTAGATCGATCATCCAAATATCTCCATGTCAAGCGGTTTTTTAGGCTATTGAGTGCCAAAGAGAATACGAAATGCGTCGTCTTGATCGAATCTCCCGATAATATGTAGAAAAAGCAAGCAAATGAAGAGAAGTTTAGGAATTTGTTCATATCGGTTTTGTTGAGATGTAATGCATTAATGACGTGAAAATGCCACATATGATTAATTAATGGTGATTATGGATGGAAGGTTAATGGTAATAGAATTGGGATAAAAGTAAAAGTTTAAGGCTTTTTATGAGATAAAAAAAATTTGGATATAATTGAGACATATACTAAAATCGAGATTTTTTTTTGTGTAATAGACAGATAGAATTGGGTCAAAAATAAAAATTTGGGGTCGAATTAGAACAAAAGTAAAAATTAAAGGTTTTTTATGAAACAAAAAAATTTCGAATATAATTATTACAATTGCTAAAGTTGGAGGCATTTTTTTAATATTGGGCCAAAAATCATTTCAAACGGACATCATAAAAAACAGTTACACTAAAGTCACCATAATTACTGCGCCACGCCCCCTCCCCCTCCTGTTAAAGTCCTAACATTCAAAAGCCATTGAATAGTATGTAATCCACCAGATTAGTGACAAATGTCTAGGATGATTTTGTTGGGACAATGGCCCGATTTTTTTTTTTTTGCTTTTACACCATCAAATTTAAAAGCTTGTGGGTTGGACTGTCCCTCCAACCGGATGGATCAAGCTCAATTCGACGGAGCCTCTAAAAGCAACTCGGGTCCTACTTCGTGAGGTGGGCTTTTGCGTAATGAATCGAATAACTGGCTCTCGGGATTTTTTTCAGACTGTGGGAGTGTGCTCTTCTCTCAAAGCACAATTATGGGACATTTTCTTGGGTTTTAAATTAGCTATTTCTTTGGGCATCCCTAAACTTATTGTGAAGGTGAACACGCAAGCTGCTATTTCACCGCTCTAGAAATCTACACCCACTCTTAACTTTGGTGACACACTCATTCCTCGATTCAGAAGCTTTTATTGTATTTCCAAAGATGTCAAATTTTTGCATAATTTTAAGGAATGAAACTTATGTGCTGATTGATTAGTAAATTGGGTCATTCACTTTTGTGATGTGAATGACACCTTAGTTTTAAATAGGCCACTAAGAGGTTTGATTTCTTTATTGTTAGGAGATCAAGTTGAATCAAGTTTCGTTAAGAGAGTTTTGACGTAACTTTTGGGCTTCACCCCTTTCATTATTAAAAAGAAAAAGAGAGTTGGAGTACTTGACAATGACGAAAAGTGAAATCATATTCAATCGTGCATTTATGCGATTTCCTCTTCTTCTTGTTCGTCCTTTTGTCCTTTTCGATGAATTTGAGACCCTTTTCGAAATTAATTATTAATTCGATCCCACTGCTGGGGGAAATATACAGCCTAATGTAGAGAAAAAGAAGAAATAGGACACGGGGGATACAAACGAAAAGGGAACGTTGCCAATTGCCATGCGAGAGGAATTCAATCCGATTCCTCTTATTTACAAAGGATTTTGATTTTCAGTCCCTAGGGCTTGGGATTTTTTCGATTTTAGCTTTGTCGCCCTTCGGATTTTGTTACGTTTCTGTACTCCAAAATCTGTACCCAACAATTATGACGACTCGTGTGGCTTTTTGTTACTCTCTCGAGGATAATGACGAGACATGTGTACAAAGGAACGATGTAATGTCGCCATTGATATCTTTCTTGTCCATGTCATTACTTACCAAAAGTTTCGAAAACCTTTTCGCATTACAAGTAGGTGAACTTGTGAAATACCCCATTAGCATCATGTATGGGATAAGATGAGAATTATATTTCTGATAAACTGTCCCTATTATGAGATTGTCTAAGCTCGATGATAAAACAGAAAGAATGGAAGGAGCTGCGAGCATAGAGATGGTAAAAGTCAAGATTCAAAATAGTCAAACAATTAGGTCGTGCGTGATAAAATTAGAATGACATGCAACTAATTAAATGAGATTTTCTATAACAACGCCCTTAGAAAATCTTAATGGAAAGCTTGCCAGGCACAGAAAGAATGGGAAATTTCAAACTTCATAAAGACATTCCAATTTTTTGTAAGTAATCCTCGGGACATAGCCAATTTCCTCCATAGATTAGTTAGGTACTTCAAGAGTAACCGTAAATCAAGTTAGGGGCTAACCCAATAGTGAGAACTTACTAAAGCTAACGACATTACCTCGTAAAAATTATGTCGTTATTACAAAGAATTTAAATTGACTTTCTAGTGGAAAAATTATCCAAAAAGTTATAAACCTATTGCACTTTTGATGATTCAATCCTAAATATTTTTATTGTGATAGTTGAGTTCCAAATATTTTTACGTTTTGCTAATTGAGTCCAATCAATTTTGGCCTGAAATCACCGATGTCGATACCGACCGTCATAAGTGGGACGGCCGACGCCGACAATTTTTAATAATGTATCTAATTAGTTTTTAATTTTTATTTCTCATTTTTTCATTTTTTTCTATTTTTCTTCTTTATTATTTTCATTTTCTTCTTTCTTCTATTTCCCTTTTTCCCTCCATCGGCCATCGTTGGGCCTCGTCGATGGCCGTCGGAGGTCCCTAGCCTTAGGTAAGGGCCATCCTCGAGGCAAGGGCCACCCTTCGCCCGATTGGGAGGGGGCGACCCTCGCCGGGCCGACAGAAGGCGTCCCTAGCCCGAGGCTGGTGATGGCTAGCATAGGGAAAAAGATAAAAGAAAATAAGAGAAAATGATAAAAAGAAAAAAAATAAAGAAGGAAAAGATAAGAAAAGAATAGATAAATAATTTTAAAAATTATTAAAATTTATCTACTTTAGTGGCGCCTGTGCTACTAGACGGCCGAGTCTACATCAGCTATTTCCACCACAATTGGTTAGATGGATTCAATTGGCAAAACATGAAAAAATTTATGACTCAATTGGCAATGAATTGATAAAAGCACAATAAGTTTAGACTTTTTGGACAATTTTTTCCTTTCCTGTTCATCAATGTCTAGGATGTTTTCTTATTATTATTATTTTTGCCAAAATTTCATGTAAGTGAGTAGTAGTTGATAGACAAGGAGAAAATCAACATAATAATAGACAATGAAAGGGCCAATTCCCTAAAAAAAAATTATCAACTTTAGATCTAGTTTCAATTCTACCCAGAGCTGTTTTTGTCTCGTAAAAAATTTCTAACTTTTACCTTAGTATCAAATCCGCATGCATGTCCAAAAATCGCTACCGATTTCTCAATATCATTAATATTAGGAGGTTGTTATTGTTTTTTACAAGGTGATGATATTGATGAAAATGCAGATCCTTAGTTCTATAGATAATTTTGAGTAAAGTGTTGGCGATTTTTTGGACATGTTGACAGATTTGGGATTAGAGTGAAAATCATGGATTTTTTACGAGACAAAAAAAAAAAACAGCGTAGGGAAGTAAAGGAAGTGGATCTAAAATTTGAGGTTTTTTAGGAAATTAGGCCGATAATGAGATGAGAAATAGAAGTAAAGGCTTTTATCAATAATTGAAAGTTGGCTATATAAATGGCAAGTTTTTCAGTGTTAACTTGAGCCATAACATCAAAAAGGTAGGGGGGAGTAGATCCATCTTTGTGCCCCCGACTCCTGAGCAGTCTTTGGCAATAGTGACAAGCAAGGAGAAGTGTTGTCTATACCCATCTGTATAAATAAAATAATGTAACAGAGGGAATTAATTATCATATAAAAAAAGAGTTCAGAGATTTGTGTTTCTTTCGTATTTTATTAGCAAAAATGTACATGCGTTGCATGTACCTAAAAAAATTGACATTAAAAAGATTTGGTAAAATCGCCTTATTACAAATTTTTTGATTTATTAATTAGCGCAAAGTAATAATTGACACAATCCGAAAAAATTGTACACATATATGTGGAAAGAGATTTTTCTTTTTGTCCGTCACATCTCTAACACTCATCTCTCGACTTTTCTTTCTGCCTAGAGTTCCCACCGCCCAATCAATTTACCAAAGAAGGCCACATGCCTATTGGTAAGTTTTGAACTTTCTAAGGTATGATTTTTTTATAAAAAGAGAAAAATTTAAATACAGGATAGGTAAAAGTAGAAATTTACGCATTCTTCCATTGAAAAAACTAATCTAGAATATTTTGAGAAGAAAGAAGGATTGTAATCTCTTAAAAGTATGATATTCCTTTTCGTTATATAAATATACATGTGTACGCATATTATTTGATAACTAATATGTACACAAACCTACCTAAACAACAAACAAAGAGTAACAAGTGCTAAATAATAATAATAAGAAAACAACAACCAAAGATGAAGGGGATGACGAAGCAATTTGTAGAGTGTTGAAAGAAACAACAACCAAAGATGAAGGGGATGACGAAGCAATTTGTAGAGTGTTGATACCTAATGTTGTCGGTCTTGTATTTTATTTTATTATTAAAATAAAATATGTCAAAATGTGTGTTTTTCTTGTTTTATCGTAAAATAGAAAAGTACTAAATATATATAAAGCGAAAAATTGCACAAAAAAAAAAAGGATAGGCCCGGTTCGACCCGAGCCCTATGCAGATGGACCCGGCCCTCGTTTGTTTTTCTTTTTTTCCCCTCTAACGTGGTGGGCCCGTTTCTTCTTTTGCTTTTTCCTTCCCACGTTTCCCTCTCTCTTCCCCTCAATTTTCGTGGCTGCTCAGTGCTCACCCACCACGTCCACTCCACACAAGGAAACTCGAAGGAGGAGGCAGAGAAAGGCTATAAAAGAAGGAGAAGGCAGACAGAGAAAGGGCAGGGAGCTTTGAGGGTTCATGGAAGCAAAGGAGGGGGCAGATCCGAAGAGAAGCGCTGCATCTCCTCCGCGCGTCACCGCCTTGATCGCGCCTGATCAGTCGCCTCAACCATAGCCGCTCGATGACTGCTGGACCAGCACATCCCGCCTCTGAACAGGTAAGCTTGAGTCCCTTCTCCTGTCCTGTGTCGGTAGGAGCAGGGAACAAAGCTTGTCCTCTTCGCCATGTACGCATGCTGATTTCAAAGGGGTCGAACCTCGTTCGTTTTCCATGCCGTTTGTTGTTCGTTTCGTAGCCTAGATACGAGCTCGAGTTATGCGTCCAACCTGTGTTCTCTCTTAAACAAATGCACGTCACCTATCCATTGAAGCACCTAAGTCAGTCCCTCCATGGCTTCATTGTTGGAGAGTGAGTCGAGCATGGGCAGTCGTCTGTGGTGTTGGTGGTCGGTGTGGCTTAAGCGTTAACGGGGAGGTCAGTGTTCTGGGCGTTTGTCTTCATAGCGCTTATGGTAGTGTCCGGCGGTGCTCGTTATTTGTAGAGTCATTGGTCTGGTAGTGGTCGAGGAGGACCGTTGAGAGCAGCCGGTGTCATTGGATGGCGCCGTAGACATCCGGCGGTTCAAAGCCTTTTTTTTTTCTTTTGGCGAGTGCAGCCTTTGGGTGGTCCGGCGACGTTGGATCGAGATGGCCGATGAGGCCAGTCAGGTCGACATCGGCGGCAAGCGCTCCGGCCACTAAGTGTTACCGGAGAGGGTTGGTTTCCAAGCTCGTGCGCTGGTCTCATGGGATTCGGAAAAGGGAACGCCTTCGGGGCAAGTGAAGAGGAGGGAGTCGTTGAGGGGGGAAGGAGATGAGCACATGAAAATGAGAGTTAGGCTTGAGGGAGTTTCTTGGGCTTAACTTCATTTGTTTCTTTTTTAATACATTGGGCCTATGGATTGGGCTGGAAGCTAGGGCTGTCAAAAAGGCCCGACCGGGTCAGACCGGGCCCCCATTGTACTATTTCACTAAGAGCCGGTACTATTGGGGCCCAAAAAATAAGATCCTTGGGCCGGGCAATTTTGGTTGTCACTTGTCAGGCTTTCCCATGAGGGGCTCCTGGATGGCGCAGGGGAAGTCGTGGGCCCCACACGAGGAGCTCTCTCCATGCTGACGTGGACCACATTTCTTTTCTTCTGGTCAGACGTCGACCACGGTTTGACTCCAAATGGAATTCGGCTTTTTTTCCCTTTTTTGTTTGTTTCATGCATTTTTTTTCTATTCTTGTTTATGAATAAATTTAAATTAATTTTTTTGTCGAAAATTTTAAAATTTGAAAATATCTAAATTTAAAATTTTAAAATTATTTTAGTCATACTTTTCAGCGTGCAACTAAAATAAACATCAAATCGGTCGTAACAAACAAAAAGCAATATGATGTTTAACCCATGTACTCGGTTGCATAAGAAGGACAAGTTACTCATGTATTTTATTCGAGCTTAATTCTTATTAAATTAACATAGGTCCGAACGTCTTGTTAGTTTGAACTCGGATTCCCAAGTAGCACTCGACTCGATAGCGGCTTGAGAATTGTGCGCTCCAATTTGTATACTTGTGGGTGCTTCCAAAACCCGAAATCGAGCTCAAATCGAAATTAGACCAAAGTTTGCAATCTGTTAATTGAAGTCCGAGCTTGAGCAGTATATCGGACAAGCCCTCTTAACACCACTCTCTAAGCACCATAGTACTTACCTTGGCGACAAAAAAACAATATTTGAAATGTCATAATCTATATTAAATCGACTAAATAAAAAGAAGGGGCATGATTGATAGTTAGGTTATGAAAGGGACATTAGCAAATTATTGTACACAGAGCCACGCCATCTAGATTAAATTTTGTTTGTTTGTTCCATGGTTTATTGAATTTGATTTGATCGACAATGCGTGTGATGATGACAATTAAAAGTGAAAATTACTTTAAACAAATCTAAATTAACTTCAGACTATGTCTCTTCGCTTTTCAATATAATAGTAAACTTAAAAATAAAATCTCTCAATAACTCAGTTTTTTTTTTATATTTCTCAATAACTCAATTAAAGGGTCCATTTCTTGAAATCTATGGGATATTGGAGCTTGATTCAAAAAAAAAAAAAAAAAGGACCCGAACCGTCCCGACCAAATATCTTGGACGTATATGATTCGAGTATCAAGTCGGTCCCGGCGGGGCCGAGGTTGGCGTTGTATGGTTTCGGGCCGGGTTGGGCCTATATGAGATCCGGCCCAACTTGGCCCATTGACACCCGAAGGTTAGGGTCTGGACTCGTCCGAGCCGAGTCTAGTGACCCGACCCGGTGCGCCTTGTAATAAATAACAAAAATCAATCGATTAAAAATTAGAAAATTTCAGAAAATGTCAAAAATAAAAAATAGGTAAGAAATGCCTCCTTTTGCCTATATTGTCTCATTAGGCTTTTACATGCCTGAATATTGTTTGTTTTCCATGTTTAATTCGCATGACTTAGTTTTAACTTTGCATGTGAATGCTTGGATATAATTTATTCTGTAGTGCATATCTCAATAGATAAATTAGTACGGTAGTTAGAGTTTAATTCGAAATGCTCGTTTTATCATTTAACTTGCTGAATTTTGCTAACTATCTACTTTGAGTGAATGCATAAGATTAATATTTCGACATGGTGATTGACGGCGATGCCCATGAAAACGACGGTCCTTTAGGGCTCGGCGATGATTGAAGACCGATGCCTAGTTCGGTCTAATTACTTGTGTCTCCATCCGCGTATCGAATTGTTTTCTTTAAAATATCGTCATTATAGATTTGGTTTGCAAGTGTATATTCTAGTATAATATTTGGCATATTTTACATGATTGAGTGATTATTACAAAGACCGTCTTTTGATAAATTTCCTATTAATCATTTTCCTAGATAATAGGTTAAGGATAAATAGATAATTGCACAAAATGATAGAAAAAAAAACATTATGCATGATCTTTTAGCGCTGGTTAGATATTTGGTAGGCTTTAAAATGATATGTAGAATGTGTGATTATTTTAGGAAACATTAACTCGGTTAGGTATCGAAAGGGCACTAATTATTCAATTAGCGTAAACAAGTCCTAGGACCTAGAAGCTCGGTTGCGTAAGGAATACGAGATGACACTCCCATGTCTCAATTGGTTTCTAGCCAACTCCAATAAGCTAGTGGCAACTCCTAGTAACCTTTTAGGTTGCTAATCAATAAAATGAAATTCAAAGTCACGCGAGGTAGGACTTGGGAAAACTTGTGCCTAAACCAATATACAATGCCTCCGAGCCCGCTAGACCCTCGGGAGAGGTTAAAGGCGAGGTCGCGACATAGAGTCGCATGGCATGTAAATTCAAAAGGGATCCAACCTATTAGATCACAAAACACTAAATTCTATTCTTCAAGACTCCGTTTGTTCTGCGAAAAATGAATCATTTAGAAAAAGATTTCCTAAAAATTAGCTTGTATCTCCTACAAAAATGATAAACGAAAATAAAATATTCATCAAAATTATTTGGACATAAATTATTGACGATTATATAAATATCTTTTACTAACTAATTATTTCGAGCGATACGGGGTGATCATTTTTATAAAAATATATTTTTCATTTTTCACGAAATAAACGGAACCTAAGCGATACTCGTGTGTAGATACTTAGATGCAATTATTTGTAATCAAAGTTCATCATTACGGCTTGTCCCACCCCAAAAAACAAAAAAATCAACTTTGAAGAACTCCTTGGAGCTGCATTCGTTTCCATAAGTGATTATATGACTGAAAAATAAAAATAAAAAATAGGGGGTCATCGTCACCGATCGGGATTTGAATCGGATACGTGTCTTCAAAATTTGGGGATAAACTTATTAGATCAGTCCACAACCTGAACCGAGAGATTATTCTAATGTTTTCTTTTGACAATTTCAGGTTCATATGGTGTATTGAAGAAATATGCTTGAACGTTTCCACTTTTCTTTGAAATCAAAACGGATTCAAGTTGATTTGATGATGCCGAATTTACTAAAAAAATTTGAGAAATTCCAAGTAAAGGAAACTGTCCTCATTTCATCAAATAAAGGGCCTAAAATGGATCTTATTTCAAATAAGGATTTGACCAGGGACATTTTTGTCTTTATTTTTTTATTTTTTTATTTTTTCCCATTGCTTCTTCTTCTTCTTTTTTTGTCGATAATTTGCCCACTTTCTTGGCGTAAGAGATTAGATTAACATCAATTTTTAACGTAAATGATGATGCCTATGTAAAAGTGCCAGCAAAAAGGTTGACCTCTCGTCATTGCTTGAACCTGACTTTCCAGGCTTATTAGATGATGTGTGGAACTTGACAATTTTGAATGGATTGGGTCATGTTAATACGTAGAATGTCATACCAAAGCCATTTCAATAGATGTATGGTCCCGGATGGACCAAATAGAAGCTCGGCGTGCCTTTAGTAAATCGATCAAATGAGTGCAAAGAACAATCTTTGAGACTTTAAAATCGGATTGATGGGGTGAGGTTTTTAAGATAGCGAAAAAGGGATAAGCAAAACTGAACCATAAAATCAGATCGATAAGCAAAACCGAACCATAAAATCGGATCGAGGGAACATATTGCTAGACTCTACGGGTCGATGCTCATGTGGTCAATGCTTTGAATTGCAGAATTTGCCCCTTGAGAGGGGGGCCAGAGAAGCAACTACAGTAGACATTCACCAATATAAAGACAATCGATCCTCACTTTGACATTTCTTCTGGGACTCTTGACTCAAGGTGGTCCTATAGTCACATATCAAAATATGTTCTTCCTTATGTACAATCTGTTTTCCACAGAGGGTGCTTATTGGGAAGAAGAAAAGACAAATTCCAAAAGGGTCGGGCAACTCGTGTACGAATTCAAGAGGCAAGAGCCGTAAGAAACTGGCCCAGGAAAAACACAAGGAGCACGTTAAGATCATGGTTCACACAGTTCACAAGATTCAAAAGCGATACATGCGCTTGTTGAAGTATCACGAATCTGCTATTTTTCGGGGTCGCCCTGCATTTAATAATTTAAGCTTCGATTCGAAAGCGATACACGTATCTGGTAAGATAATGCTCGATTTGTCTCATGTGCGTGACTCTCTGCTCATCAAATTTCACATGCCCTTCTTAATCGCACAAGACAAGGGGTGTCGAGGTGTCCCACATCGTTCGTCTACGTCTCTCGTATGCTTTTTATACACGTGCAAATCCTTTTCCACTTATTGACGTAAAACTTTGGGAATCTGTTGTTAACCAATGGTGTTCCCAAAGGTGTTGGGGGCAACCCGTGTGACTACAACAGGGGAAAAACATGAGGAAAGGAACACGTTAAAAACAATAGGACCGTTTGGTTTATCATTTTGGAGAAATATTTCTTGCTTTTTCTTTTTTCTGGTCGGAATTTTGGAGAATTCGAAAGCAACAATTTCATCCCGCCGAAGGATTTCAACGCTTCGTTTAATTTAATTGCTTTTATTTATGCCAACGCCATGGACTCCATTCGATATTTCCAAGGGGTGGATGGATCTTTTTGTCCACTGAAATAGACGGCTTGTATTAATTTTTGACTTAATCTTGGAATGATTTGATTATGTTGACTAATGGAAGCTCAGATGCTCTTCTTGTGAATCATTCATGATTTATTTATTTTTTCTTTTATATATGATTTTCTTAGCAATTATATATATATATTTATATATATATATATATATAATATATATATAATATATATATATATTCAGGGAAAGTGGAGGTATTCCACTCCTATTCGCTTAGCCAAAAAATAACAAATTGAAATAAGCAATAATGCATTAAATATGCAATAAGCCATGCTAAGTTTATTCATATATGGATTTGCGGAGACTAGTCAAAGGTGCCCCATATACAAGAAAATGATTATAGGCATATAAATAATGATCTATTCTTTGATTGAATGATATGTCATATAGGCATATTCTCAACCGGGGATAAGAACAGCAGGAGCGCCATGGAGGCGGAAGATGGTCCTTTTCCCATTAATTTTTTGTCCTCAATATTGAAGGAAGTTAAATTACTTCTTCCTTTGTAACATATGCAGCTGATCCAAAGGATCAAATCCGATGCTCCCACTTAGGTCAGGCTAAGAACTCTTGCAAACAAGTGGACCAGACTTGATCACTTGATGCAGAAAATATTAGTAGTGCGTTTCTGGATAGATTGGACATGTAGCAGAAAGCACTCTAGAAGGCGAAACGATATTGCAGCTAGAAACTCATAAACAACCAAACGAGCATTTAAACGCAGTACCTTAGCAACCCAATTTGCAACCCGGTTGGCCGATTCTCCACAGTGGGCCACGGTGGGGTTTGAGAAAACTTCGATATGGGCTTGGGACTCCAGAGTCAGCATCTCTATCGCCCAAGATTCCTGATTTTTGGTCGTCTAATCGCCCTCAAAACCTTTGGGACCTTCTTTGCTGTGGCGCCCCTGCTTTGGGCTTGTCTGGTTCGAATCTTGGTGATAAATAACAAGCACACGAGCATTCACTTGTTCACCAGTGGTGAATGCCGCAGACAATTCCTGTATAATAATAGCATGTACTTCTGTTCATTCATAGTGAGTGTTATACGAATCCCAAGCTAAAATGAGCAAACTTTTCTTTTTCACAAAATCGATCATATTATGTAATAAAAAAAGTATTTACAGCCTTCCATAAATTAAGTTTTCGACATTTTTTTTTGAAAATGACTAATATTAAATGGACTAAATATTTTGAGTGCGAATAATATCAGTACCCGTTAATCTTAATGTTATCATGGGACTACTCATACCGTCGTACGTATTATGCATCGAATGAACTTAATATACCGTCCAAGTCAGACCCAATATACATTCTGATGGGCTAATCCAAATTTGTGAATTTTCTCAACACATTCTAATCATATAAACCTCAAACTTAATGGATTGGAAATTTCAAGTCAAAGAATTAGGCTCCTCCTATTTCGCGAAAATTGAATGATTTGAAAAATAATTTCCTAATAACGATCGATTGTATCTCTCAAAATAATCAATCAATGAAAAATATATACATTAATAACAACAATTTATGCCTAAACATTCTCGTATACGGTAAAAATATTTTTCGTTTGTTCATTTTTGTAAGCGATAGGGCGATCATTTCTAGGAAAATATTTTTGTTTTGCCAAATTTATCCCGCGATGAAATATTTTTCACCGAAAGTAGTTATTCAATTTTTAATTGGAGGAAAATGGTTTTGTCGCGATTGCGGACATGAGTGATCCAAAAAAATCAGGGAATCAACGGATAAAACTTCAAGTAAGATTATATTAACAGAAACCAAATCGGAGTTTGACTCAAAGGAAAGGTCTAGAAAGTACAATTGTTACAATCAAATCAACGTAAACAAGTTTCGATGGAGTTTGACTCGACATAGGAACATGAAGATGCTACGGCACTATGCCGGAGTTTGACTCAATGGCAAAATGCCAAGGATAAAGATACATGGCGGAGTTTGAGCCGACAACGAGAATTTGAAAGCTATAACTAAGGAAAATAAAGAGCGAGTACATTAAGTAAAAATAAAAGATAAATTTATTTGATTTGTTATGGGCTCTTTTAGCGGGTGTTTTGCGATATACATAATGTTTGAGTGGTAACTGCTTCTTAATGGTTGCGATCCTCAAATAAGCTCCATCAACTATATCTATGTCCCCTATTCTTCATGAACCACTTAAACACGTTATTGGGTAGTTACCATCACTATGTGTAGACGACTATGTAACCGTAATCCTCTAACAACAGCTTAAATCCTTCTGGTTACCTTCATTGATCATGTCCACGTTCTCCATTTCATTGTAAACTCCACAATCATGCTTTTCGGACAATTATCTTTCACAAATGCAAGTATTTATGCAACAGTCGATGATCGTTCCATCACTGAGTGTTTAAACAATAATCGTTCTTCACTTTGAACGCGTATTTGGTTTTTATTATTTCAAATTTCGAGCAGCACAACACGTATTGTTGGCTCCAAAAGAAACGACTATCTTAACTCCGTCATTGATTAGTGCATGAACTCCCCTTCGATTAATTAGTGTATGATGACATTCATGTCCTAATACTTATATTAACTCCTCTTCATGCATTAAACACGTGATGTTTCGATGAGTAAATTTTCATGTTAATAATTTTTCAAATCATTCATTTTGCAAGAAATAAATAAAGTCTAAAAAAAAAAAAATCGGACGAATGCACATAACCGCGTGCCGAAAATGGAAGAGAGTTCGCTAGGCATGAAGTCAACTTGTCAGATTCGTATGTAACTTCACCAATTGGACAACGGAGCCACCTGCAACTGGAGATTGACCACCTTTTGTTTTAACTGAGTACAATATGACTTGATCGACGGCTGGTGCGAACTCGTTCTTCTCGTGTGTTTCACACCTGGGCGGATGACGTCTTCTTTAAAGTGTCATTGGCTTGCGGTATTTCCGTGCAAATTCTACGCGGTCACCGACCACCTCGCGTTAAAAGCTCTTCCGCGCTTCCTCGTCTCCATGGATTCAACTTCGAACGCAAAGGCTTGATGACTCTACGCTTCGTTCCGGGGTTTTGGGTTTTGCAATGGGGAAGGTGTGGGGCTTGGTGCTGCGATGGAGTCTCTGCAATCGTCTTCGCTGTTTCTTATGCAGTCTCCATCTTGTTCTTAGCTATCGGTATGTCTGGATTCTTTGCCCTTCGATGTTTCCTTAGTCTCGTCGAAAGAAGTTGTGTGTCAAACATGGAATATCGCATGAAAATCGCAACTCGGGTAAGAGGAAAAAGGAAAGAGCATTGAGCTCGAGAATTTTTCAGTTGGAAATATTACCTCGGACGACCGCCGACTCCAACTAGTTTGGGTTAAAGGTGATGTTGATGTTGATGTTGATGTTGAAATATTACCTCGGTGTTGCTTTCGTAGTTTATCTTCTGCAGTTCTGGCGAATGAATGAGGTTGAGTTCAGTATAGTAGGACGTTGATTTTGATTCCGTGTTAAATTTCCATTTGACCCCCCTAATCCTCAATCGTCTTAATAAATAACTATGATGACGCCGCGGGACATCACTTTTGTAGTCGGAATTACGTCGGGAGCTTTAGTGGGAGTTCTGATCGGTGTGAAAAGCAAGAACAACCTCTTCTACAGCGTGGCGATAGGAGCAGTTGCCGGCGGCATGTTCTTGACTAAAGCCTTCAGGATGTCCGTTTCTTTCTGGCTGTCTGATGACTGTTTGTTCAGCAACATTCTTCGATCGGTAAGTTCTCGGCTTCTGGAGGCTCGAGCTTGAGTCAGTCGCAACTTCTCAGATATTCACTTCCTAATCCCACATGTGCTCTCAGCAGACTGACTCGACGACAGAACTTGATGCCGGGAAATTAGTTCAACAGTTGTTGGATAGTCTCAACCTGTCAAGATTAGAGCAGACTCCGGCACATACCGACAATATGGTCAGCGAAATCGCAATAGACCGGGACAACGTATCGAGAAATTCATCTTACAGGATTCATAGAATCAGAATAACGGAGGACCACTTGATGGATTCTTTGGGAAATAGAAACTCTTGCTCAATATGCCTTCAGGTATGCATTCCGAGACCAGACCGAGAGAATTCGACCCGTGACTCGTTTTTACCGGGTATTAAAACTCCATTCCATCGACTAATCTTGCTTCGTGTTTACCGATCTAGGACTTCGAATGTCAAGACGTGGCGAGGAGACTGCCTGACTGTCGCCACTTGTTTCATCTGCGTTGCATCGATAAGTGGATTTCCAAGCAAAGATCTTGCCCTTTATGCAGAAGTCCCGTAGTTGAAGTGAATTAATTAGGTTATGCATTTTTTTCTCACCCAAGTAGTTTAAAGATCACCCATTTTTTTTTTTTACATTTCTTGGTCTACTGTTACATTGGAAAACTCTGGTGGTTATGCTGTGAGGGAGCTTTTGCATTCAAAATGCTCGTCACCTGTAAATATACCCAAACAGAAGGGTAGAAAATGCTAAGTGTGGTATCAATCATGACTTAACAAACTTGAGTTTGTAAGCATGTACTAAAAAATTCGTCTTGGAAAATGACACTGCTTAACGCCAGGCTGGTATGTCACCATCGATGACCTTCAACGATAATTGCGGGACTGTTAAAGAAAAAAAAGTTGATTATATAACAGTTTTTTGGTGACCATAAATAATAATTAATAAAAAATTATTGTGAAGTCTACTCTCTTAAGAATTCATGGCTCACAAGATATTGTTATTCTTTTAGTCATTCAAAAACTGTTATCCTAAAAAATTTCGAAAAGAAAAAAAAATAGATGAACGCGTGGCATCTTTTCGAGAACAACACTTGTAATAAGATCGTTTCCAGTTTTCCCTTTATTTAAGCTATAAATTAGACATTATACTTGATTTATATAGTCGATCTACTTGTAACATGTCCTGATCCCTATGGCGAGAACAAATCAACAATTGGCACGTCCCTCTCATGAGTGATGTTATAACGGTAACGTGGCAAGTAGCAATATCTGGTTTTATTGTGTTGTTGTTGAATACTAACAGATCTTATAGTATTGCTTCTACCAAAAATAATATTCTTAGAAGTGTTACATTTATACGCAAATCGAAAGGGCATCTGCCATATCATATACAACCAGATAGACTTACTTATAATTGGGATAAGTACACTATCAGTCTGTAACTTTTGTACGGCGTTGACTTGATCTGTAACTTTCAAAACGTTCACTTAAGTGTCATGACTTTCAAAAATCGTTCACTTGAGTGCCATCGCCGACGTGGACGCCGGAAAAGCCGACGTGGCACGCGAAAAACTGATGTAGCACTCAAATAAATGATTTTTGAAAGTTAAGGCATTCAAGTGAATGTTTTGAAAGTTATAGCACTCGTGTGAACGCCGTACACAAAGCTATGACTCACTCACGGTATACTTATCCCCTTATAATTAATTTGTAAATTTGCCTATTACAATGGATGTCATTCAAAGGGATGCATCTCTTGATAGGTAGTTGATTGACTAGTCTACAACCAAAATTAATTATTGTCTTGTATACATGATTCTTATCTAGCTAGTGACTTAGATGATACATTTAAACGTTGAAGAGAGATGATTACCCTCTAAGGAAAGTGAAAAAAAAAAAAAAGAGTAACAGCTAAAGATTCGAATAACCAATTTTGGAATTTGGATCTGACCGGATCTGATTCGAGACCGTAATGATATGTATCTATTATTTAATGATGCAAAATTTGCCGTGGGACGTTAATAGAAATTCTTAATTTAGTGAACAGGTTCTGTCCATGAAAGGCAACGTTTAAAGAATGTAAAACTAGTGGATTTAAACCTTATATGGCTACTTTAGAGCTTCAATAGAGAATGTGGTGCGTGAACTTCTGTAGGGAAAATTGTCCGAAAATCCTAAACCTATTACAATAGTAATTCAGTCCTAATTTTTCAATATAGTCATTTCGGCCAATTTTGACAGGAAATCCATGACATTGACGATTGTAAAAATTCCAAAAAAATCAGAAATTGTTAAAAAAGAAAAAAGTCAAAAAGTTAAAAAAAAAAAAAGATTGAGAAAAATGCAAAAAATAGCAAAAATATTCCAAGTCAAAGTCAACCGTGCCATGTAGACGGTCAGCGCTAATTGACTGCCAAGTTAGTTATTTCCAACCAATTTTGGCTACATTGGAAGATCGTCAAGTAGTTTAGAATTTGATTGGTCAAATTGAAAAGTTCAAGATTGAATTAACCGCCGCATAATAGATTTAGGATTTTCTAAAAAATTATCTCAACTTCTATATGCATCCATCCAAGCTTTACTTTTCTTCACTCGGTTATTTATGCGTTTCATAAAGACTACTTTCATATGGATTTGGATCACTCGATATCGGGGCTTACGTAACATGCTTATCATTACTCAAATCAGGCCATCCAAATGAAAATGGGCAGCCCGATTTGAGAGAGAGTTGAGATTCAAAAATTTTTAAACCCCAAAAAATTCACGCCCAATTTTTTTCCTTCCTTCTCAACAAATGACGTGGCCCATTCTTGGCCGTCCATTTTTATTTGGACGACCGATTTGAGTAATGGTTAGCATATCACGAAAACCCCAATGTCGGGTGATCCGGATCTCTTTCATACTATCAAAATCGTACAACTCGATCCAATTCGAGAGCCTAGCAACACACATCTATTTAGTCCTTAACTTTTTAATTTTGTCAATTTAATCCTAAACTTTTTAGTGAAATTCCAATCAAGCCCTTTAGGTCAAATTTGACCGGAAATCTCTTACGAGACGATCCAATCATCATCGGCCGTCGCATATGGCACATTATAGCGTTAGCAATTTTTGGCAAGAAAAAGCGTAAAGGATCATATCGTACTTAGACAAGACTCCCCTTATATGTACGAACCTGTTATCAGAAATAGACTAAGGTTTCTAGATTTGTCCAGGAAATTCATGGACTTTGCTCTAGCAACTGATGACATGTCATATATGCATTCCCTCTTATCGCTTCTGAACATGCCAGAAGATCACAACATATATCAGAGGAGATCGAACCACGACAGCAATGTGTTGCTTATCACGCCGCGACAAGCCACCGTCTCGCACTTATCAGCTGGTGAATGCAGCTTTTGCGCTTCCTTAGTTACTTTCGCGATGAACGTTCCATTGGGAAAAAATACACTATAAGTGTCGATAGTTACGTATGAAGCTCATTTTAGTATAAAAATTTCAAAAAAATAGTTTAAGTGCCAACTCCAATCTGGTTGACCAGAAATCCTACGTGGATTTTTTATTAATATATGAGCTGACATGATTCGCGGGAAAGTCTACTTTGAGTTCCACGTGGACTTCTAACCTTATAAGTAAACTAAAAAGTTTTAAAAAATTAAAATAAAAAATAAGTTAAAAAAAAAAAAAAGAGGCCTCGTTTAGGCGGTGAGGGCTGTCCAAGCCCTCGCCCCTACCGCCCTCCCATTGCTGGCTATGGTCAGCGAGGGTGGGGATGACTGGCGAGCCGACGTTCAGCAAATTTACTCTAGAGCGTATACTAGATGAGCAAAGCGTTTGAAGAGAAGATATTCCTATGGGGAATTCCATATGAACACCATGCGGGCTTCGCAAAGGTGGCTCGATCTCGCATAGAAGGCGATGAGCTTCGAAGCGAGGAAGTTGTCGGGGACGAGGGAAGATGAGACAATGATTGCATGGAGCTGCTTGCCAATTCTAAACTTTTACTTTTGTCTCAATTCTATCCCTAAACTTTTACTTTTGTCCCAATTCTATCCCCTAATACCAAAAAACCCCAATTTTAGTATTTGTCCCAATTATATCCAAAATTATTTTTTTGTCTCATAAAAAATCCCCAACTTTTACTTTCGTTCTAATTCTATCATCGTCAGCCTTTCGTCTAGAATCAATATTAATTAATCCTAAGTGGCTTGAATTATCTCGACAAACTTACCAATGAATTTTCGAAATTCGAAAATAGCAGATTTCACAAACGACGAGATTTGAGATCGTTCGTCCAAATAATCGATCTCCACATTTAGCCGTTCTTTGGGCCGTTGAGTGCGGGGGATAATTCGAAACACGCCGTCTTAAGTGACTATGTATCTCCCCGCAATTTGTAGGGGAATCGGAACGACGAAGAGAAATTAGGATTTTTTTCATGTCGGCCTTATTGAGGTATAATTCATTAACAACGTATGATTAACTAATGGTGATTATGAACAAAAGACTAATGGTGTTAGAATTAAGACAAAAGAAAAAGTTGGAGATTTTTTATGAGACAAATAAATAGATTTGGATATAATTGGGACTTATACTAAAGTTGAGGGTCTTTTGGGTATTAGGCCAATAGAATTAAGACAAAAATAAATGTTGAGTTTTTCTTTTTTTGTATTAAACCGGTAGAATTGGAAAAACAATAAAAGTTAGAGGTTTTTTATAAGACAAAAAAAAAAGTTTCGGATATCATTGGAATAGAGGCTAAAGTCGAGGGTTTTTTTTTTGGGTAGTGCGCCTTAAAGTGAGCATCATACGTAACTTTTAGCATTTTTAGTGTATTTCTCCGTGTTCCATTAACAGGTAAGTTTTTTTTTTCCCCTTTTGATCGGACATTGACAGGAGAGTTGAGGGTTCATAATGTGTTCCACTCTAAACGCTGAGAACCAAGAAATTCTAGGTGCAGTCCACGTTAAACAAATGCAAACATATTTTCCGTCCGCGATTCAAATGAAGGATTCTAGGTATATCTTTCTGCCCACGGAACGGTTCACTCGAAAACTACAGCCCTGAAAATTAAAGGAGGGATTTTATGTTTTGTTCATCCGACGATGTATGAGGGAGGAGTAGACAAGGACGCATGAGAAGCTAGTGAGCCATCATAGGTTGCTCCTCAGAGCTGGTGTTGCTTCAGGGGAAGCCAACAGATGAGATGAGAGAGCACCGTTGAGTGGTGACAGCATCGAGATGAATAGAAATCGCGTATCATTACTTGAAAAAGGAAATGGAGGAGGAAAACGATGGAGGACAATCCAAATGGTTCATACGGGCAAGAAAGAGAGAGACCGAATCCTCTGGAGATAGTGCTTCCTGTCCAACCACGGCTTTCACAGCTTGGATATCTTGCCCAGGCGCACAAGGTAACACTTTTGACATAGAATTTCTGCTGCAGATGTCTTCCGGAGTATAAATAATGCAACTTTTGAGTAAAAAGCGGTTTGGTTACTCAATTTTCTTTTATTTTTAACTTTTGAAATATTTTTTTTTCTCCAGAAGTAGCTTTGGAGCCACTTAAATAAGTAAAAAAAAAATTACTTCTCTCGAGAAATAGAAAAATCAACTTTTACTCAGAAACAAAAGTAGAAAAAAATAACTTCTAGCCATAAGTTGATTTTTATAGCAAAAGTGTCTCCATGCGAGTCATTTGAAGATAACTGCATAAGAAAAAAAAAAGCTTTTTCTATAGACTCCATTTATTTTTAGGAAAAATAATGATTCAAAAAATATTTTATAAATATGATCACTTATATCGCTTATAAAAATATAAGAAAGAAAAATATTTTAATCTTTCATAAAAAAAATATTAAAAATAAAATATTTTTATTGATTATTTATTTTAAGCGATACAAGCTATCTTTTTTAGAAAAATATTTTTAAATATTTCTTTTTTCGCAAAATAAGTGGAGCCATAGTTTTGCAACTTTGACTTTACCATCAGTGACTTCATGATTATCCTCACAATAAGTTTCTAGTCAGCAATCGCCCGCATGGCAGTACAAAAAATTCGCCACCTCAGCAAAGTTGGAAAGGAGATAATGCGGAGGAATTTATTGACTTCTCACAAAAATTTAAAAGTGCATTTGTTTGTACAAAATTAGTACTTTGCAAAACATTTACTTAAAAATAATTCGTTTGTAGCATTAACGAAGATTATCCAAAGTTACGTAAACTATTATTTTTAATGAAAATATTTTATATTGACTAATTTTTGTAAATAATTTAACCGATTCTTCCAAAAAAAAATATTAGACATCACACAAACCAAAATAATTAGACTTTTCCTTTCCAAGAAAATGAGTAAAACTCAACTACATTTTACATAAAAGAACGATTTAAAACCTTCCATAAAATTACGGTTTGATGTTTTAAGAAATAAATTTTAGTAGTATGAGAAAATAAATGTTAGAAATGTAAATTATACCTATATCGGTAAATCTTTCTTTATAATAAGACTTGTCACACATATCAAGCTCAGGCCTATCAAGTGGGATGAGTCGAATCAAGAATAGTCCGAACTCACATTGATCCATTTTTATGCAATACGATTCTTGTTAGGAGTGATCGGTTATAGGCGGTCGAACGAAATTGATGGATTATTAGTAAGGGCGAGCAACACGGACTTTAATTTTAATATATTAATTAAAATTATATCTTTTTTAAGAAATAAAAAGATAATGGGTGGATTATTAGGTTTATATTTAAAAATAATAAATAAAAAAAACAATCAATCTGGTTTGCCCTTGAAACCTAAAAATCAAAAATCACCGATTTCAATTTTATAGAACAAGGAACCGGCGGGTTCGATCGATTCGGGCTATTCTTGGTTTGATCGGTCAATCTTGCTCATCTATAATTTTTGTGAATTATGCCCGACCGTCCTAGACCCGAGCTTTAATTTTTTTAGTAAATTTTCCCCTTAATTATGAACAACAACACATACTTTAAAAAATGAAAAACAAATTAAACATGGAAAAAATTAGCAAACAAGTAATTACAAAAAAAAATTGATGTATCAAATTATTAGAACAAATCTCATGTTTTTTTTTCTAGCTAAAATTTTCAGCCAATTTACCAAAAGAGACCATATCTGAAAAGATATACACGAGAGAAACTCCCGAAACCATTAAAAGGCCTCAAAGTACTCAAAGATTTGAAAATACGAGTCTAAATTGGCCCGTTATTAATTTCTCGGTCAAAAAGAACTATGATGCTCTGATCTGACCCATAATATGATAAGAGTAACATCCCTTGTGATTGTGGAACTAATTATAATACACTTAAAATCGCATGATTTACCAGTCAAAACTCACGAGAATGCATGCATGAGTACGAAAATATCCAAGAAATAAAATTTCCCGAGCATGTATATTTTGAGAAAATTACTCAAATTTTTTTTAAATTTATTATAATTATGTCAGCTCAATCCCAAACCTTTTTTTTTCCAATACGATACTAAATATTTTGTGTTTGTATTAATTCGGTCCTTCCTGCTAAAGGCATCAAAATGGGTTGAAAACCAATATATTAACCCATATTAAATGAGATGGATCAAAAATAGGTTAGTCAAATTTTAATAAATGGGTTGTTAATGAGTTTGAATTGTAAACTTAATTATATGCGGGTTGTAAATGAGTCTAAAGACAAACCCATATTTTAATCAATCTACAACCCATTCAGTTTATAAAGGTTATTAGTTGAGTCATGTGCCTCTTGAACAATTTTTATATTTATATTTTTTAATTTTTGGTTCTTTTAATTTGTAATTTTTTAGTTTTCCTTTTTTTTCTTTCTTTCACATAACAAATTAAAAGTCTAGTTGACATTCACCCGCTTGCAGCCCACCCTCATTGCCACTCGGCGGGCGGCAACTAGGCGACAAATGAACGGCGGGCAACAATGGGTGAGCGGCGGTGGCGGATGGGGCGAGCGTGCGGCGAATGCGGTAAGCGAGCGCTTTTATTTCTTTCCTTTTCTTTCCTCTTCTTCCTCTAGCTCGTATCTCGACCGGCTAAAGTTGATCGGAAGAAATGAATCGACACAAATGCAAAATATTTATGATCGAATTACAAAAAAAAAAAAAAAAGATTTAGGACTCTTTTGGAAAATTTCTCCTTTATATTTTTATATGCATAAAGAATTACGCAAAGAGAAGATTTGGGAGTAATTACATTCACTATCTCAATTTGAAAAAATTTGGTTTAATCATTAATTTTCTTTTTATCCATAATATTGAAAGAAAGGGTTGTGTGCGTGCACCAACCCAAACCCAAGATTCAAGCTGCTCAGGGGCCAAAGGCCCAAAGCTTCAAGCTACTCGGGGCCTAAGGGAGTGAGCTGGCGGAAAGTGACTGGGTTGGGCTAATGATTATTCCCCAAGATTATCTGAGTGTGTTTGGTTCACGGAAAATAAAAAATTTAAAAATTATTAAAAAAACACTTATATCTCCTAAAAAAATTAATCAACGTAAAATATTTTTATTATCGATAACAATTTATGCCTAACTATTTTCGTGGGTAATGAAAATATTTTGCATTCATTTATTTTTATGAGTGATACACTCGTTTATTTTTTTTAGAGATATTTTTCAAATCTTTAATATTCCATGAAACAAACACGCTTTATGTGTCCAACATTCCATCAATTTTCATCGTATATGAATCAAAATAGGGTTCTTGACCTGTTTTGCCTCATCTCGATTAGTTACCAAATGAAATTCATTTCTGGAATCCGAATCGACCCAATATAGGTTCCTATGAGCTAATCGAAATTCGTGAATTTGCTCAATGCGTTCTAATCATCTAAGACCTTAAAGTTAACGGATTGAAAAATAGGAGTCAAAAGACTTAGTGAAAAAGCTGGTCGAATAAAACGCACGAACCATCCTCGTTCGCTCGCGAGACCGCGTGGCGAAAATGGAAGAGAGTTCGGTAGACATGAAGTCAACTTCTCAGGTTCCAAGATTGACTCGATCCTACGTTCTTCTTCTTCTTCTTCTTCTTCTTTTTTTGGTTCTTTTTTTTTAAAATTAATTTGGCGATTTTAGATGACAAATTCACTGCTCAGGACATAAGGAAAGTCCAACACTCTACCTAAAAAGCAAGAGGAGGACAAAGAAACTTCCACTCCCGTTTCATCCACGTCTCTTCTTATGGAAAAATCATCTCAAGACGCAAATGGGATTTTATTTTCCTTCGAGGGAAGAATTTGCATGAACATCACCTGTTTGAAAAGGACCCGAGAGGAGACAATCACATTTTTTACCACCTGGAATTCGACGTTCGTCTGCTTCGGCCATTTTCTTCTCGCATGCTTCATGTTTTTGGGCTGACGGACTTTTGACCAATTCCGCACGAGGGAACGTTCGAATGTGGCTTCGCTATTTCCACGACATTTCGACGACGGCTTCGTATTAAGGGGATCCAACTTTGAACGCCAAGGCTTTAGTGTCAAGCTTCGTTCCGGGGGGGTTCAGTTCAGGCTTCGTCTTATGGAGAAGGTGTGGGTTTGGTGCTGCTATGGAGTCTCTGCAATCATCTTCAGCGTCTCTTATGCAGTCTCTGTCTTCTTCTTGGCTATTGGTAGGTCCAGTTTTCTAGTTAGTCGCCTTTTTATTTCTCTCTTACTCCAAGATTATTTGCTTTTGAATGATTCCTCACGAGACCAACATCAGCAAATCACCAAATCAGAAAATAGCATTTCCATCGCATGCTTTCCGGTTTCTTTCCTCGCTGTTCCGAGCAAGAAAGGAAAATATCTGACTAGCAAATTTTTCTAATCACTGAGTATTCGATGCCTTAATACCCCCATCGTCTCTCTAACTGCGATGGCGCTGCGGGACATCACTTTTTTTGCAGTAGGAAGTACATTGGGAGCATTCACCGGAGTTCTGCTCGGCGTGAAAAGCCAGAGGGGCCTCTTCTATAGCGTGGCCGTAGGAGCAATTTCAGGCGGCGCATTCTTCGTTAACGCCTTCAAAACGTGCATTTCTTTCTGGTTCTCCGATGATTGTTTGTCCAGCGACCTTCTTCAATGGGTATGCTCTCAGCTTCTCAAGGCTCGAGATGATAACTTATACACTTCCTAATCCCACATCTTCTCTTAATAGACTGACTGGACTACAGAACTTGATGCGGGAGAATTAGTGCAACAGATCTTGTACAGTCTCACGCTGTTGGGATTAGAGCAGACTCTGGCACATGCTGACAATACGATTAGCGAAATCGCGGTAGACCCCACCAAAATATCGGAGCGTTCACTTAAAAGGATTCATAGAATCAGAATTACAGAGGACCACTTGATGGATTCTTCAGGAAATAGAAACTCCTGCTCGATATGCCTTCAGGTTTGTATATTAGACTAGACTGAGAGAATTCGACCCCTAACTCGTTTTTACCTGGTATTAAAACTCCATTCCTTTGCTTAATCCTCATTCTTGTTTACTGATCCAGGACTTCGAATGCAAAGATGTGGCGAGGAGGCTGCCTGCATGTCGCCACCTGTTTCATCTGCGTTGCATCGATAAGTGGATTTCTAAGCAAAGGTCTTGCCCTTTATGTAGAAGTCCCATAGTTCAGGTGAATTAATCAGGTTATGCATTCTTTCATTCAAGTAGCCTAAGCAGGTCACCAATTCTTTCATTTCTTGGTCTGTGGTAACATCGCAAAACTCTGGTCAACGTGCTATAAGAGAGCTTCTGTATTGAAAACGCAACACCTGTAAACATATCCAAACAGAAGGGTCATAAATTGTACTTAAACACAACTCCCTTCATATGTACCTGTTGTTGGGACAGGCTAACATGTCTTTAGACTTGTCAAAGACATTCATGGACTTTGCTCTAGCAACTGATGACATGTCATACATGCATTCCCGCTTATCCATTTGGAACATGCCAAAAGATAAGACATATATCAGAGGATATCGAACTGCAAGAGCCATGTGTTGCTCCTCAAAACAGATGCTTACAAATTTTCCGTATCTATTCTCGGCGATTCAGACTAGAATTATAAGCATCTCTCTCTCCCAACATTCTACAAATATCCGAAACAGTTCATCCAATAAATACAGCCCTGAAAATACAAGGGAGGAATTATAGTTCCACGGGAATATGTATAAGGGAGGAGCATATAAGGATGAATTTGGCTGGAGAAGCTAGTGAGCCATCATAAGTTGCTCCTCAAAAACAGGGATTGGTTCAGGGAAGCCAGCAAAAGATGACAGAGCACCGGTGAGCAGCATCAAGACTAATCATGTTTGAAATAAACTGATTTTGGCGACAAGCACGAAGCATCTTTAGATCAGTTTGTGGAGTCACGGTTGTAGTATTGGTCCAGTGTCTTTGCTGGTATACGGTGAAGCAGCTCACGAGGGAATATGCGAAGCAAAGTCCATGCCAAGTCAAGAGACTGATAAATATTGCGGGTGTCATAAGCCCCCTGCATCACGAATTTCCTCTCGAACTTTTCAAGGAACTCCAAGTAAAGCTGAAATATCACGAAAAGAAGTCTAGTATTATTACTTAAAATATCAAGTGGGCGACAAACAATAGGAAGAGGAGAAAATCGAAGCAGGAGAATCAAAATGGTTTGAACGAGAGAGAGAGAGAGAGAGACCAGATCCTCCGAAGATAGAGCTTCTTCTCCAACCACGGCTTTCATAGCTTGAACATCTTTCCCAATTGCATAATTTGCGTATAGCTGCAGAACAACCAGTAAAAGTTTAATACCAAGTACCAGCATTTCTATAAAGATTAAACGATCTATTTCACAATGTAACACCTGGTTGGAGACATCAGCATGGTCTCTACGAGTCATGCCTTCACCTATTGCACTCTGCAAGGTAATGGGTACAGATCAAACACCTGAAGTTAATCCAAAGGGAACTAGGAAGATTAAATGCAGTAAAAAATGTCTTACTTTCATCAGTCGAGAAAGTGATGGAAGCACATTGATGGGAGGATATATCTGTTTCAGAAAAGAAATACTGTATAAACAACGATCTTATAAGTAGTGAAGCCTTCAAGATAAAGCTAAGCACCCTTCGGTATAGTCAGAAAGATTACATTTCCAGCCAAACAACCAGAGTATATGGCAAAGTAATAAAGTGATCTATCACATAAGCAGCCAATGTCATGGAACATAACAAGGTTTAATTATGTTTGCCACTGAACTAGATCGTTAATTTCTCCTATAAGAGAAGCATATAAACCACCTCATAAAATGAATGCTTCCATGCACCAAAGTACTTACATCTTTAGGCGTACAAAAGTAGTAGAACAATTATACCACTCTTTGGGATAACAACGATTCATTCGAGATGGCAATTTTAGAAAAAATGTGTTGCAAGAAGTCAGGGCGAGTTCTCTGCATCCTATTGTTTGATTGAGCCCTACAAACCTGTCGATTGTGAAGTTGTCTGTCGATATATATCTGCCCCTCAGTAATATAACCAGTAAGATCTGGAGTCGGGTGCGTAATATCTAATGAGCAAACAGTGAATTATAGACATCTCATCAGCATAACAAGAATAAACTATATAAAGTGAGGACAAATGACTGGATTGTGGACCTTGTGTAAGCATTAAACCCACCATCATTAGGCATAGTCAAAATAGGAATTTGAGTGATGGAGCCCTTTCGCCCTTCAATACGCCCAGCACGCTCGTAAATCGTTGCAAGATCAGTGTACATGTACCCAGGATACCCACGCCTTCCAGGTACTTCCTCTCGTGCAGCTGATACCTACAGGCAGAGGACAGCTCAAAACTATCAGTCAGAAATTGTAAAGGCCAAGAATTTTTTGGCCCCAAACTGACTGCAAGTCCAGCTGCAGTTTTCCACTGCTTGAGGAGAAATGAAGAAGCAAGAGCTTGCCTCAGTAATGAACAATTAACAGCAAGACTAACTCTCATTATATGGTCATTATGGCAACTTTTTTTCAAACAATCCTTACCTCACGAAGGGCATCTGCATACGAACTCATGTCTGTGAGTATGACTAAGACATGCTTCCCACAATCATAAGCCAGATACTCAGCAGTTGTAAGGGCAATTCGTGGAGTGATGATGCGTTCAATAGTTGGATCATTGGCCTAAACAAAAGAGCAAACTTCGTAAAATGAAATTCCAGCACACATAACCCACAAACCCAATCTACAAACTTGGAAATATTAGAAAAAATCTGCGAGGCAATCAACTATGAGCTCATTAGAAATTACCAGATTAAGGAAAAGGGTCACTCTCTCCATTGAACCATTTTCCTCAAAGTCACGTTTGAAAAATTGTGCGGTTTCCATGTTCACTCCCATAGCCGCAAATACTATGGCAAAATTGTCCTCTTCGTGATCCTACACAAATTTGTAGCACATCTTCAGAAATGATATTGAAAGAGAGTGTTTGTAATATTAGAGGAAAATGAAGAGCATCGAATCTCAAAGAAAAGCAACAACTAAAATAAGATCAGAAATCTCAATAAAAATGCCACATATACCTCGGTAATACCGTCAGCCTTCTCCAATCGCTTTACAAGACCAGCCTGGCGGCAAATCTGAGCAGCTATTTCGTTATGAGGAAGACCAGCAGCAGAGAAAAGTGGGATCTTCTGTCCACGAGCTATGGAATTCATTACATCAATGGTGGAAATTCCGGTTTGTATCATCTCTTCTGGGTAGGTTCTTTCACTGGGATTTATAGAACTTCCTAAGAAAAAGAAAGTTTATCCATTCCATATGAGACTACCAGAAAGTTCTTGGGATTGCCACAGGTGCCATGGAATATAAATGGATTCATGGCCAATTGAAAATACTGTCACAATGACACAACTCACCAGAAATATCTAGGTAAGCCTCTGGCAGAATTGGAGGGCCGTTATCAATGGGCTTCCCAGAACCATTAAATATGCGCCCAAGCATATCCAGGGATACAGGTGTTTTCAGAACCTGCATTAGAAGAAAAATCTAGGAACTCCATGAAAATTTTCTAAAGGTTCTTTATTTATGCTGACATAACTGAAGAGATTTGTGAAGTCAGAAAAGCATTGCACTTTTGACAGCTCTTTCATGAGGCCAAGCCATGACTATCCCAAATTATGTATCATGCTAAAGTGAAACCTTGTTGCCAATATGTAGGAGTGTTTGGTTTCCAAGTACAGAACAAAGGAATCTAACTCTTTATTTCTACAGGAAGCTGAAACATCGTTTTATTAGGAAAACTAAAACAAAACAGCATGCATAATTACCTCACCAGTGAATTGCACAGTGGTGTATTTGTTGTCAATCCCAGAAGTCCCTTCAAAAACCTAGCGACAAGAGAGTGGAACGTGGAAAAGCTTTACACACTGGAAGTCTTAAGACGACCAACCACTGGTCACACAAGCATGAGGAGACACCCATAACAAAATTTTATTGACAGAGAAACTAGTGAATCACAGGACCTACAAAGGTTTGCCAAAATAACCAACACTGTGACTGGACTTCCATCACTCAAGATCGGAGAGGATCTATAATTGCCTACACGTAATGCTAATTGGACTACTAACATCATTCTCCTCAAGAAACTCGATCACAATTTTTTGGGTTATTATCCCATATGATGTTCTCAAATTTCATCACATATACCCAAGAAAATATTCTTCATGTTCTGCTTTTCCTGATGCTTGCAATGAATGATATAGGTTATTAGCTGAAAAGTATTGACCACAAAGTGACGCAAGTAATACAATCCAACCAACAAAGATGCAGTATCAAGAGAGCTAAACGAAAAAAAAAAAAAAAAAAAAAAAGAGGCTGGCAAGTTAGACTGAACCTGCACAACAGCTTTCTCTCCATCAACTTCAAGGACTTGCCCACGTCTAGTCGTTCCATCTCCCAAGCGGATATTTACTATCTCTTGATACTTTGGTCCCTGATATAACAAAAAAATTCATTGAACATGTCGATAGAGGAGTTCGCTAAACCTTGTAAAATCACAACCAGTGAAATTTACCTTGACTTTGTCGAGTATAACCAACGGCCCAGCAACACCAGAGACAGTCCTATACTCTGCAAGTTGTGAAGCAACTGTCTTAACAACCGATAACTAAGACCCTGTGACTAAGGCATGCTGGAAATTCCTCACCTCTTTACTAATGCATGTGAAATGGTAGAGATCATATAGATCTATGTATTAAGTGATTTAACCGTTGTCATAACAGGGGCAGCACAAACTTTTCAAAAACAAAAAAGCTACATGGAAAGTTATGATTCCAACTCCAAGCACAGTGAAATTTAAATGGCTAAAGACATAATAAGCCACAAACAAGGAGACAAAGCTACTCCCCACAATACAAACAAAGCTTAATTACAAGAGTAATTAATAGTGTATATAACCAGTGGCTTCAGGCATCCCAGCAGATTTCCATCGTCCATAGCTCAAAAAATCAGAAGGCGGAGAAGGCCAAAGGCTTACCCATGCCGATCTCCAGAGTTGCCTCTTCCATGTCGTGAACTCTTAGGTGCCACTCCCATCTTCAAGTCCCAAGCTGCTCAGAAATCTATACAGAGGAAAGCGTTAACCAAAGTGACCGATCAGGAATGTCTAGCGAGTCACGCCCGCACCACAACCGAATCAAGAAGTGACGAGAGGATGCCAAAAATACAGGAAAATCGAACCACTGCTCGACCGAGCTTGACTCAGCACCACTCGCCCACTCCGATGGATTTTCCCAACGTTTTCAGTTCAATCTTTGCTTGTTCCCAAGCGTTTCGGATTCGTGATTGAAACAAGAAAAAATCGCGACATAAACTCCATTGATGAGCAAAACGACAAGAGCAATAAACTCGCTCGAGGCTACCAGATTCAAACCTCAGTCAAACACGTAAAAATCCACAAAATGAAAACGCTATTCAAACCGGAAGAAAAAGAGAGAGAAGATCACCAAAGTTTTTAAAGATGGCGAGTGACAGAATCGACGACGAGACTTGCGCAGCAAACACGTGAATCCAACTCAGTTCAATGCGGTACGCAGCGAGTTGCTGGAGAGACCCGGAACTCACTGAGTCGGAGTGCCGGGGTCGAGATGGAGGAGAGATCCGATAAGGTACGTGAATGGCCTCGTCAATGGAGCCTGGAGGAGATCAGGTAGCTTCCTCCCACGACCAAGCTTTGTTTGATAGTTCGTCACGGATTGGGAGAGCGTTTGGAGAGTCACGTACTCTCTCGCCTTTTTCTCCAGAGGTCGTGAGCGGTTTGACGGGACTGTAAAGAAAAAACTCGGGAAAATGCTAAATAAGGGCGTGAAGTTCGTTATGCTTCGCAGTGACTTTATTTTAAATAAAATCTAAAGTGTTCTCTTTATTTTAAAAAAATTAATTAAAAGCATTTTTATTTTTTGCTTTTTTACATTTTTATTTTATTTTTTTCTCTTTCTCCTTTTCTTGTTTCTTTCTTTCTTCCTTTGTTTTTTTCACACTTTTTCATCGGTGGTGGGTCGCATACGAGGGTTCACCATTGGTGAGAGCTACGCATGGCCGTCAAGGCAAGGTCAACCTCGCCCTACCCAGGCGAGTCGCTGGATTTTGGCCATCGAGACGAGGCCATTCTCGATGACCACGAGGGACGGCCGCACCTTCTTCAGACGACGAAAGAGCAGAGATCGGCGAGCTCCAATAGGCCCATGCCATCACTACTCCCTTCCAACTCCGTTGAAGCTCATCACTACCGTCACTGTGCCGCACCGGACTACCATCGACATGCGCTTTTCCTCACTCGGCAAAGGACAAACCAACGCATTTCTCCTCTCTGAATTTTCTCTTTCGGATGATCTCACAAGCGCCTTCTTCCCCTTAACCATCTTTATCTCAACTTCTTCACATCTTTGGAGCTTCATCACCCTCAGGGTGTTCAGAAATGAATTCTCTTGATTTTCGTTTCCTCTAGTAACAAAACAAAGGAAAGATGGAGAGACTGAGAAAAAAACAGAATAGATAGAGAAGAAAAGGGGAGAGAGCTAGGGTGTTCACTCACACACTGGCCCTCCTTTGTGTCGCCAGCCGCCTCGCCCACCGCAGTCTAAGGACCTCCGGCTGGTACCTTCCCTCGTCCGACTTACTCTTGTATCTCGGCATTTCCAATGGGTTTATCTTTTGATTCGTCCCTCATGGCGATCGAGGGTGGCCTCGCCTCGACAGCCATGCCCAACTCTCGCCGGTGGCCCAACCACCGGTAAAAAACGTATGGAAAAAAAAAAAAGGAAGAAATAAAGAAAAAAAAAGAAAAAAGAGTTAAAGAAAAAGAAAAAAAAGGTTAAAAGAAAAATGATAAAAATGCCCTTAATCAAGCACTTCTTTGTAATAAAAAAACACTTCGGACCCTTTTTTAAAGTAAGGTTCACCCTTATTTTTTAAAAAAAAAAACAGAGGGCACTTTAGGCCCTTATTTGAAATTTTCCCAAAAACTCTAAATTCTTTTAGCAAAAAGATATTACAAGGCAAAGTTCGAAAAAGAAAGTAGAAAAGTAAAATTAAAAAGGCAAGGCACAAATGATAATGATTTTGTTCTTGGAAGCTACTTCTTCTATTCAAGTTTCTAAGTAGAAAAATACGTTTAATAGTGACACAAAATTTCTATTCCCAAAATAGAAATTCATTTGATGATAGCATAAAATTTCTACGATTGCCTGGAGGCGAACCGGAGAACTGCGGTCAACGATCGGCGGATGGCGGATTGGCGGGCAAAGAACAGGGACTCAAGAGAGAGGGAATGAGTGATAAGAATAATTTTTATTTCTATTTATGTATCGAAAAAGAAAAGTATAAAATTGTTACTTGTCATTTCTATTCCAAGCCTATTTCTCGGATTAAGTATTTGTCCCAAAAATAGAAAATTTTGTTGTGTATTTTTGGGCCTCTTACACACAAAAAAAAAAAAAACAAAAACTAGCTCAAAGGATGATGTTTTCCCCTTGGGAGTATGGGATCTAGACTTATTAGTAATCCGAACTTTGATACTAGTGTTGGATGGTCTTAAGCTTCTCTCACCCCAAAAGCCAATTGAAAGGACGAGATATTCTCTCAAACTTATAAATTGATCATCAGCCCATTTCACAACCAATATGGAATAACTTCAACGGGATGAAATTATTTTACCAAACGGATTTATATTCCAAACCTATTCCCAATAACAAAAAAATAGAAAAACAAACTGGCCGTCGTTCGCGTCCCAAGAGCCCCATTCCACGTGCTTCCTAAACTTGACAAGTGAAAAATTGATTTAATAAAATCATAATTAAAATGGACGATAATAAGATATCGTCTGATTGCCTTCAAATAAAGTTTTTCATTCATTTGTTGAAAGCAAAAAATAGTTGGTCACATCAAAATACTTACGGATGAAACCGAATGTCTCAGAAATAATAATCAACATAATTTATCACATGAAAAGCAGGAAAAAACTGAAAATTTTCTAAATTTTGGAGCTTTCGCATTTTGCTTTTATTCGGTACAAATGATTTCAAGCTTATAAAGTACATAAAAATTACCTTACTTAGCAAAGAAGCGATAAAAGCATTTTGCTCGGCCGAAAGGAAAGGCTTATCCCCGAACTAAAACTCAAATTTGATGTGCCTAAAACGAAACTCACACTACCTACAAATAGCGATATAGTGAAGTTGGCAGCGAACTCACCTGGTCCTACCTACCGTAAAGGGGCGAATTGAAGAGCCAGGAACTTCTACGAAGGGAAATGGCACGAGTGAGACCTTTCAAAAGACTGTCACTCCAGCTTCCACTGCAACTCCAACTTCCACTTTATTGGCTAGCCGATAGAAGGAAATGAAATCCATGTAAGGAAATTCTTTCTATCATAAAACAAGTCATATAAAAGAGGTGAGAGGGACTTACTTTACACTAGATTATAAATTTGCAACTCCTTTTGATCAAATTTTACCTTTCTCAAGTCACTTTATAGTCACTTTATACTGACTACTGTGACATGACTTCCTGGGAAAAGTTCGAACTTCCCCCTATTGGGATAGGATTGACCCCAACAATAGAGTCTAAAAAATGCTTCTCCAATGTAGAAAATTTTGTTATAGTTAGAGGGCCTAATACTCAAAAAACAATTTTAGCATTTGTGACAATTATATCCAAAACTTTTTTTGTCTCATAAAAGGAGCCCATTTTTATTTTTTTAATTCTACTTAATAAAACCCCAACTTTAGTATTTGTCCCAATTATATCCAAAATATTTTTGTTTTCATAAAAATCATCAACTTTTAATTTTATCCCAATTCTACCACTATTAGTTAACCCTATATGACTCGAGTTTTCTCGTTGAACTTATTAATAAATTTTCGAAATTTAGAAACAAAGATTTAGATACAACAATATTTTAGATCGTTAGTCCAAATATCTCAATATCTAGCAGGTTTTTGGGAGTGTAAGAATATAAACATAAAAATGCCACATAAGATTAACTAATGGTGATTATATATCTCTCGGTAATATGTAAGAAACAAACTACGAAAGAAAAGTTCATGAGTTTTTTCATGTCGATTTTACGAGGTGTAATTCATTAATAACGTAAAATGCCACATAAGATTAACTAATGGTGATTATGGACGGAGGGCTAATGACGGTAGAATTAGGACAAAAGTAATAGTTGGAGGTTTTTATGAGAAAAAAAGATTTTTGGATATAATTGAGATATATCTAAAGATGAGGATTTTTTTAGTGGGAATGGAACAAACAAAAGTTGGGATAAATTATGACAAATATAAAAGTTGAAGGTTTTTATGAGACAAAAAAAACTTTTTGGGTAGAATTGTCACAAATGCTAAAATTGAAGGTTTTTTAGGAAGTTAAGTCAAACGAGTGTCATATCCTTCACTAAGAAAAAAGTATCTTCTAATAAATAAGAAAAGTGAAAGAACGACTCTTTCTATCCTATCCACAAAACGAATGGGAAAGCTTATTCCCGAGTGCTATCTTAACCAATTATTCATAAAGGGAAATAAGCTTTGGCATCATCAACGACACATAATTTTTCAAACTTCAAATATCGACCTAAAAAAATAGTAGATACACTATCCTTCTTTTGGAATGGTTTTGTTTTTTTTTTTCCTTTTTGAAAGTAACTTGTTTACAATCTCTTACTCCCGAGTTCTATCTTAACTTTTTTTTTTTTGGTTGATTGGAAAAGGTGCCCTTAATTCTTTATTTTTTTCCTTTTTGAGGGAAATGTCATATTCAATCGCAACTCCGTAATACTGGCTATTTGCATCTTTCATGTGAGACTCTTACAAAATTGAGTTATACGAGATAATAGCATAAATGGTCCCCGAACTTTAATCCGATGTAAGCGATATAATTCCCGAATTTTTAATCTATGCATCGAGATACCCGAATTTTGGCTCAATGTTCAATATCATCCCCAAACTTTAAAATCGTTCAACGTGATTCATAAATTAATGGTAGATGTTCAATGTAGTCCATAAATTATATCAAACTGTCTATAAATTTAGAGACAACATTGGATCAAAATTCAATAATTATTTTAAATAAATTAAAAATTCAGAGATAACATTATATATCGTGCCGAAGTTCAAGAATCATTTCGTCATTTTCCCATGAACAAACGAGAGTATATATATTAATTAGATTTAGGACCTCATTCTACCGCCAGGATCAGTCCTGGCTAAGTGAAAATAAAGGGGGAAATTATGAAATACCCGTTTCCATCGTTGTCATGCTTCCACATTCGACAAAGCGCAGCTAATTGATTGCCTCGGAAATTATCGTGTTGGGTATCAATGGATACGTGAATGCATCGGCAACTTCGTTGATGGGTCCACGACAGCGATTCGAAGCAGGTCGAACATATGGAATGAGAAAATCGTGAGGCAGAGAAGAGAAAACGATGGAGGATGATGCTTTTTCGGCTGGAGGAATATCCCATTTCAATCGGCCCAGGGACTTTAAAAACGACAAGACTTGTCATTCGGAATGCGGAGGTAACGGTATAAAAAATTAAAAAAGATGGGGGTAGTTTTTAATTTAATTTTTTTTTTTTTATAAATTTATTTATTTTTTTTTTTTTTTTTTAATAATTTTAAAAATTTTTTTTTTTTTTTTTTAAATTTTTTTTTTAAGATGTTGGTGAAATTTTTATTTTTTTTTTTTTTTTTAAGGGCGTTTATTTCTTGTCTCCCGTAATGTGGGTGGGGGGGGGTGGAAGGGAGGGGACGATGCACGAACGCGCGTGTTAATGTTGAACTTGGACAGCCATCTCACCAAGAGCAACCGGGTCAATCCGTCCGGGTTTAATTTGGGAAGAAACAGGATGCAAGTATTCAAATTAGGATTCTCAATCTCAAGGGTCCGACCATTTTATCTGAATGAACAACTTGACCTTCTAAAGGCATTTTTCCTTGCATAATAACCCATAATTGCAATACCGCCGTACCGTATGGCCAACGCATCGGGCTTTATAAGAGACACCGCCGAGTGCCAATTAGCTGTTTAAGCGATGTTCTATTCTAGACTAAACACCATTGAATATGTCTGGTTCCCAAGTTTTCAAAAGTTGGCCCTATTACCACAATTATCATATGATCTTTATGGGTTATTTAGAAATTCCTTTATCATCCCCCACTCTTGGGCAGATCAAGAATTCTCAAGAATGCCACGTCACGAAAATTTGAGATCGAAAATTACACGTAGATGCGGCAAATTAAAACGCCATTTCTTATGAACGATTGCATCTCCATTGTCTATCTATGTATTAAGGCTTATAGAATCTTGTTTCACATAACACCGTTCACTTCGTCCATCCTCCCAAATCTGTCCTTATCTCTTCAATCTTTGCTTCATCTCCCTATATTCAGGGAGCTTGATTTAATGCAGCCTCGGATTCACAACCAGGACATTGCATTTCCCCACGTTGAGTCCTCCATGCGCTCCTCTTCTATAATATCAATGTCCTTTGCTCCCTCCTCTTCGCGAACTCCCCTTAAGCTTCATTGCGGTTGCAGCGTGCGTTCGTCTTTCAGGGATCCTAAAAAGGATTATAGGTTTAGTGCCGGTAGCATTAGGAAAAATTGTCAAAAAAGTCATAAACGTATCGCACTTTTACCAATTCAGTCCAAAACCTTTTAATTTTATCAATTCAATCTTAAATTTCTTGCAATTGTGTTTATTCAGTCCTAAAAACTTTTTTTTTGTCTTTGATCCGATCATAAAAACTTTTTGTATTTATGCCAATTTACCCTATTCGGCCAACTTTGACCAAATTGGACAAACGTGGAAGTAAGCCGATGTTGACGGGGCAATATTTAGTAATATTTTTAATATTTTCTTGAATTTTTTTATTTTTCATTTTTTTATACATCTTCTTCCTCCAGCCAATTATCAATCCGACAACCTGCTTAAGGGTGAGCGCCGACGAGGCTCGACCTCGCCCAAGCGATGGCAACGCCATCGCTTGGCATGCCTAGCCATGGTTGGGCGGTGCGCCCGACGACGGGTGGCTCCGACTCGCCCAAAGCGGTGGCTTGTCCAATGGCCGACGAGGCCGCAACCTTGCCGACACTAGTTTCCAGCCCGGTTGCCAATCCGACAACCACTGGAAGAAGAAGATGAACAAATAAATAAATAAATAAATAAAGTAAAAAAAATTTTTAAAAAAAAATATTATTAAATATTGTTCCGTCGGCGTTGATCAAAGTTCACGTCGGCAACCACCAAAGTTAGTTGGATGGGTGAATTGGCACAAATGTAAAAGTTTAGTATTGAATTGGCATAAAAAAGGTTGAGGACAGAACACAAATGCAAAAAGTTCAAGATTGAATTAGCAAAAGTGTAACGATTTAGAAATTTTTTGACAATTTCCCGGTAGCATCAAGAGTACAATCGACGGCCTAACGGATTTCGTCCTGCAGGAATCGACTTAATCCAGGTTGCCTAATATGCCTATGGCCTTCACCCCGGATCATTTAACCGACGACCGAAGGCTTCCGTCATAAGTTGACTTTTCCGACGGCCAGAGGCTCTCATCTGAAGAGAATTCGAAAGAGATGCGAGTACAATCAAAGAATGGACAACGAGGAGGGACCATAAATCCGCATAGACACGACCTTCGTTTCTGCATTTCGATTGTCGAATGGAGCGTACAAGGCGACGGGCAACGGGCACGAGCTCGGCATGGGATTCCATTTGTTGAAATTACGACGACGAACCAAACGATTGCGAAACAATAGTGCGTGTAAATAATACGAATATTACCTGTTGGGGCCTAAAGGTCGAAACAGAACACTAGCGAACGTTGGATTTGCACACAAGCCGACAGGCAAGTCACATGTAGATTGCGAGAATATGGCCCAAAGCTTGGTAGGCAAGCCCACCTAAACACTTTTTAAGGCCACTAACTAAGGCATAGATCACCTCTTTCCCCTCCTTTAAATTTTATGCTCTTTCTAAAATATTTCCCGATGTTCTGAAAAAAAAAAACACATTTACGGACTTAAGGTTGCTTTGAAAAATGAATAATTTTAAAAAATATTTTTCTCAAGATAATCATTTATAATGCTTGATATAATTAATCGGTAAAAAATATCTTCATTATCAATAACAATTTATATCTAAAAATTTTAGTGAACAATAAAATATATTTCGTTCATTTGTTTTTGTAAACGGTGTTTGTGGTCACTTTAAAAATTATTTTTAAAAGTATTTATTTTCTACGAAACAAACACACCTTAAATATTAGAGCATTTTTTATTTGGGGTGGAGGTAGATGTTTGGAGCCCTTGCTAGAAAATTAGGGATCACTGATTTGCGCAATCTTTTATCACAAGTTGTTTCGTCCTCATTTTTGTGACTAAACAATTAATTCCATTGTTCTTGCAACATTAGTAAAAAGCTATTGTATCGGTCCAATTTAATTCTAAATATTTTATTTTGATCAATTTAGTTCTAAATATTTTGACCACACAACCAATTTAGACCGAAAATCATTTATATGGACGTCGATCGTCTTACGCAGGCGTTACGGAAATGATATGGATAATTTTTTAATTTTAAAATTTTGATATTCTTTGTATTTTTTCCTTTTCTTTTTTTTTTTTTGTCCTTCCCTTTTTGCCCAACTGTGGGGCACCCTTGCCTTGATCTTGGTGGGGGCCCCGTTGCCCGTAGACGTGAAAAAAAAAATTATCGACATCAGACCAATCGTCGCGCGTGAGGACTATCATCGTCTATGTTAGCTATTTTCAATCAAAATTAGCCAAATTGACTACATTACTAAGTCGCCAAAAGGCTTGATACTAAATTAGTTCAATTAAAAGGTTTAAGATTGAATTTGTATTAATGCAATATGTTTATAATTTTTTCCTCTAGTTTTTTCCCTCGAAGAATTTTCTTCTCACGAACTTCCCCTTTTATGATTTTCTCAAACGAGCATACCCTGGTGGGGACGAAAAATTAAGACTTTGAATATTTTTTTTTATCCTGAAGACCTTGAATATTCAAAGTAACGTAAGGAAGACAAATTATGGACTTCTAGAAGAATACTCGAAATAAATTACGACAAGGGTCGATAGAAGGATCGGATTCCCAGAGACTTGCTTTATTGCGTTTCATCAAACTAATGATCTGTTTATTGCACAAAAAATAAATTCAAAATTAATTATTTATATTGTCTGAAATAATTAATTAATAAAAGAATTTCATTTATCAATAATAATTTATATTTAAATATTTTTGTGAATGATAAAAAAATATTTTATTTAATATAGCGATATAAGAAATATTTTTTAAAAATATATTGTTTAAAATATTTATTTTTGGGGAAACGAGTAAATGCGAGCAAGGACTTTCCAATGGTATTTTATCACGGAACAATTATTATATGCTGTGGTGGAGTGCTCTCACTGCACATCAACCGTCGTGATTCGTCCGGTGAAATTGAACCCGTGATCCAATGGCTCTGATGTCCTGAGAGCAAATGCATTTACATCCAAGCGTATCTAGGTCGGAACCATATGATCCAATCCGGAGAAGTTGGAAACACCATTGAAGACAAAGTTGACGGCAGCGGAATAAAGAGAACATGCGCAGATTCCACGTTGCTACAAAAGAGAGGCCACTATCTCCCATTGACGCCAGAAAACGAACCAAAAAGCCATGGCGACACTGAGGACTCTCTCTTTCCTCCTCTTCTTCGTCTTGGTCGTCGCCGTCTTCGCGTCGGGGGTGATCGCGCAGTCCCTGCCGCCGCCGAGGCAAGACGGCTTCGTGTACACCGATCACCGAGTCGACTCGGACACCGTCGTCATCGAGGCGTTCCTGGACCCGGTCTGCCCGGACAGCAGAGACTCCTGGCCTCCCCTCAAGCAGGCGCTTCAGTACTACGGCCCTCGCGTCTGGCTCGTCGTTCACTTGCTTCCCTTGCCGTGCGTGAGCGTCTCTCCTCTAGCTTTCACTTACGTAGCTCTAGCTCATTCGTCGCTTGTTCTAGTTTCATGCTCGAGGAGGTCGAATTGAATCCGACTTCGATGGATTTAGCTTCGACGACTTACTCGGATACACGAGGCTGATTTTGGTTTTCTTTATCTGGATCTTTTTTTTTTTTGGTCCTGATTGACCGATGACTTCGAATATTGTGAGAGCACCAAGAATTACTCGGTTTCCACCCGATCGAATTACAACTTGCATCATCGCTAGAAGGCTGGTTGTTTCGTTGTCCTTAATTTTTCTGTTTTTGTTTTTTGGAACTGCTCAGACATTTGGGTTTTACTGGTCTCTCGTACTGAAAGCAAAGTCATGTCGAGGTTCTTGAATTCTACCCGAGAGGGATTCATTTTGTATTTGCGTGGCTCAGAATGAAGGGAAATTTGCTGACACATTCCTTCATTAACGTCGTTAATTAATTCCCAGTGCACGTATCGTTCCACTAAACCAACAGAAGCACCAAGATTGGCCAGGCTTTCGAGCCTTCGCTCACTCTTGTTACTGGCCACTACCGCTAGTCGTCAGGAAAGCAATAGTTCTTGAGCAAAAATACTTAATAAACAGATAAAAATAAAGAAAGAAAGCGGGAGTTATGGTTTACACCATCCATTCTACGTTCATGAATTCAGGAGCAATTTACCTTGATGATGTCTCCGATTCAGGAACACCGACTGGAATCTGTAATGTCTTACCACTAATCCGAAATAGCGAAATTAGGTGGGAATCTACAAGTTCGCCCTTTCTGCTCCCTGTTATGCATTTATGGACCAAGTATAATCTACAAAAGTTATTTGATAGTGGTTGAATAATTATATTTCAGAATGCTTGATGACATTTGGTTTTATTTTTTGTGCTTGCAGTTACCATGACAATGCATATGTCGCATCCCGAGCTTTGCACATCGTAAACGCACTGAATACTTCTGCTACATTCCATTTGCTGGAGATGTTTTTTAAGCAGCAGGTTGGTATTGCTCACAATATTGCCTTGGCTATCCATTAGGGGAACCTCTGCTTTTGCTTTGCTTGCAGGGACGTAAAACCCCATTTTATAAATATTTAACTGTGCATCATTGTCTAGTCATTCTCACCGCACTTTTTCCATGACCAATGCATTGAGCTTGATTGACACTATTCGCAACTTATGGACTTCACTCCTTGAAGTAGCTTCACTAGAACAATTTATTTCCATTGTATGCATTGGATGTACCACTATCAAAACTCTAAAGTCAGGCTTCGAGATCCTTATGGTGCTGTTGGACTCTTGGACTCTGTTGTCCTTAAACCTACTATCTTGCTCCAATTCTGGGTTTCTGCATAATATCTTGCGAGTTCCTATTATGCTGATCGAACGGTCCCTTTGACTGGAGATGAGGTTAGAGTAGAGAACGAGGTTACTGCGAAAGTCTTGTGGTGATGTAATTCAACAAGAATTGAAGAGGAGAAGATCATCAGATGCATTACTATGGCTGACTTTTATGATTGATTTCCCAGCATGTGTTTATCTGGTAGATCTAATGGTGCATAAGTCCTTCTTCAATTCTGCCTCTTCAAGCATACCTGTTTCTGCTCTATATTTGTCATGAGCCTGATTGAATCAAGTGCATGAGAGAAGTTGTCGAAAAGCGGTAGTTGATGATGTGGCTGCCAATAAATACATCATGCCTCAATGTAGCGAGCTCAAAAAGTTCTTCCCTACATAACATGACATCGATTAAATTTCATCCATGCAATCAAACAGGAGAGATTCTACAATGACCAGACAAAGAACATGTCAAGGGTTGCTATTGTGAATTCTATTGTGAAATTTGCCGCCCAAGTGGTTGGGAACTCCTACTACTCTAGCATTGCATCAGGCTTCGATGACCGGCAAACTGATCTCAAAACAAGGGTATCTTTCAAGGTAAGAACAGATCGACCAACTTTTATTTTGCTATAAATAACCAAAATCTTAGCCTGACAAGACAACTCCTGTTATTTTTTAAAGATTCACGTTTATTATGTGGGGTTCATCATTTCCTGATACGTTTTCATTTACGCTTTGGCCGTGCAGTATAGTACTTCAAAAGGAGTGTATGCAACTCCTTCATTCTTCCTAAACGGATTCTTACTGCCCAATGCTGGCTCCTCTATAGATTACAATGGATGGAGGAGCTTTATTGATCCACTGATTGCTGCACAGGGACAAAGGAGATAGGAAACCATTCACTTTTCCAAGTGGAAAACCCGGTTCTACAATATATCACAGGAACATATGTCTTACTTTGCTCGATGTCATTTGAGTTCTGTTTCTGCAGAGATGCAGAGCTTCTGAGATCTATCTGTTGTATGCAGTCATCTATCTGACTATAAGCCAATAAATCGCCCGGTAAAATTCTGGTTATCACACTCCGACTTGCAAAATATCTGGCTAATGTAAACAGGGTCTTAGTAAAAAGTGTCGCATTGGTAGATAATAGAAAAGAATGCGTGTCGAACCGCTTTAGACATTGATGAGAAAGCTAATTCAAATAGTGAACAGGTCACATTTCCAATCATATCTTATGAGGGGACTGTGTTGCACCTTGGAGCTAATGCTAGTCTTTGTCTCTGTGCAAATGCGCATAGATGGACCACAGCACCAGCTTGGGAGGCAGAAAAGGTAGAAGAAGGCATGAAATTCTGTCGACCTCTTCCTCGGAATCTATGGTGGACTTCATTTTCTGATGCGTGAATTTATGATGGGACTTATCATTTCAATGCCTTACAATTTTCTGCCTACAAGTATAGAAAGGCCCTTGCATGGAAAGGGTGTTGAAATGGCACGCCTTTGCAAACTGTCAATGTGGATTCCCCATGGACGATGGAGCAAAAAGCTGGAGTTTGTTTGGGTCCCTTGGACAACAAAGGCTTTGGAAAGAGTCGATCCTATTTGAACGGAAGCCTGAGCTCTCGTGCTATCTAAATTGGCCCATTATATTCGCGCCATAAAGCAAGATCACTGCTACTTTGTGTTAGGATTGGGTAATAGTAACACCATGAGCCAGCTTTTGAACACGAGGCTAACTCTTGGGTCCATTTATTTGAAGAAAAACTGTATTGAAAAATTATTTTTCGATTATTTGATTTTTGAATGAAGATGGAAAACTAATTGATATATGGAAAACAGATCGGGGAAAAACAATTTTCCCTTCTAATAAGAAGTAAATCACTTTTTCTAACTTATCAAACAAATGAGAACTGTTCATTTTTTTTAAAGTGATTTTTACGGAAAATATTTTTCTTTATCATGAAATTTTCAGTAAAACAAGTGACACTCGACTAGCGAGAGCATTTACGCTAAGTATCGCGAAAAATTAACCTCCTCCCAATGGATAGATTGTACAGAATAGTTCAGACTATGGTTCCAGTCCTTCATATTACCGAAGAGAAATGGAGTTCTAATGAATCAAATTGATATTTTAAGGGAAACTTATCACAGTGCATGTTTAAATTGATTGTTTAATTGAAACTCATCATACTGTAATTCCACTAAGGTAGGGGTTTTAGAAGCAACTCAATTGATGCGGCGATCTTTAGAGTTCAATCACAACAAAGTTACACAAATCTCTTAATCCGCTACGGTTCTTATTTTATAGTTTATTAGCGTTTCTCTCTAAAAATTATTTCGGAAAAAAGTCACCAAAAATCCTAAACTATGCCTACTATAAAACATTTATCCTAATTTTTTTTAAATGGCACAAAAAGCTCTAAACTTGGATTGTGTGACATATTTATTCCAAGCTTTTTTTTTTTAACACCAACAATCTCAAGCTTTTATCTCGTGTGAAACATTTACCCCGAATTATTTTATTATGACGCCAAAATCCCAAACTTGTTAAAACTCTAAACTTGGACCGTGTGACATATTTACTCCAAGCTTTTTTTTTTTTTACACCAACAATCTCAAGCGTTTACCTGTGTGAAACATTTATCCCAAATTATTTTATTATGACGCCAAAAATTCCAAACTTCTTACAAGTTTGGAATTCTTGGTGTCGTGATAAAAAGTTTTGAGTAAATGTGTATCATATTAATACGAGTTTAAGGTAAATATATCATGCATGTATAAGATTTGGATTTTTGGCATAGGAAAAAGTTTGGGAAAAATTATGTCATAGGAACCGCAGATTTAGGATTTTTTGTGGCTTTTAACCAATTATTTTTACGGGGGAACGCAAATTAATTAAGTATGACAATTGACCAAAAAAAAAGAGTTAAGTACGACAAAGATCCAAGACCTGGAAACCAATACGTAAAACTCACAAATGTATATATACTTACAATCATACACTCATCCCCTATTACCGTTCATCATCATTTGATTTTGCACTACTCTGCTTTCTATGTTTTAAGTTTCACACGAGTTACCATGGTCAGCATTCTCCCGTCACATCTCCATTTACAAAATTCTTCGATAACTTAATCTAAACAAGGTATCCTAATTTACTCACACCGAACAGATAAACTCAATTAACTATTTAACGAATTGACTCGCCAATTGAATTAAATCACGAGATGAAGAATGAACAAGCTAAGCCACATTTCATCACAAGAATAACCGGCTAGGAAATTTGTAGACGGCCTACTTTCGATTTTCCTTTTAGGAAACGGAGTAATGTTTTGCGGGAATTCTAAAAATACCAAAACATTCGTCTCGCTTATTTATAAATTACACGAAGGAAAAAAAAACGTTGAAAACCTATGAGAGGAATTTATCATGCTTTAACACGATTTGCGTGCAAATTGCCAAATCATACAAATAATAAAGTTCTCCACAAGATCGATAAAATTAAAAGTTGAACTTTTTATTCAGCATCCCCCGAAATTAAAAATAGTTTTTCATTCCCGGATATATTTTTTTTTGGTCGAAATTTCATTCCCGGATTAAACGAGTAGTTCCGAGGGCAGTTTTTGCCACGAGTCCGTGTGCACACGTGTAGGTAACTTCGTTTAGCTCCCCTCCGGCTCCCTATATAAAAGCTCGGCACTCCCTCCGCGAGCGGTTTAGGGCGTCAGAGAAGAAACAAGCCGTAGAAGAGGGCTCTCTCTCTCTATCCGTGCACCAAAAAACTCTATCCGTGCGAGAGGTATGGGCTCTTTGCTTCGATCTCTCTTCTCTATCTTCTTCTTCCTCGATTTGCTGCGTCGATCCCTAGCGGCGGCTCCTTCTTCTTCTCCGCCGCTGCGGTGTTCCGTGGCCGTCTCGGCTTTGGAGTCGCGGCCGAGTGCTTCTGAGAGGCGCCGGTGCTCCGTCGAGCTCGTTCTCGCTCGCAGATCGAGGTTTCTCGGCTGCGATTTTGAGATTTTAGCTTTTGAGGTTTCATTTTGTTATTTTTGTGTAAGAAAATTTCGGATGGTGACAGAAGAAGATGGATCGTTACCAGAGAGTTGAGAAACCAAAGGCGGACACACCGATTGACGAGAATGAGATTCGTATCACCAGCCAGGGCAGGATGCGGAGCTACATCACCTACGCCATGGGCCTGCTTCAGGTACTTGTGTTTTTCCTGCTCCTTTTTTTGTAAGCTTGAAGATGAAGATGATACTTTCTCCCTGTTGTGCAACCATTTCTTGGGTTTCCTGCTTGGAGATTTGCGGTATTAGCTGCATTTGGACGTGTTGGCGCTGGCTCTAATGTTCTTGTGTGAAATTATATTCTGTGTGCGCTGATTAGGTAATGCGCGCTTAGGTGAACATGATGCATGTGGATATTCTGATGATGTTTTTAGGTTGGTTTTCGAAGTTGCGTGTGACTTTTACTTTTAGGATGTCCAGAGATGTTACTATGCACTGTTTATGAAGTACGAGCTCAAGGGAAGAAGCAGGGGGAAATATTTTGTTCTGGTTAAAAGCATCAGTACAAGAATTATATTTCTCGAGCTAGCTGTTAACACGGGGTTTTGTTGTGTTGATGGAGGTTTCACGGATTGTTTCACGTTCTTCACTGTCTATGAAGATGCTGAGGAAAGAATCTGTGTTGTCTGTGTTGTCTAGGAGAAAGGTTCAAATGAAATTGTCTTCAAGGCAATGGGAAGAGCTATTAACAAGACTGTTACCATAGTGGAGCTTATCAAGGTATGTGTTGAGCTAGGTGTTCCCTTAAATGTACAACTCTTATTCTATTAGTGAGATAAGTTTGTTCCTTGTGACAATATGTGCAGAGGAGAATTGTGGGTCTTCATCAAATAACAACTATTGGATCTACAGATATAACTGATACCTGGGAACCCCTTGAGGAAGGACTCCTCCCGTAAGAGCATTATCAATTTGAAAATGAGAGAGTTGTATTTTTGAGTTTCTAGACCAGTTATGACCTGCATTTTCACGTTTTCCTACGGGTGTTCCTGGCTGTTTGTGTAGATTGGAGACTACAAGGCATGTGTCGATGATTACGATAACCCTGTCAAAGGAGGAATTGGATACTTCATCTGTAGGGTGAGTCTGAATACATTGTGCTTTGATTGATTTTATTGCATTACTGTCAATAATGAAACTCCATAAGTGTGCATATTGGTTTGTCCCTTCTTGTGAACTTTCTTGCACAAATATTTTGCTAGGTCTACTACTCTTGTAAAGTTCATTCTATTTAAGCCTATAAGAGCGTCTATAATTGCTGAAATGCATGCTCAGGACCGATCTGATCGACATCGTTTTCCTTCGTCTCTTGTTCTGTTCTTCCCCCTGATCTTGTTTTATCATGTGAGAGATATCTGAGGTTTAAGGATGCATTAAATAGTTCAAACGCTTTGTGTAGGAATGTTTGAGAATGAATGGTTAAGCTCAGAGCTCTAATAGAACTTATTTGTTTGATCGTGGAGTTTCCGTCTTTCAGGATAGTATAGCTGAGATTTAGTTGGAATGCAAAGTTAATTTTCACTCTGACAGTGAGTTCTGCTTCATGAATGTTATTTTCCCTTTTCATTGAAGGATTGAATTGTCGTTGTGTCTAAAGAAGTTACTGCGACATTTTGAATACGATTGATATCTCCTTGAATTACCTCTGCCCATAATTTCTTTATAATGAAGATGCTCTTGTTCTCTTTGGATATAGCTGAAAAGGAGCTTTTCCCCTTCTAGTGTTACACTCTATGTCCTGGCTACATATTTCACTAAAAGCATGCTGTTAGCAATTTCTTGAAAGGTTTTTGGTTTGTGAGAGAATTTACTTCTGAAATTGAATTTTCGTCTGCTGTATCTGCCAAATCTCATTTGCCCCCGGATGCTGTTTAATGCAGGTATCAGCCTCCACTGCCTGCAGAACAAGTGAAGGTCTTGGGGGAGTTTGAAAATGAAGGAGGTTATTTGATACTTAATGATGTCTATTGTTGACACTTGTTTGCTCGTAAGAATCATTTAAAGGTTATTTTTCTCAACTGCAGAGGGCTATCCAAATGGTCGAGAAAGGGTCATCAGTGGTAGAGGAAGACCAAGGGGTAGAGGTACTAATTGTTTTTTCTGTCATCGTGTTCCTCTTAGCCGATTTTGACGAGTTTCTGGAGAGTCCAACATGATTGCATGGGTCAATTTATGGTCAGCAATAAATTCTATCTGGCTTTTGAACCAATCTCTTCTCATTATTTACTGAAATCTACGTAAATATCTGGAATTCTTGAAGGTTTTTTGACTCTTATGTTGTTGGAAATCTATGATGTGAATAGTTATGCTGTCATTTTTAGGTAATGGTTACATGAATGCTGATTATGACGATGGGGGTTGGGAACACAACCGAGGGATATGCTAGAGGCAGGGGTCGAGGAAGAGGCCGTGGTTTCCGTGGACGTGGAAGAGGAGGGATATAATGGACCACAGGCTGATATGCAGCAAGATGGTGGATATTATCAGGAGCCGCCTGCTCGAGGCCGCGGTATAATTTTAATCTATTTGCTCCCTGAAATGCTCTTTCATCAGTTGACATTGTGTGTAGACTTCTTTCATTGCACTGTAAAATGTATTTCCTTGGGAACACACAAGTTGTTGTTAGTGACTTTGTTTGGTTGCTGTAGTTGGTTGGCATTAGATATGTTGCATAATCTGAATTATAGAAAATTCAAACTTATAACTTTGAAAATATGATATGTCTCGTGTAAGTTGTTTCATATCGAGACATATCCTTCCATATTTGCCTTTTTCCTCATCACCATCCTCGAATTTGGAAAAAATGAAGATTGCAGAAAGATGCACTGTTACACAGTTCTGTTGGTGTTTACTGGTTCCATTGTGTTGTATATTTGATTGTCAGCTGTTTCTTTAGCAAGGCCCCCTGTGAAAATTTTAACACGTGCAAGTTAAGTGGGAGATCTATGTTCTGTCTATCATGAATGTGAGTCTTGACAACCCTGCATTGTGCTTTGTGATAGGTCGTGGGAGGGGAAGGGGAACTCGTGGAAGGGGCCGTGGCTTCAGAACAAACCGACCAATCCAAACAGCTGCCTAAAGGTGTTCGATGTCTCTCTTGGAAGTTAGGAGCAACGGTGGATGCCTTCTCTATCTCTATGTTTATCATCTTTTAGGGTTTTTTTCCCAATCAACAAATGTAGGATGTGGCTGTGTAACTGTTTCGGACACACTAGTAACTTAGAACTCACCCAAGCTTCCTTTGTTTTTACCCCCTTTTTCTCCGCCGAAGTGTTAGGTTATATGGTGAGCATTGTTGTTTTTCCCATCTTTATTTATCAATGGCACATTCTTTTAATTGATTCTTGCCCTTTTTTTAGAAGAAAATTTGTCACATGGAAGTGTTGGGAGGCATTTTGGAGTTTCCTTCTTCCTTCGTATCTGCATGTTTTGGTGTCATTAGTTTCCCTATGAAGCACAGGAAGTGTGGACTTGTGCATGATATGCTCGGATGTCATTATAAGGTTTCGACCCATTGTTTGAAGCTGATAATATTACTGAGCAGTTTGGCCTGGAATTTGTGTCTTTGTAACTTGATGAGAGGGCATTTGGCGAAGTGACCGTGCTCATGAAACTTGATGTTCGGCATGTTTGAAGTGTTTTTTTTTCTTTGGGTCCGAACATGTTTGAAGTGTTTTGAGTGAAGTGCAGAGAATGCGTAGGAAATTACCATGTCCTGCTTTTGCGATTGAAAGTAAGTGTTATTTTTGTATAGGCAAGAAATTCACGTGCAGGATTTACTTCATTTTTATATGTAGGGAAATTCATGTGTTTCCAATCAACTAAGCTATTGAGTGAAATTGGATGTTTCAATAGCTCCGCAACTGAATAAAATTTCGGGGATGCAATCCTACATTGGCAAACATAACTGAATTAATGGGCATTGGAGGAAAGCGCTTGGGAAATTTGTGGCTTCTTTTGTATTTTAGCCCACGTTTCCCCTTGGTTTTGATAGGAAGCTCTTTTTTAATTTTTTGGGCCTTGCCTGGGCTGGCGGGGTGGTGCAAGGGCTAGGCAAATCCTGGCGTGATCTAGCGAGGGCGTGGAAGGAAAATAAAAAATAAAAAAAGGGCAAACAGAAAAATGAAAATATTAAAAATATTATTAAAAATTATTTACGTCACGAAAGATAATATTTAATAGCTTTGCAACTGAATAAAAATACTGTGTCATTTGGCTAATATGTAGGGATGATCGGTTCCCGATTCGGTTCGATTTCGGGTCGGTTTGAATGAATCAATAACACAATCAAAATTTTGGTATTAGCTTTTTGGAACCAATTATACGATCAAATTAAAAGTTACATGACTTGATTATGGAGAGGGCTTTGATAAAGTCAAGATAAAGACTCAAAATGTAACCATCAATTTTCATTTTCATGTTGATTTACTCTAGTTAATCTCCATTGCCCAAGTCTACCCAATGCCCATTGAGGCTAGAGCTAGTGCAAGGGTTCAATGTCAATTACGGTACTTCACCAACAACATGCAAATTGACATCTCATGGGTAAAGATCAAATTGTACCCAAGCTTTAAAACTCAACAACAATTCAATGCATCCGCATTTGATCATCAAAAGCATATTGAAAGCACACCCAAAGGGAAAAAAGAAAATGAATTTGACTGTGCAGTCCGATCCGATCCGATCCTATGGCCTTAGAACCGGGAATCGGACCGCCCGACCACCGGTTCTAATATTAAGAACTAGGAATCGGATCATCGGTCCGGTTCGGTCCAATCCGGTCCGATTCGAGCCGTCCAATTTGCTCACCCTTACTAATATGATGGAATTGGTAGGAGGTGAAAAGGTTTAAAACTGAATAGGAAAAGTTAAAAAAAGTTTAGTACTTTTTTTGATAATTTTCCTCCTATAATTATGCTAAGATTTGCTCTTAAATTTTCACTCGAAAAAAAAAAAAAAAAAAAAAAAAAGAACTCCCTTCATTAACATTTGATGCATTTAACGTGCAAAAGTCACTTTTAGTATAATGCAGTAGAATATCCACGTGCTAAACCAAATTCAAACCATAACCCTTCCATTCTTGTAATTTGCAATACGAGGCCACAAAGCGGTGAGCAATGGGTGAACTGAGATCGTACCGAACCCAAAGATTGAACTGATTTCTCGCCCCTGCTTGAACTTACTAATTTCCCGAAAAAAACACATTGAAATGTTTTCGATCTGCACGCACGAACCAAGTAGGCGAAGTCAATGGGTCGGTCTCGTCTTCCAAAGTGCTTGCAAAAGCTAACCGCTTGCCCTTGAAATGTCACGGGCCTGACCGGGCCGATTGAATTGCTCGATCCGTGGTTACCTTCGGCCATAGCTGCCCAACCCACCCACCTAAATGCACATACCATAAGAATTCTAAATTTTAACAGAATTTAATCTGTGTGTGGAAAGCAGAAGCAGTATTAAAATGCTGCGGAACATGGATTGGAAAGGTAATTTAATATTTGTCTAAAGTTAAAACACGCATTGCAAGTCATTAAAAATTGTGAAGGGAGTTTTAAATGATTGTATAGCTAATTCGAAAAGCCGTAGATATTCAACATTATTAACTATCTAACTTCAATCTGCGCGAGAAACTATGCGCATGACAGCACTTTTGCTTTTGAGCAGAAGTTAATTGTTCTATTTTTTGAGAGAAGTAGAAAAATGAAAATCGTAACCAAAAATAGAAACATGCTTTTTTTTTTACTTTTTCAAGTGGCTTCAAAACTACTTTCAACAAAAAAATACTCCAAAAATAAAAAAATGAAATTACGTAACCAAATGAATTTCTGCTCCAGAAGCATTTCGAGAGCAATAAGTTTTACTCCAAATAGGGGTGTGCATGGTCCAGATTGGTTCGGTCCCAATGGGATCGCTAACACTAGCCGCTTATAGAAATCTAACTCTTGGATCTAAACTAATAATTTCCAATCCGAATCATCCAATTTAATAAAATATACACATGATCATCGTACGACCATCACATGAGTATTGACAATTCTAAAATAATGAGAAAATACTAAATTAGGATGGAGACGAGGAGAGGAAGCGGCGAGTCAACGACGCCAATGGTTGCGATAGGTCTTGCCAATGACCGTGAGACGCAATAAGAGGGATGATCTTGACTAGCGAGAGGCGAGAGGAGCTAGCGCCGAGCGAGCTACGTTGAGAAAGCGAGACGCAAGCGTCATGCAAGATGAGAAAAGTGAGTGTCAAGCAAAAGATGGAAAAATTAGTTTAATTAATTCTTCAAAAAAAAAATTAATTGTGTATATATTTTCCGGACGATCTCATGCAGTCTTGTCCATCAGAGAACCAGGAGATTAGATCGCTCGGTCACCGATCTTATTTATTAGGACGGGGGACCAGATGAGCCCTCTCAAAGATCGAACCAACATATCCGGTTCAGTCCGGTCCGATCGAGTTTGCTCTCCTCTAACTCCAAAAATGCTGTCATCCCCACCCTAAAAAGAGCAAAAAGTAAACACCAAGCCGAGCAATTTTTTTTAAATTATTAAAATGAATAAAAAAGATAACGAAAAGCGAGAAAATTAACTTGCGGAGAAAGAAAAGAGTGTGAGCGAGACTGATACATTGCTGCTCCGATAGCAAAACCAAGCTTCAAACCCTAGATTTCCTCTCCATCCATTCCTTCGCTCCTTTCCCTCACCAGATTCGTAAGCACGAAGGTCTCTGTCTTTTCCTCGATTGGATCGATTTCAATTGATTTCTCTCTCTTTCCTCTTTCAGAGCAGCAATCGGTACCCGCAGATTGATTTGACTCCGTGCTGTTGCGAGTTTCAACGCAGTTTCTCCGAGATGACTCAGGACGTGGAAATGAAGGATCACCCGACTCCGTCGCACTCCGTCTCTTCAGCTGTTCCGTCGACTCTGCAGCGTAAGTCGTTGGTTTGTTGTTCGATTGGAGGTTTTTCTTCGTGTTCTTAATGGTGAACTCCCGGGCAATAGATTTGAAGGAGATCGCTACGCTGATTGAGACTGGTTCCTACGCGAAGGAGGTCCGCCGAATCGCTCGCGCTGTGCGCCTCACCATTACTTTGCGCAAGAAGCTGACCGCACCAGTGCTCACTGCGTTTCTTGATTATGCCCTAGGACCGGGTTCTGAAGCACGTTCTCGGCTGTCTGCTTATCTCCCCAAGGTATGATTTTGGTGAATTCTCAGTTTCACTGAACTTTCCTGAACTCATGTCACTTTAGCTTAAAACTTAGCTTTCCCAGAGTTTTGTTTGATTTCGAAATTTTTGCTTGGATAGCTGGTCCGTGAGGTATGCGGGTTAGGTATGGGAAAGTGTTGTCTTTTAAGTGCCGGAGTTGATGGAATTTATATGAAGAAGGCCAATGATGTGGCTTATAATCTGAGGTGTTTCTAGATTCTTAATCTGCAGTTGGTTGTCCTACGATGTTCATTACTTTTGGGTATTTCTGTGTTGCTGAGGTAGTTGGACTAGGTTAATGAGGAATTTTAAACCAAAAGAGAAAGGTTAATCCGGAATTGCATTATAAGGGGCTTCAGTCTATTGCGACTGTGACTCATAGATCTTATTTTGACCAAATGCAGTAGGTAAGAAATAGTCCTGATGCCAGATATAACTTATAAGGTAGATCTAGTAGCTGAAGCGGTTGATTGTCCAGAGTTTTCAGAAGACTCTGAATATTACATGGTACTCGGTTAAGTTGATCTGTCTTGAGAGAATTATCCTTTTCTTTAACAACGAATAGAAATTTCGATTAGGCGCTTACATTGAGTTTCAGGATGATCTTTCTTCCTGATCTGTGCATTTTAAGAGGGAATGAACGAGTTTTTCCTCCTAAAGCACAGCTCACACAACACTTGCACAATAAGCTGTCAAAAGACATAAAGCATAAATTAATTCCATCGGAGTGCTAATTTGGATGATTAGAGATTGTTTAAAAAAAAAATGAAGTATTTGAATTCAGAGAAAGTTGAGGCTCTAGTCCATATTGATTGAATAAAAATGTTATAGACATGAGAGAACGTTACCATGGTGGCTTTAAGATAAAGTCTGTCTCTTCGTGGTGCAAACTACCATCCGCTTGTCTTCTCCATTGAAAAGCTGGACAAGTTCTAATGTTGATTTCACTTCTGATGTTATTTTCTGAGTAATGTCTGCACAAACTAAATCTAGTGATTTATTGTGCGTGAGTTGTGACTGTGATAAACTGAAGTAGCTTAGGATTGAATTGGACATACCATGGCATTGATATGAAAGTTGTCGATATTTTCTTTGTGAGAGCACCTTTGAATGTACTTAATTCAGTTGATATGTTGTTTTTCTTGTGATACCTGTAGCTGTCAACGAAATAATGCATTGAGCTGTGTTTTGAAACCCTTGATTTATTACTCACTTGATTTTAAAATGAATTACTTGCCACAATGTGGTATCCTGTTTTGAAGGAGCAATGTTGCAGTATGTATAGCAGGTCTTGAAAAGGTGACACAGAATAAGTTTCCTCCTGATATTGGTTTTGTAGGAAGATGAGCATGATATGGAAGTCGATACCGCATCATCGGCTAATCAGGCTCCTGCGAAGCATGTGTTGCCTGAGCTTGAGATCTACTGCTACTTGCTTGCGCTGCTTTTTCTAATTGATCAGAAGCGCTATGACGAGGTAGCAATAGCTTTTTCACTTGCCTCATTTCCTTGTCACTGTAAAAGTCCCTCACCATTTATATTTTCAGGCTAAAGCTTGTTCCTCTGCTAGCATCGTTCGGCTGAAGAATTTAAACAGGAGAACCATTGATGTGTTAGCTTCCAGATTGTACTTTTACTACTCGTACTGCTATGAGATCACGGGCGATCTTGCAGAAATTCGGGGGTATGCAGCTCAATGTTTTTAATCATCTTGGAACTGTTACTCCTTTCTTAGTGGATTTCTGTGCTGACTGCACTGACCTGTGTGGGCATATTTTATGCATGCGTGTCTGGTCATTCTGCTTGGACATAATAATCGGGTATTTCGTTTTTTTGTGTGATATCGTTATATTTGGGAAATGTCTAATTTACATTAAGTTTGCATCAATAGAAGTAGATATCTGATTATACCGAAACTCAGAGTAGACTAATTATGTTCACATGAAATGCAAGCGGTATCTGCCTTCTGTAATTAGCTGTACCGACTGTGCTTTATATATGCATGCATTGTTATGGCACCATATTTATATATGCAGACGGGGCATCGCGATCAATAATAGATTCTATCAGACTCCTAGGGGTTGGTCTGACCCCGACAGCAGGAAATATCAAGGAGAGGGTTATGTTCTTGAGATTTACCCTGTGCGTCTTATGTTTTCAGGAACCTTCTTGCTTTGCATCGAATTGCAACATTGCGCCATGATGAGCTGGGGCAGGTTTGTCGCTGACCTTTTAAATAAGGATGCAATGTTTGGGATGTGGAAACTTACGTATAATTTATGTCATGTTACAGGAAACTCTTCTCAACCTATTACTTCGTAACTATCTCCATTACAATCTTTATGATCAGGCGGAGAAGCTGCGTTCTAAGGCACCAAGGTTTGAAGCACATTCAAACCAGCAGGTAAAGAGAGATATCCGGCCATGATGAGAATTTATTTATCATTCTCTGTCTCTTGCAATTTTTTATGGAGATTTTTCGCGGACTTCTCTTTCCATTCATTTTATTAGAGAATCCTGCTGAGGTGCTTATTTATTAACAAGGGAGTCTTTTTCATCTGTTTTTACCGGCTCGTCTTATGTGACCTAGTCATTCTTACTTTTGCATACTTCTCTTTACTTTGGTCCTTATTTTAGGTAATGTTGTCGACTAAAAGTGCGTTCGGCCAATTTTGTTTATGATGGAATTGTTTCCTGCTGCAGTTTTGTCGCTATCTTTTTTACCTTGGGAAAATACGTACAATTCAGTTGGAGTACACCGATGCAAAAGAGGCTCTCCTACAGGCTGCTCGGAAAGCCCCCATTTCGGCTCGAGGATTTCGAATTCAGTGTAACAAGTGGTCTGTTTTAGTCCGTTTGTTGCTTGGTGAAATACCAGAGAGGACTATCTTTATGCAGAAAGGGATGGAAAAGGCTTTGAGGCCATACTTTGAACTGACCAATGTAAGTATGAGTTTGGCATATCTGGAGTTGTGCCCATGATCACATTCATCTGCTTTCTTTACTGAACCTATGTTGTGATATAGTAGTATGGCATGTTTCCGGTCTTTTTCCTTGGTAGTGAAACACAAAAATATTTGAGCAGAGAGCAATAAGTATGCTAGCTCAGAACCACATGCCACCTCTGGGCAGCATGGCCTGTTCGCAAGTCGCAATAATGTCACTGTTTCTTGCTCTCCTTGTTTTGTGGATTTGTTCTAGAAAGCATGACAGAAAGAACATGACGAGGACTGTTTTCAGTTGTTATGACATATGGAGAGTACTTGCCATCATTGGACTGAATTTTATCAATTTGTAGTTTGCTATTATAAGCTACTTGTCACTAGACAGAATGAGCATCTATTATTGTTATATGAAGATTGAAACAATTGAATAGTATCAGTCTCCCAGGTTCCAAATTTTGAAAGTAACAAGGTTTGGCTGAAAATTGTCATTTTTGTCTTGTTTACTCCCCAAAATGGGCTTCTGTCAAAAACTGTTTGAACCAACTTTCAATACAGTTTGCACGATGAACTTTCGAACTACGTTCTCTTATACAACCATTACTAAAAGAAGCCTCATTCCTCACTTATTCAGGCTGTTCGGATTGGTGATCTGGAGCTCTTTAGGACTGTTGCAGAGAAGTTTGCTGCAACTTTTAACACAGACCGAACCCACAATCTGATTGTACGACTGAGGCATAATGTCATCAGGACTGGTCTACGCAATATTAGCATCTCTTATTCTCGAATCTCTCTTGAGGATGTAGCCAAAAAGCTGCGTCTGGACTCGGCAAACCCTGTGGCAGATGCAGAGAGCATTGTGGCCAAGGCCATCCGTGATGGAGCAGTTGATGCCACTTTGGACCGTGCTAATCGGTGCATGGTTTCAAAGGAGACTGGAGACATTTACTCGACAAATGAGCCTCAGATGGCATTTAACTCCCCGGATAGCATTTTGTCTCAACATGCACAATGAAGCTGTCAGGGCCCTGCGGTTTCCACCGAACACGCACAAGGAGAAGGAGAGCGCAGAGAAGAGGCGTGAGAGGCAGCAGCAGGAGCAGGAGCTTGCCAAGCATATTGCTGAGGAGGAAGATGATGACTTTTGAATGGGATGATGTTTCTTGGTGTTTTCTATCGGGACGAGCTTCATTTATCTGCTCTTGAAGTCTTTGCTTCATGTGGTGATGTGCTTTTGGGGATACTCTGTACTCTGCTAGAACATGGTTGGCATTGTGTTCTTCCATTCCTAGCAAGCATGAGCAAACTATGGTGCGAATACTTGGAGGGAAAGGAGGTAGGAAAAACTAGCTAGCGTGATGGTGGAGCTAGAATGCTTGAATTTATTGGATTCATCGCTCAGCGTTACTTTAACAACCTTATATTCTGTCGTCCTCCGTTTTTATCGGTTCTTTTACTTGACATCTTCTCAAGACGCTTGTGTATTTTTTTTTGTGGCTTACGTGATTGAAACCTTTTAATGTTTCTTTTCTCCTGGATGCTTCATCTTTTACGTGCAAGCATGTGCAAGCATTGGGTGGCTAGATGTCTAAATGTTGAGGAGTGAATCTGTCAATTAGGCTATCATTGTGCTTCCAAAGTTTCCTTGACTGTGAAACAGTGAGCTTCCGCGAAAAAGCAGAAGTAGCAACAATAAAATGAAAAATCCTAAATTAAATGATGCTTTCTCCAATGAAAGGGCATTTTGGATTGAGAATTGGATTTGTGGATAATAAAATTTTCGTCTTTTCTTTATTTGGGGCCTGAAGGATGAAATTTCATCTTATCAGTAGATCACGAGTGCGATGCCCACGTCTGTCTGGGCCCTTTTGGCATAATTGTTGGCATAATTGTCGAGAATGAGGAAAAGAAGGAAAGAGATTCTCCCAAAGTCTCAAGGTGGAAACAACCAAGAATCCTTTACGAGCCTATCCCCACTGGAGAAACACACAAACAACTCATCCATCATCTAAATGCCAAAAATGGGTCATGTGCACTTGACCAGAATAATGGCGTCTGTGATCTGCATCATATGCTTCGCAGAACTACCCATGTGAAGCAGCAATCGGTGATCTAGGCAAATACATTATCCTAATCCCACAAAAAGGAAAATTGAGTAAGCGATTTTTATCCTTTCACCCAACAATAATGTATTTCGTTGTTTTAGACGACATAGATATTCTGTCCTTCAGCTCGACCAATCCCACAAATACGCGCAACCGCTCCTGGCCCATCCATAGAGTGACTATTGGCCAACGCGACTTCTGGAGATTAATTTGGGCGAGAGATGTTATGATTTGAATGTGATACTCATCGTAATCGAACCAAATGCTTTACTATCCAGTTAGACTTAAAAAAAAAAAATTCAATAGCTAAAAGAAACTCAATGTAGTATCAACTAGCAAGAGAGACTCCGAAAAAAAAGAAAAAAGAACAAGAGCAATTGGTCGGAGGCAATTTTGATTTGTTCACGGCTCTTCTTGGGGGAAGATGCATGTGGATTTTGGCGCCGACGGGTAACGCGAACGTGGGGATGATTGAATGAAAATCAGAAAATCATCAGACATTTGCAGGGAGACACAATTCAATTGTTGGCAAATCTTTATTAATGCGCCCTCTCTCTTCATGTTGGGATCAAATGTTCGGTTTTTTTTTTCCACTGATGTGTTGGACTTTCCTATTTATAGTTTGCTGCTATCGGGTTCCTAGGAATCCCTCTCATTATCTCCCTCCTTTCTGTTTCTTCCATCCTGGGCAACTAAGAAATGGCGAAACCCGGTTTTGCAATGGCGACTCTTCTTGCGTGCTCTTGCCTTGCCGCGACTGTGGATGCCTTCTCTCCCACAGGGTGGACTAAAGCCCATGCCACCTTCTATGGGGGAAGTGATGCTTCAGGAACCATGGGTAATTCGCCCTTCTTTTGCCTTTCATGCTCCAGGAAAAGGAAAAATTGTAGCTTTCTTGACACCAAGAACTTCCCTTGGACGTCAGATTCGTCTCTGACCTCAAGTCGCTTGCTTTTTTGGGCTGTTCCGCCTGTAGATAAGTCTTCCTCAACCCGCTTCTTGTTGGACGGACAACATCCTGTCGGCTTGGCAGCTGGTAGTTTGGGGCTTCTCCGTGTCCTAATTGCTCATTTGTCTTTGGTTTGCACTTTGCAGGAGGAGCTTGTGGATACGGGGATTTGTATTCAGCTGGGTATGGGACTAGAACAGCTGCTCTGAGCACTGCTCTGTTCAACGAAGGTGCTTCTTGTGGACAGTGCTACAGGATCATATGTGACCACAATGCAGACGCCCAGTGGTGCAAGAAGGGAGCTTCCGTAACCGTCACCGCGACCAACTTTTGCCCTCCCAACTTCGCTCTTCCGAGCAATAACGGTGGTTGGTGCAATCCTCCCCTCCAACATTTCGACATGGCGCAGCCTGCGTGGGAAAAGATCGGCATCTACAGAGGCGGGATCGTCCCCATCTTGTTCCAAAGGCATGTCCTTCTTGTTGCTCCCTCATCTTCCCGCCAGAATCTAAGATAAAACTACCATAATCGTGGTCGGGCTTAATGAAATTACAAGCACTTCTGATGCATACTCGGTAGGAAACACAAGCGCTGATGACCGATCGCTAAAAATCTTGCAGGGTCCCCTGCAAGAAGCACGGCGGGGTGAGATTCGCCATCAACGGCCGAGACTACTTCGAGCTCGTCCTCGTCACCAACGTCGCGGGAGGCGGATCGATCCAATCTGTTTCAATCAAAGGGTCGAGAACTGGCTGGCTGGCTATGTCAAGGAACTGGGGGGCCAATTGGCAGTCCAACTCCTATCTGAACGGCCAGTCTCTATCTTTCAGGGTCACTACTACCGACGGAGAGACTCGGGTCTTCGAAGACATCGTGCCATCGAACTGGGCTTTCGGCCAAACGTTTTCGAGCTCTATACAGTTTTGACTCAGTGAAGGGTGTGAAGGCATGAGAATGAAGCCCTGGAAAGTCAGAAAGTTTGGTTCACTTGTTGGCAGAGGCGTGCTTGTTGCTTTCAATGCTTTTGCAGAAGCAGCCCGCCATAGTTTGGAGGAGAATAGTGTACCAACTTCAAATCTATGCGGAGATGAGACTGAGAGATCAGATTAGTCATTTTAGCTGTTGCTATTATACTCTGATTCGTTGGATTAATGCGGAAGTCAATAAGACGCACAAAGATATAGCCGCTTGCTCGCTTGGGAATAATGTAAATTCACTTTATATGCTTGTTGCAAGAAAATTATCTAGGACACTTGCATATGATTTAACATGGGAAGACCGGCCAACCTGATTTTCAGGAGATTCCTAGAGTTTTACCACCCCATATGGGCCTTGACAGAAAACAGTTTATCTCATAATCAAGTGATAGTTTGTGCTGTGTCTGAGTTATGTCGAGTCACGTTGATCACACGGGGAAAGCCTCCAAGCAGGTGCGCGAGGAGGAATTTGGGCCTACCGGAACTTCGTCTTTTCTTCGCTTAAACTTGATAGATGGCCGGACATTGCCTGAGACTGGCCATCGGCAAAAATGAAAGGAAAAAAACAGAAAAAGGCAAAAAAAAATTAAAAATTGTCCATATTAGTGCCGATATATCACATAAGATTTTCGGCGTTGAGTGGACCATCATGTCAGCATTTTTTAGTTAAAATTGATTGAGAGGACTACATTGATAAATTATCAAAATATTTAAGATTGAATTAAGGGGAAAAGGCACCAAAAACCTCAAACTATATTCATCGTGGCACATTTACCCTAAAATTTTCTTTATGTCACTAAAAATCTCAACTTTTTATCCATGCGACACATTTACCCCAAATTCATATTAGTGTGACACATTTAACCCAAACTTTTATTTGTGATACTAAAAATTCTAAATTTGTATCCGTGTGACACATTTACATCAAATTTAGAGCAAATATGTCACAAGCCTACAAAAGATTATTTGGAGTAAATATGTTACATTGATGTGAGTTTGAAATTTTTTGTGTCATAAAAAAATGTTTGGGGTAAATCTATCACACGAGTAAAGGTTTGAGGTTTTTGGTTTCACAAGAAAAAATTTAGGATAAATGTATCACGGTAGACATAATTTAAGATTTTTGGTGGCATTTTTTCTTGAATTAATGCAAGCGAAAAATAATTAATGCCCACCATTCGAACAAAAAAAAAAAAACTGTGCCACCAAAAAGCTACACGTTTTGGCGGCAATCAGTTAGTTAACTGAGGTTATTGATACGACAAGCTCTTATTGGTTGAACTCCAATTCCGGTCCGACCCAACATCATTCATCTGAATTTTGTGGGGCCCATTTCTGCTAACGAACCTCCCTCAATCAACGTCATATCACCTAATCTTCCTTTTACTTACTCTATAATCAAAGCCTTGACAACGGGGAAGAGGAAAAGCAATAGGTCGATGCACTTTGGTGGCTTCCTCGCTGGCTTTGTAATGGCTTCTTGCCCTCGTCGTGTGTCACCTCATGCAAATTCTTCAGCAGTGCTCTCTAATTTTTAACTTGTGATCGCTGAGAGATTGGTCGGCTTTCGGTGGACCACAAAACAAAACATTGGACCGATATTCCGTGAATCATATGCTCAAAGAGTTTTTCAAATTATAGATAACGTGTACGATACTTCTCGGATATCAATTTATTCTTTTTAGAGTAACGTGACGTGACGTGATATCGCACGTTGCATGATTACTTTTAAGCGCTTCGCCTTTCTTAAATCGAGAAAATCTCATCATGCTAATAACTTTAAGCGTTTCAGTGGACACTAGAAATCAGATTTGGCTAATCATCCTACGGAGGAGAAGAATGAGGGAAGATAGAAAGAATTAGGGTGGGAAGGAGGTCAGTTGATATGATGAGAATGTTCTGGTTACGGCGGAAAGCAAAATGAGCAGTTGACGTCCTTGCTCAAAGGAGTTCATATGTCACACGAAACAGCACGACATCACAAGTTGTCGTTTTTGCGAGGTTCGCGTCGAGACAACAACTCCACTCAAAAAGGAGTGAGCCTTCTTGATCACCAAATCCACTGACCCGCCATTGCATCCATCCCTCTTGTTGGTAACAACTCCTGTAGCTCCCTCAGCTCTCTCTCTCTCTCTCTCTCTCTCTCTCTCTTCACTATAAATAGCCCATCTTCTACTTTGTCTGAGTTTGCACACGAACTCTAAGCATTTTGATCGGATCTCTCGCATGAGCTCGCCGCCGCTGAGCAAAAGAAAGAACCAAGTTCGAAACACTTGGAACAATGCAAGTCATTGTTGCTGCACTGGGTTCTGCTGTTTTTCTGCTGTTTGTCGCTGGCGGCGCGAGTGGCCTGAGCTTGGATTACTATGACCGGACATGCCCGAAGCTCGAGCATTTGGTGAGGTGGGCCGTGAAGAAAGCGATGAAGAACGACAACACCGTTCCTGCTGCTTTGCTTCGCATGCACTTCCATGACTGCTTTATCAGAGTAATTACTCGTTGATCCTCCATTTATTCTGTAAAACTTCTTGTGAGGTAGGGCTAGCTTTGTCTAGTTTCATCCTTTTGTTAGCAAAAGCGTCGTCCGAAAGCAATAGGTGATTAATGACCTTCTTCTGCAAAATGACTCATCTCGACGAGACACAGCAGTTCAAGTTTGAATTTTTAAGGCATTCATAACAAGATAGTGAGAACTTGATATTTGCTTCCAGGGATGTGATGGTTCCGTGCTCTTGAACTCTACAGCAAAGAACACGGCCGAGAAAGACGGGCCGCCGAACATCTCGTTGCATGCATTTTACGTGATCGACCATGCTAAGGAAGCAGTGGAAGCTCAGTGTCCTGGGATCGTCTCTTGTGCCGACATCTTGGCTCTGGCCGCTCGGGATGCTGTCGCTCTGGTGCTCTCTCTTTTCACATGTATTTCTCATTCTTTAGAATGTACACTAGGATTATATACTCGGCCTGTATAACATACCTCGAAAATTTAAGTCGCGCTTGATCCGATTAGTGATACAATCTCGCTGTTATTTCCAATCATTCGGCATGATTTTTCTGATTAGTGATACAATCCGTTATTTCCAATCATTCGGCGTGATTTTTCCTTGATCTCTATAGTCTGGAGGACCATACTGGGATGTGCCAAAAGGAAGAAAAGACGGGAGGATATCGAAAGCAATCGATACGAGGCAATTGCCAGCTCCAACCTTCAACATCTCTCAGCTACAACAAAGCTTCTCTCAAAGAGGCCTTTCCATGGAGGACTTGGTGGCTCTCTCCGGTACAGTTAGCCGCAAATTTTCTCGTATGTACAGCGCATGATTGCTCGGTATTGCTCACCTTGTATGCGTCTACGTGCAGGTGGCCACACCCTCGGTTTCGCCCATTGCTCGTCCTTCCAAAACCGAATCCACAACTTCGACAGATCGACCGATGTCGACCCGTCGATGCATCCGCCCTTCGCGGTGCAGCTGCGGAAGGTTTGCCCGGTGCACAACAAGGCGAAGGGCGCGGGGTCCACGCTGGATCCCACGGCGACGAGGTTCGACAACGTGTACTACAAGATGCTCCTCCGAGGGAAGAGCGTCTTCACTTCGGATCAGGCGCTGCTCACCGCCCCAAAGGCCAAGGCATTGGCCTCCAGGTTCGCCGAGGACGGGGAGGAGTTTGAGAAGGCCTTCGTGAAGTCCATGATCAAGATGAGCAGCTTGAGCGGCGGGCAAGAGATTAGGCTCAATTGCAGACTAGTTCGTTAATTATATTCTTAGATGGACGGATTAGTTTGTGTGGCAAAATTGTGATTTCATTACTCTCTCTTTTTTTTTTTAACTTTGGCTTTTTTTTTTTTTTGGGAGTGAGAGTGATTTTTAGGAATCTAAATTTAGAATTTTTCATCAGCGATCTTGTCTTGATGATCAAATGCAAGAAAATTGTGTATTACATGTTCGAAAATTATAATCCTAAACGCATCCACCTTGAAATCCAGACACGGTGAAAATTAATATCTCCCCTGGTGTCATATTTATCATGAAAAATTGTCCAAAAAATATTAAACGTATTCCGCTTTTGCCAATTTAATCTTAATCCTTTTAATTTTGCCAATTGAATTTAAAATATTTTCACTTTTTGTCAATTGAGTCCATTCGGTCAATTTTGGCCGAAAATCGCTGACGTGAACGCCGACCTTCTAGAGGGTTAATACAGCGAATTACCCAAAAGTGGTATACACGTGAGTAATTTACTTTAAATTAATTTTTTTGCACGAAAAACCCTAAACCGATATACCGCGAAAAATTTACCTCAAGCTAATTTTTTTATCACAAAAAATTCAAATTGGTACATCTGTGATAAATTTATCATTTGTTAGTTTCCATAAAATTGAGTTACTATCATAAAAAACTTTAAACTAAGACACCCGTGATAAACGAAGGTAAAAACTTCAAACCCGTACACCCGTCAACTATCACTTCTCATCCAATTAAGCAATTTGGATAAAATTTAATGAAAGCTAATATAAGATAAATTAATTACAAGTGTACCTATTTGAAATTTTTTGTGGTCAAAAAATTAGTTTGAGATTTTTGGGAATTAACAAACTCAAATATTTACTATTATGATGCAGCGAGTACGAGGCCACGACCCATGGGCCTCCATTGCGGATCCTCGCGGTCGGGATCCGACCCATTACTCACTTGTACCATGATATGATTCCCGAAAGTGCGACTCGCCGTCGAAGAGCCGCCGACACACGGGCTGCGACCCAACTCTGGTTGAGCTCGTGCAAAAACCGAACCAAAATCGGAACACTCTCGCTCTAATTCTTCTGCGACCGAGAACGAGAAGGGTGTCGATGCTTCAGGTTCCGATGACCGACCAGAGCGCGCAACAATCGTCAGTAATTACGGACTCTGCTGCCGCGCAGAACAACAGCAGCTCAACAGAGCTCAAAGAAGTTCGCAAAGTGGACGGTGACGACGAAGACAAGGAATTGCATGAGCTTCTAATGCCTGACGTGCGCAATCTCCCTCTCGCTCCTCCCTCCGCCGTCGAGTCCAATTTCGTCGCATACTTCGCTCCAGGTTCAAATCCCACTTCCAAATTGAGGTTACTTTGAGATTGAAGTATTTTGAATATCGACAACGTTCTGGGTTTTGAATTTGTTCTTTTGTGTCAGATTTTGTGAAGCCAGGGCATGATCAGTACGTTTACCGACATCCCAATGGGTAAAATTCTGAAACTTTGTGTCTTTTGAGTATTTGGTTACATGTTGAATGCTGGAAGGTGAGTTCAAGAGAGTGGTTTATTAACTTCCGTGTAACTCTTGTTTTGGTGAATGAAAGTCTGTGCGTGGTAGGCTTGGCAACGACTCATGTGGCGTTTAGAGATGAAGGAGGTGTGATGGGGGTCGACTTCAATGTGGGCAAGTCCGATCGTAGTGCCATTAAGGTCACTGGGAAGCGAAAGAAGGTGCTTTTCTTTAGTTTTTGTGCATTTCACTTGCTTGTGTGTTGATAGTGCAGTGCGTTATAGTCCAGTTCCAAACTGCTTGATTGGGGACTATCAGGGGGTTAATTGTTGTTTTATCTTTTGGCTCATTGTTCGGTCTCGTGTAGTTCCACGGCAGTATTTTGTTGAAGAAGCTGACTGATGTATCTGCAAAAAGGCAAAATCAAATTGGCAATCATTTTGTAAATTGGTGAATTTTGGTACTTTTGTTTACTCGAGAGAGCATGATGACAGTTTCAATCCTCTATCTTTTGAGTTGCTCTGCTGAAAAAGATTCGAATTTGCAGTTGATACCTATGAGAGACATAGCATCTATCTATCTATCTATCTATCTATCTATCTATCTATCTATCTGCTTAAAAGCTAAAAGGCTTTCACAGTTTTCCTATTTGGCTGCTGGTCCAATTGGAGTTTCTTTGTTTTCACTTTGCAGGCCTACTATGCGTGTTGTGATTTGGATTCCTTCATATTAGATAAAGACAGGGTAAATAAGAAGCATGAAAATTTCTGTGATTATCTAGATTTTTCTTGAATAGGCTGATCTTGATTTGGTTCTTCAAAACAACAGCGATGCAGATGATTTTGAATGATTTGATGCAATTCCACATAAGCACTTCTCTTTCTTGTGGTTCATCAGGTTATATATGAGGTGAATAGATGTCCAGCATAATTTTCTAACTATGTATTATTTCGGCAGTAATAATGCTGTACATTTTACAGAATAAAATGATTCTTTGTGCTGCATGTGACTCTGCCGATTCAGTGTCCTGTTTATTGTGGCATTTGAGCTTTCTGTTTTCCTCCAGAACGCCCAGCACTTTGAATCCAACACGATGCTGTGTAAGGTTTGCACCAAGAGTGATTCTTATGTAGTAAGGTAACATCTTTTCTTGCAGTCTTCTTCAAAAGCTCTCTGTTTTAATTGCACTCAAAGCTCAGACTCCCAGTTGACATCCTGGTTTTGACAGGTGTTGTGTTAAAGGGTCTCTATTGGAGGTGAACGAGAGACTAATCAAGCAGCCTGACCTGCTCAATTCATCGGTGAGGATAAACTTATCTTCCGTTTCTTCTTACCTGAAATGGTTTATAAAGGCTTTCTTTCAGATGAATCTCGTTTTTTGTTTCTTCTCACTGTGTCTCTTGTTTGATCTTCACTTCCATTCACATGATGCTTCTTGACAAAGAACAGGCAGACAGAGAAGGATACATTGCAATTATCATGCCAAAGCCAGCAGACTGGCTCAAGGTAAAGGCTACATTGCTGGGGCTTGAAGAATTCAAGAGATTAAAAGAACAGTGCTAAGTTGTCAAGAATGGAACAAGATTCATTGACATGTTACCTGGCAAAACTGGGCGAACTGAAACTTCGAGGACGGGAGTTGGTGATTGGGGATGGAAATGAGTCTCCACCTGCTGAAGCATGTGATTCTTGACAACCGGGGTTCCTCCCAAGTTAGAGATTGGATTTGATGGTGAGATTGACATCTGTTGTTTCTCTTGCCATGTTGAAGTGAAGGGGGACCTTAAGTTTTCTTTGTAAATTTCCTTCAAGGCTGAAGTAGTAAAAGAAACTCATTCTTCATACTGGAAAGTCTGCAGAATAGTTCTGATTTGACTCTTCTATTCCCACATTCCTAGGGAAGCCTATGTTATTTTTTGTTTTACTGAAAATGGGAAACGACCAATTTTGGAACTCTTGGATGGCCAATTGTTTTACTTTTTGTGCAGACATTTCAGTCCATTATAATTCTCGTGTCAAAGTCTTTGCCTAAATGGAGATCTTGATGGCCTTATGAGCAACCGTGTTAGGAGAAAGTTAAGCAGAGTAACATGAACTAATGTGTATTTTAGTGAGTTCCATTTTAAGAAGTTGCTTGGCCTAAATTATAATTCTCGAGAACTAGAATGTGATGCATGATGGCTCTATTATATTCCTTGCTGCTGACCATAAATGAGCTGACCAGATTAACCAAAGACTGGCGAGGCCAAATGTGGCTCCATAGTTTATGGAAGATGAATTTGCTTGTATTAGTGATCAATCATGTGGGATTTACAACAAACAATGAAAGAATATTGACTAAAACAGCTCTCCATTTACAATCGTTGCATGTTTGTGAGACGTCTACTGTACTTCCTGCGATCAAAAGATGCTTGTTTATACCAAGAAGAAGCAGAGCCAGGCACCTTGCCAAAGCCTTAATAGCAGCTATTTTGCCTGGTTCAGGGAAGATCCAGCTTGCGCAAAAGATTATTGTGCCGAAAACATCACGTTATGATGTCATTTCTTATGAAATGATTCATCTATCACCCCATTTCACTGTCATCTACCTTGTTGAGGCACCATTATTTCTTGCATGATGGATCTCCTGGACGCGTTAATGTCGTGTAGGCAAAGGCAGGCATGGTTTTCCAGCTCCTCTAATTGCTCCAGGAAGAAGGTATTATGATGAACGAATTCCTTTACCACCTCCTTTAAAATCTCGCTCTTCCTGCTCTGCACACACATGTTGGCAAGTAGTTTCATGTGCTCAACCTCGTCATACAAGTTTTCCGCCGCTACACTCATAGTATCTATGTTAGCGATTAAAATAAAGAGACCCTTTGCAGCCTCATCAAGCTGCGCGCCGAGTACTTCTTGCCTGGTCATCTTAGGATTTTCCCGGACCGGCTTGATCCTCTTCTTATGTAGTCCCACCGTGCAACCCATCAACCCCATTGAAATTGCGATTCGTTTCAGTTTCGCCCTCCTTATCGTCTTCTTGTGCTTGGCTTTCAATTCCTGAAGCAGTATGGCAAATGCTTGACGAACATCATGGAACTTCTCCTTGCTGACTGGGTAAAATGGATTCCTGCGTTGCAAAAATGCAGATAGCTCTTCGCATATCATCCCGCATTGATGATCAGTACTGCTCGTTGCATCATTTAGCTTCTTGGTTAGCTTGATCGCCCCTTCGATCTGTTGGTTATTAGCTCGGGTCTGATGGACACTTAGGATGAGTAGTTCACACACTCGGCATGCCTCCAGGCTGTATTCGAAGTAGTTGACGATGAGAGGATGCAAGTCTAATGTCTTGATCCACTCTGTCAGGGTCTCTTGCGGAGGCGATAGTAGGTTCTGGGATAGATGCAAGTAGGAGCTCCTGCTCTTAGATGGGGCAGAGGAAAGCTTTAAGGTACCGAGCTGGTCCTGCACTATGTCGTGCTGGTCCTGCACTATTTGGCGGATTTGCCCATAGGAGACGGTCCTGAGTGCTCTCCAGTATTCCCTATTGTCGACTAAAAAATAAACAGGTTAAATTTAATGATTATCGGTTAATTAATTAACTAACCTAACTCGACTCTCAATCCATACCAAATCGCCACTTAAGGTTCAATGATTAACATGCAATGTGATTTGAATTTGGAGTCGCCACTAATCATTTTCGGTAGGTTGACTAAAACCCAAATAAAATAGCGGGAAAAACTATCTTATTTCGGAACCGAGATTAAGAGTCCGGACTGGTTACATTAATTACAACTAATGCCCTTCGGTACCTTAAAATTCATGAAACAAATAATGGATTTGACAAATTTGATGAATTCTACTTAAGATCAAAGAATCAATTTTTTGGGTTTTTCTTCCCATGACATTTTTAAATAAAGAAATTACATGAAATTAGGATGAAATAGGTTCAAGGTTACTCCCAATTTGAACTCGTGCACCAAACTCGTGCTTGCTTGACCATTGGACCGATTTGGGACTCGTTAGACCGAGAAATCTCTTGGTCCTATCTCTCCTTCACGCTTCTTTCTCAACTGCAGAATTTCATGAGACCGCAATCATTATTTTCCTTTTGCTCTCCTTCTATCTCGTACTATATGCTCATCGTTGATATCATGTTATTTAACATAAAAACGTAAGAGAAAAATCGAGAAAATCTAGGCTAATTGTATCCGAACTTAGAGGAAGTTAGGAAATCACTAGCTTTCCCTTTAGGCGAGCTGAACGATGGTGATGAACTTGTGGCTTGTGTTGATGGGTCAGAAATTGGCAATGGTAGCAGACCAAAAAATACTCAGCCCTCTCAAAACTCTCTCAAAAGTTTTCTCAAGAATTCTCTTTTCTCTCCTATGAATTCTTCTCAAAAAACTCTCTCAATTCTCTTCCACTCCCAAAAACTCTTTCAATTCTCTTTCACCCCAAAATTCTCCCAATTCTCTTTCACTCCCAAAAACTCTCCAATTTTCTTCCACTCCAAAAACTCTCTCCTCTTTTATAGGCAAAATTCTTCATCCTTCATTCTTCATCTTCATTTCCTCACCTTCCATTTTCATCTTCCTTTCTTCATCTTCATCTTCTTTTCTTCATCTTCTTTCTACCTTCATTTCCCATCTTCCATTTTCATCTTCTCTTCTACATCTTCATCTTCCTTTCTTCATCTTCATCTTCTTTTCTTCATCTTCATTTCCCCATCTTCCATTTTCATCTTCTCCTTCATCTTCATCTTCCTTTCTTCATCTTCCTTTCTTCATCTTCCATTTTCATCTTCTCTTCTTCATCTTCCTTTCACCTTCTTCTCTTCACCATCTTCTTTTCCCCATCTTCTTTGGTATTTGCAATACACCCTAAATTTTAAGTATTTGCAATACAGATCCCGAAGTTTGAGTATTTGCAATACGCCCCCGAAGTTTTGAGTATTTGCAATACATCCCCGAAAAATATTTCTTTCAAGTCCAAATCTTCTTGGTGCATTTTTCCACCGCATGCCTAATCAGACCCCTGTTAAATTAAGCTCAAATTGTATGCCAATGCTAAATGAATATGGAGATGATTTTTGTTTAGAACTAAAATTAGTTCTAATTTTTATGCAAAATATATATTAGTCAAAATTTAGGCGTCAACAGCTGCCCCTCTTTGAGTGGAGGCTCGTAGAGGTTCCGCTCAAAGACAAAATTGAACCCTAAATTTTGATAGTCAAATGATGGATGAACTTTTGGCGGGAGTTTTTGTCCCATTTTTTATGTAATGAAGTGACGCATGGTATGCAAGACCAAATAACATGTGTCATAATTTCTCTTTTCCATGTTAGAGAGACTCACATGGATCGCATACGAGAATACTGTTTTACCAAATACCTCATAAGTCGTGATTCCCTTAATTTCCAAGTTTCTTGCAAACACGAGGACCTTAAGGTATTTGGCCTATCTGTTATCGAGACTTCTCCCTAATGCGAGACAAAAGATATGTGATCCTTCCGATCACAAGAGCTACGTCGTGTGAGTCGAAAGAAGTAGAATCAAGTTCACAAGAGCTACGTCGTTGTGAGTTGATTAAACGTCGAAATCGCCAGGCATATGCTTCACGATTCGACAAAGGGAACCAAAATCTTAAGAGCTACGTCGTTATGATTTGGTTTGGATCAAAATCACGGGTGCTTATGTCTTCGTGATTTGATAAAGGAGCCGAGAATCATAAGAGCTATGTCATTATGAGCGACTAAAGGTCAAGATCGCCGTGCATAGCTTCGTGATCGACAAAGGGAACCAAAATCTTAAGAGTACGTCGTTATGATTTGGTTTAGATCAAAATCACGGGTGCTTATGTCTTCGTGATTTGATAAAGGAGCCAGAATCATAAGAGCTATGTCATTATGAGCGACTAAAGGTCAAGATCACCGTGCATATGTCTTCGTGATAAGGGAACCAAAATCTTAAGAGCTACGTCGTTATGATTTGGATCAAAATCACGGGTCTTATGTCTTCGTGATTTGATAAAGGAGCCGAGAATCATAAGAGCTATGTCATTATGAGCCGACTAAAGGTCAAGATCACCAGCATATGTCTTTGATCGACAAAGGGAACCAAAATCTTAAGAGCTACGTCATTATGATTTGGTTTGGATCAAAATCACGTACTTATGTCTTCGTGATTTGATAAAGGAGCCGAGAATCATAAGAGCTATGCATTATGAGCACTAAAGGTCAAGATCACCAACTTATGTCTTCGTGATCGAGAAGGGGAACCAAAATCTTAAGAGCTACGTCGTTATGATTTGGTTTGGATCAAAATCACGGCGCTTATGTCTTCGTGATTTGATAAAGGACCGAGAATCATAAGAACTATGTCATTATGAGCCGACTAAAGGTCAAGATCACCGGCATATGTCTTCGTGATCGAGAAAGGGAACCAAAATCTTAAGAGCTACGTCGTTATGATTTGGTTGGATCAAAATCACGGGCGCTATGCTTCGTGATTTGATAAAGGACCGAGAATCATAAGAACTATGTCATTATGAGCCACTAAAGGTCAAGATCACCAGTGCATATGTCTTCGTGATCGAGATCGAAATCATAAGAGCTACGTCGTCATGATTTGATAAGATGTCAAGACGCCGTGCGTATGTCTACACGACGACAGGAAAGGCATATCAGAATTGAATCGTAACAACTATCATCGAGGAGTTGTTAATTTGAAAATGGGTTCAAAAACTTACCCGGGTTCTTAACATTAATCAAAGAACGAAACGATCGCTCGTATCGTACATGGCGAGGCATTGCCAGAGAACTTGCTCATTCAATAATCCTTGGATGAATTTCGAGACCTGGAGGGACATCGAACATCGAGAATGTATTACCCATCATAGAATGTCGAAGGTAACATGCGCAAACATATTCAACAATGAGTTCATGCAAAACTTTCCTACCGAGCTTGCAATGATTAGAAATAACATGTGTATAATGCAATCACTCATACCATGGTTTATGCATAACCATTCTATCAAGTTTGCATTATCAATCCCGCCAAGGATGTTCTCACATTATGAATACCTCAAAGTGAATAATGGGGGACTTCATCCGAAAGGATTTTCTCTCACTCTCAAGAAAAGTTATTTATCCCGTCGCAGATTCGAAAGAAATCACTCAATCTTTCCATCATCGCATTCGATAAGGATCCGAGTAATCTGCAATTGATACGATCAGCGATCCGGAGGTCTTGATTAGGACCGTAATGAGGGCTAGGTCAACGGTTTACAAAGGGGACTCTAGTTGAGTCAAGCCTCAAATGAATTTCTTCGCATCTCTCGGGTTTACAAGTCAAGAACCCCGCAAAAATAGAAGTAATCTTGCTCGAACTTCTTCGAGTGATGCTTAAAATCATTAACTCCACATTAATTCAAGTGCCCCAGTCGAAAGGGCTTTTAAAGGGTTGTAATGGAGATAATGATTTGGGGACCGAAAACGAAAGGGTTCGCTTGGCTCAAGATGTTTGAGAATGGGCTTGATGTTGGTGATCATTACAATCTTATCACCGATCGTGGCCTTCTAAGATACCATCATTGCTCGAGATGGTGTGAACCAAGATTGCATTTGCAATTGACACTTCATGGAGATTTTTCTCAACCCTTTTAGGATATACAGAAAAATTGTGCATTCAAGTTCGAAATATTCTACAAATGAATAATGAATTGAAAGGCATGGCCTTGCTTTGGTAGGCACTTTGCTTTTTAAATGCCCAGGAGTTTTTGTGGAATCGCTTTCCTCTCCCAACTCTCTTTACTATTGCATCTTGATGAGTTCATTGGGAGATTTCCGATCCAACTTTTCGTCCTTCTACCAAAGATGACCATATTTGCTTTGGGACAACAATGATCACCAATGAGGGCTTTTAGAAACAATTTGCGGCTCAAATGGATTGCGCAAATGGATATAGATGTGTGGGATAGAAAAAGAAATGCTCTTCGTCACCCTAAGGCACTTGAATTAAAGCGCAAGTACAATGCAAAGAACCACCGAAGATTGATGTTAGTCCAAGCAAGAAGATTTCTAACCATTTGTCTCGTGATGCCGATGGAATTACCTCTGCCTTGCCCCAATGTGGGGTGGTTCTCGACAGGGTTGTGGAAGTGAAATCTCCGCTCAAATGGGTTGATCAACGGATAACTTGCAGTGTTTAGGGTAGAGAAATGAATGCCTCAATCACTTCGGTTATCGTACCTTTCGCGAGAAAACTCTTTACCTCGGGAATGCGAATTTTGCCACCGTTCATCTCGCCCGAAAAAGTTGGACGTGTTTGGGAAAGGATTGCCTTTCATCATCCCGTCATGCCCCCTTCGTACATTCGATGTATCTTATGTAGTTCATGTTCCTTATTCGAGTTGGTAAATTAAACATGAGGAACAATCATGCGCAAACTATGCAAGTATGAATGTTTTCGAGCATATAAAATGCAGCAACTTTTTATCTTGGCCGACAAAGTTCGCAAGTACATAAAAAATTTCTTAGGGGCGTGGATCGTGAGTTGCCCCTGCTCATGCAAATGCGTTGCAAAACTTCATTGTCCGCAAACATGAGATTGTCAAAGGCTCCAAGAATTTCTCATTTTATTAATTTTCATGGAGAAGAGATACTTCTCTGTTTGGACAGGTAGTGAACCCCGTAAAAATCAAAAGGGAAAGCATCAATGTATGTCCTCATGTTCTAAAAGAGTTGAAACGATACCACTTTACCCATGTATGTATTCCTCGCGAACTTTGAATTGAAAAGATCGATTCATCCGGATTGGATTGTATGTCCAGGATGTCATCTCTCCGGTTCCAAACCGCCTGGGCGAGTTTCGATCCGCGAAGCAAAAGTTTTTATTAATCTTTGTACATTGATGCCAAATCCCAAGATCGACCCGGGATGCCTCGACCACCGTCATTCCCCCAACCACTATGTTTGCGGTGTTGTTGGCGTTCACGGGTGGTTCGCTTTTGTTATATTGTTCTCAAAGCGGTTAGCAATCTCCCGTGAGAATAAAATAAGTTTAACTTAGAGTTTGAAACGACCGAGAGTCAATGGACGATACGGAGTTACCCATCTTTGAGCCCGCTTGGTTTTTTCCTTGCATTCTCCCAAGTAAGGCTATTCGAATCTCTCTTTATGGGCGTTCGGGCGTCGTCCACAAATTGATTTGCTACAAGCCCAACTTAATAAGGAACTTACGCATTTGATAAGAGAGGAGAAAATTCGCCCTTTAATTCTAGACAACTAGAAAGTAAAAGTATCCCACGCAGGGAACTATACATGGAATTAAAGGAGTATTCATGTGAGATTGGTTCCACCTCCTTTGTCGGCCATTCTAATGATCGGCTGATTTTGTCTTGGATCATACACCCGATCGTTGTTTGAGGATCCATAGTCACTGCTCGGATCACAACTCGGAGGTCCTTTACTCCGAACCGGCCGACCAAGGCGGTGAGCTCATCATCAAAGTAACCTTTTAATTTTCGGGCAATTGATACTCGAATTGGGCATTGCTACTTGCTAACACCGGCGACAGATTTTCCACTTTGTTTTGCCGTGAGCGGTCGACTCCTTGAGCTTGAGCCTCCGCCGTCGCTCGGAACTCGTAGGGATGATCAACGGTCCGTGCTAGAACCACCAAGGAAGGTCGATATGGCCGGATTCTTGATTGGAAAGTGGTTGGGTACCTTTTGCTCCGTAGGTTTTCCCGGGATTGATCTTCCAATCAACTTTGCTCCGGCCGCCTTGTTTCCAAGCTACATCGTGCTTCTTCAGCTTTTCTCTAAATCATGAAGGTGATTTGTGACACTTCGTAAGGTGAGTCCGTCTATATTCATCATTTTAAGTACACCATTGGTCGTCTTGAATTGATTCCTAGTCGCGAATCGCCTCGATGAATATAGAATGAAGCTCAGGACCAAAGGGGCCTTTTCTTTCCGACAAAATCGTCGTAGGCGGCTTGGCCATAGTTCTTTGTTCGAGTAATTGCTTCCTTACAAATGCTGCCAAATGTTTTGGAGCACTCGAACGCAGACCGGTTTCTTTAGGACGCCCGAGCACCATGCAATATGGCGCTCGTTATGAACCAGATCATCACTGCGATGGACGATGATCGGTATATTCAACTCGGAATCAATGATCTTTAAGAGACGGGACCGTCCATATCGATCCCTACCATGGCGTGACGACGATGTCAAAATCATATTTGTACCGCCTCGCCTCCTCTAAAGCTTCCGTTGCTTTCACATAAGCGAAATCCTATACATGCACTTTCTCAAGCAACGAGGATCGAAGGAAACGGGGTTACCATCAATGGCCATGACTCGCGATCCTCGGGATAGGAAACTTCCCATACTTCCGCCGGTGAACGCATACTTATTTTCCTTTCAAAATCTTCCATACGTAGACCGAAAAATGGGTGTTTCGACTAGAGACGGGCTTTAGATGTTCTTTGGACTTGCAAAAATAAATTGCAAAAATCACAAAAGCGACATGGCCTTTTGTGACGAGTTCGAGGTGCATGGAGACTTCAAGTTCTTTATAAACTTTTTCCGATCCGTTAGTCTCGCAGAACAACTTTTCTCTCCTTTTCGCCCTAGTGCCTTGGATCCGTTTCGTAATAACTCTTACCTCTCGCTCAATCCGTCGTTCTTTTTTACTTTTCGATATGGAGGAGCCCTCAAATCTTTTCACTTTCTCTACGAACGAGGCGATTATTTCCTTCCTCAAATCTTTTCGCTTCCTCCTACGAACGGCGTTATTTGCCCTCCTCAAATCTTTTCGCTTTCTCCTACGAACGAGGCGTTATTTGCCCTCCTCAAATCTTTTCGCTTTCTCCACTAACAGGCGTTATTTCCCTCCTCAAATCTTTTCGCATTTACTTACGTGAAGGTTTTCAATGCTTAGTCAAATCGGCGAGAAATTCACGCCTTTAAACATGATGATGTTCGTGGATAGACTGTTCTTTCCCCCGGATTAAAATAAGAATGTCTCACATGGGGATTTTGTAACAAACAAGACATTCATTCATACATGTCACTACTTCTCTTGAGGATTCGTAAGGGCGGCTAGTAATGTTCAAAGAAGCGATGTTTTGGCCCATAATAAAAAACTAAAGCTTCATGTAGCCACATATTCGGAGTTCCATCACGTTGAATCGGTGGCGTGACATCAAGGAAACTCCAATTGTGGTGATGCATGTCTCTTCCCTCGAATGGCATCGGTTCGCCTCGAACCGACTTCGGGACGTATCTCCAACGAAATCGGATTGTACGAAACTTGCTCTGGGTGATGACGTGAATGAGCATTTTCAATGCTCGAATGCGCTCATCGAGGACATGTCACCAAAGGAGATGGGGCGCTACGACATGGCAAACAGTGTTAATAGCATCCATATACCTCTTGTTCTCTCGCTCGAAACTTTTCATTTTCTTCCCTCGAAAACCCAAGTTCGTGACTTTCATTTTTAACCTTCAATCGGGTCCGCTTGTTTTGAAACCAAAACTTGACCTTCAAGGGCTCCATTCCTATCATCCGGCTCAATTCATGTTTGCGTCTCTTATTCACATAAGAGCACTCCTTAAGGCAACTTGAGCACTTTGATTTGATATTTTCTTTTCCGGGTTATTGCATGCTCGCTGCCGCCATTGTTGTTCTTCGCCGAAATTTTGAATTTCACCGCCAAGAGAGTTGGGTTTACGGCTCAAGTCGGATCCGGTCTCAAAATCCAGCAGTTCGCTTTCGGGGATGTCTAGGTTGGTTGCCTCCAGTAAGTGCGATAGCTTCTAACATGTCGGATTGAAATACTTCTTACTCGCCTTTTGTTCACTCTACTCTCCGCTGTATGCTTACTCTCTCCAAATTCTTTCGAGTAATCGGGTATGTTCCAAAGCCTCCCTTTTAACGCGGATGAAAATCACTAAGCCGACGTTTTTTCAAGATTTCGTGTTTCCCGCTTTTTTATTTTTTCAACGTGACGGGACCCCAAATCCACTCGCACCGATTTTCTTTTCTTGATAACCATGCTTGTCTTCCACTCGCCAATCAATGGGACTCCAACTCCTTTCGTAGCTTGGATTTGTGGGGCTCGAGATCACGGATTGATGATAGATCCAGGATCCAATGAATGAAACACCCGTAGTTTCACCCGAGTAACTAACGCGGCTCGCAAGATTTTTTCAACGTGACGGACCCCGAATCCACTCGCACCGATTTTCTTTTCTTGATAACCATGCTTGTCTCCCACTCGTTTTCAATCAATGGGACTCCAACTCCTTTCGTAGCTTTTCGGATTTGTGGGGCTCGAGATCACGGATTGACGATAGATCCAGGATCCAATGAATGAAACACCCGTAGTTTCACCCGAGTAACTAACGCGGCTCGCAAGAATTGCTGTTTCTTCTCTCGAAAATATGCTTGTCTCCCACTCGCTTTCAACATGGTGGGGTCCTCAAATCCTTTCGTAACTTTTTCGGATTTGTGAGGCTCGAGATGGTAGATCCGTGATTCACGGACGAAACGTCCGTAGTTTTGCCCGGATAATTAATTCGGCTCTCGCAAGAATTGCTATTTTTTCCGCCCTTTAAATTGGGATTTAATGCCGAGACAATTATCACTTTCATATCTTCATCTCCAACCTTCTAAGCACTCTTTTGCATCCACTCTTTTTTAGCCACTTCAACAACAATGGCTCCCTCCCGCGCACGCCTTCTCGGTGAAGTTTTGGCCAAATGGGAGAAACTTTATAATCTCCTAGGCCAGGGCTACTCTTATATAGCCAACCATCCGGAGGCCAAACCGAGATTCGTCTTATGTTTAGGGATATGGGTACCGCTTCCATTGAAGGTACCAAGTTAGAGGAGGAATACGAGGATCTTCCCCACCCTCTTTACTAACTTCCCGGAGGCTTACCATGTTGCTTATCAAGATGTTACTTTGGCCCACCTTGTGAAGGCACGCTATCGGGGGATCGGTCGGACAGCTTGGTGTTGGCCGCCTTGTAGCCGACAATTATAAGAAGGCCCTCGACTACGGTAATGAACAAGTCTCCCCGCCGATTCGTGAGAGGGAAACTTGGTGGGGTGTTTGGCCATGTCCCGGCACCATCTTCGAGCGATCCGCTCAATATTGTTTTAAAATTTCAATGCACATGGCTGGAAGAAAGGTTGGACGATCGACCCGGATATAACCCACGGGAGAATGCGATCCATGACCCGGAATTTACTGCCGAGCATCACGAGGACAAGGTAGCCAAGCTCAAAGAGAAATGTGAGCTCCTCCTTTTTAAGTCGCGGATCTCGATTCTCGAAGCGATCGGTGTAGGCGGAGCATCAATGTATGGAGAGTCGCTTAAACTCCTTGTGATGCTCATTAGGGCTCGGTTTGGCTTTACATTCCCACCCGTTGATCTATTTGTAAAGCTTTCCGATGAATGAAATGAATGCAAGTTTTTACTCATTTCAATCTTGGTCGCATATTTTTTTCGCAAGATAACCCCTTTTACTCGCGAATATGTAAATCTCACGCTCCCGATGGTCAATCCAATTGGGCCGAGAGGCTCCCATTCGAAACAATCTCTCAACAAAGATTAGTAGCGAGGAAACAAACGAATGCTCAAATGTGAACAACTCGTGAATCAGATTAATATTATAACTCGATTATGAAAACATCGAGTGAATCGAGCATAATATTTCTTTACAAATAGAATTGATGGATTGATAAAGACACGACCATCCATCTCACCAGAATCAAAGCACCACCAGGGAGCACCTTCTTTACTATATATGGACCACCATAGTTTGGAGCGAATTTCCCTTCCGGGAGTGGGACTATTGGTAATAATTTTCTCAAGACCAGGTCATTGATCCAAAATATCGAGGCCGAACTTCTTTGTTGAATGATTAAAACTCTCTCGATAACACCGCCCATGACATACGCCTAAGTCTTTTTTCGTCGATCGATTCAATTGGCTTGCTCTCTCTGGATCCATTCGGCTTCCGTCGCCTTAGCTTGAGACAAGATATACGTAAGGAAGGAATTTCCACTTCAACCGGTAGAACAGCCTCCATTCCATATACAAGAGAATACGGGGTTGCCCCAGTAGATGTCCGGATCGAGGTCCGATACGCCATAAGTGCAAATGGCAACCTCTCATGCCAATCGCGATAATTTTCAGCCATCTTCGCTAAAATTTTCTTAATGTTCTTATTGGCGGCTTCTACTTTGCTCCATTCATCGAGGACGATATGGGAAGAGTTCGGATACTTGATCTTGAGTTCCTTAAACAATTCTTCCATTAGTTTGTTGTTTAAGTTCGAGCCATTGTCGGTGATTATGGCTTTAGGTGAACCGTATCGAGCAATGATATCCCGGATAAATTTCGCGATATTTCGTAGGTGACCGCTAAATAGGATGCGGCTTCGATCCATTTAGAGAAATAGTCAATCGCCACCAAGATGAATCGATGCCCATTGGATGCTTTAGGGTTGATAGGACCGATAACATCAATCCCCCACATAGAAAACGACCATGGTTCGATAACGATGCAACTCATTTGGAGGGACATTAATCTTGTCACCATGAATTTGACATTTGTGACTCCCGAACATGCTGAATACAATCTCTTTCGAGTGTGAGCCAATAATAACCCAACCTCATAATCTTCTTAGCTAAAAAGTGGCCGTTCATGTGTGGACCACGAATCCCTTCATGTACTTCCATCATTAGACGAACTAGCCGGTTGAGTCAACGCATCTTAGTAGGACGAGAATCGAATGACCGCTTGTACAAATTCTCTCCATTCAAGAAGAACTTCGAGGCCATCTTCCTTATGTACTTTCGGTCGGATACGGTACTTTTTTCGGGGAACTCCTCGCTTCGAATATAAGTCTTGATGTCATGGTACCATGGTTTACCATCGGGTTCATTGATCACGGCCATACAATATGCCGGCTTTTTAGTACCTCGATCTTCATGGGTCAACCTCAAGTCCATTGGCGACTTGTAACATTGAAGACAAGGTAGCCAATGCATCGAATCGATTATGAGTCCTAGACAGATACTCAAATGAGATATCTTCAAATTCCTCCACCCATTCATCCAGATACTCATGGTAGGGTAGCAATTTAGCATCTCTCGTCTTCCACTTTCCAACGACGAAGGATAATCAAAGCGGAATCTCCGAACACCTTGAGTCGGGCTATCCCCATTTCAATGGCAACTGGAGATATCGAACCGCGCCCGCGACCCCGATAAATTGACAGCTCCGTCAAAGTACATAGTCCGATGTAATCCTCCACCGACATGATTCGATCCTCGAATGATAGGCATCATCATCTTGCCTCAGATTTTCAGCTAGGATATCTGCTATAGCTCGTCCCTTGATTGACTTTTGGGACAAATATTGAACGTCGAACTCGGAGATGAGGATTTGCCATTTGGCAAGTCTACCAATCAAGGCGGTTGATTAAGCAAGTATTTGATAGGACGCATTCGTCACCGAAGCACTTGGTGATGCAAGGTATATTGCCGAAGCCAGCGAGACCCATAAACGCCGCACATGTTTTCTCTACTTCGAGTACTTCATTTCCGAAGTTGTGAATTTCTTGCTCGATAATAAATGGCTCGTTCTCTTCCGTCCTCCCGCTTCTCTTGGGCTAGATAGACCCAAGGATTCACTAAGAATTGTGAGGTAGAGGATTAAAGGTTGCTCCGTGTTGGAGGAACAAGCACGGGTGGATTCATGAGATCGCTTAGTCTTCCAAAAGCTTCTTCACATTCGCTATCCCATTGGACTAGCGCATTCTTCTTTAATAGCTTGAGGAATGGCTTAGCGGTTTCGATAACGAGAGATGAATCGAGCAATATAGTTTAGCCTACCCATCAAACTTCGAACTTCTTTAACCGTCGTTGGGGCTTAAGCTCACGAATAGCCTTAACTTTTGAAGGGTCGACTTCAATGCCCTTACTGCTTACCACGAATCCGAGTAGCTTGCCCGAGCCGGTCCCAAAGACACACTTGGCGGGGTTGAGGCGCAACTTATACTTTCGAAGTCCGTCGAACAATTTCTTCACGTTTCGACGTGATCTTCTCCATGCCTTGTTTTTGCTATCATGTCATCGACGTAAACCTCAATCTCATTATGCATCATGTCATGGAAAAGGGCAACCATGGCTCGTTGGTAAGTGGCTCCAGCGTTTCGAGACCGAACGGCATTACCGTAATGGAACATTCCCCATGGTGTGGTGAAAGTGGTTTTCAACTTGTCATTGACATTCACCAGGATCCGATTGTATCCGGAGAAACCATCCATGAATGAAAATAATTCAAACCCCGCAGCATCGAATGCGGCCGTCTTTCTTCATGACAAGGACTATGTTAGCAATCCAATCGGAATATTCCGTAGTCTCAATGAATCCTACATCGAGAAGCTTCATGACCTCCTTTTTGATCTCCGCACTAATTCCGGTCCGGCCCTTTTTGACTTTTGCACCACCGGCTTAGCCGAAGGATCGATCGGCAAACAATGCTCGACAATGGAGCGGTCAAGACCAGGCATATCCGCATAGGACCAAGGAAAACGCCCCGGTAATCCTTCAAGAGTCTCGATTAGGCGCTCGACATTTCCGAGGGAAGGCTTGCCCCGATCTTAACTTCTTTAGGGTTTTCCGCATCGCCTAGGCGACCGAGATAATTTGTTCACCGGCCAAGGGCTTGATCTCCTCATGTCGTTTGAAATCTTGACGAACTTCCTCATAATCCGACCGAACTCATCTAGGTAGTATACTTCAATCCACTAGATTTCCCTCCTCATGTTATCCCCCATGATGACAAACTCGTTGGTCGTTGGTTATCGTCATCGGGTTGGTTTGGGGAGCCGGAATCGAGGGTGGTATGCTCGAACCCGTGCCGTTATAATAATATCTTTCAGTGTAGCGATAGGGAATACCTTCCGGGGCCTTGCGAATTGCCCGAGGGAATTAGAGCCGGCACAACTAGCGGAGGGCTTGAGCTGGACGCCGTGAAGCTTGGCTATGAAATTATCCATCATCTTGTGAGACATCATCCCTTCAAATCGCTCGGTTAGAGCACCGAGCCGTTCATTCAAAGTCTCATGGACAAGGCGTTAATGTCGGCCATTCTCTTCGCCACCAATCGAGTAATATGCGGAGGATCCGTGATAAATTTCTGAAAGCGACAAGTCAAGAGTAAGTACAACGAACGAGGACAGAGACCGGTCCATGACTTCCTTCTAGACTCAATGAACGAACTAGACATGACCAAAAGATCGCATCGGCAATTTTTCAGTTTCGTCGATTTTTACGAAAAAATCCGTATTAATTCGCACGTTGGTCAAAATACGTCCAAATTTTACGAGCTTATAGTTGAGAAGATGATGAACAACTTTTATATTGACCAATCGGACTAGAAATGAGCGGATCAAATCAGTTTAATGTGTCTTTCCGAAAAATTGCATTCAGAAAACTGTTATAACCACAGGTAGTTAAAAAAACGAAAGGCCATCTTAAATTATGAATTTAATTCTGAAATTTTGTAGGATATTAGTTGAAACATAGGTCTACAACTTTCATGTTTAGCACTTACTCAAAGCTCGATCGTAGAATTTAGTAAAAATCGTACAACAGAACAAGCCAAATCGGAATTGAGGACAACCGATAAAATTATAAAAACTACGAAGCAAAGTGTGAAATTGGAAACAAGACAAATGAGATTCATAAACAATCAACCTAAACCATGGACCAGCCCAAAATAAAAATGAGATAACAGGCGTAAGAGACAAGAAATTACCGCTCATAGGAAGAAAATGTCAATCACAAAGACATGCGCATGAATCGTGGATTCAGATTTTAGTTCTTTTAGCAAAAATGAAATGAAAGACAGAACGACATGTCGCAGCCTCGCGCACGTTCATCATGACTAGTTGCCGCCGCATACATAGTCATGACTAGTCGGGTCCAATCATCTCGGCTTGGTTCGGTCGACAAGGGCAACTCTCATGCATCATAGCCTCACGCGCATGAGAACAACCCTTGAGCCATTTTTGAAGAACTCGGGATCCAAGTGGGATAACCTTTAGCAAACCTTACCGCCAAGGTTAAAGAACCACATAAATACCATCCCGAAACTATCGGGTGACCGGTTCGGTCACAAGTCAAGGTGGTGTAGTGCAATTATATTAGGGCATACATGACATTTTAAAGGCAATCAAGACTCCGATAGTTCAAAAATTAAAACTCTCATCACCAAGCCCGCAAAACAGAGGTTAGCCACGAATTCCTCCCCTTATAACTCCCTTCCCGCAAAACCATTTAACACCTAGGGATTAAAATTCAACCAAGATTGCCAAATCAAGTAATTTTCCTTTTCATTAACTTATCCGGCTTAAGTCCTCTTTGGGTCCCCAAATGAGTCGCCAAGTCGTCGCGACCTAAAAAAATAAACAAGGTTAAATTCCAGGCTAATGGATTATCAGGTTAATTAATTAACTAACCTAACTCGGACTCTCCCGAATCCATACCAAATCGCCACTTAAGGTTCAATGATTAACATGCAATGTGATTTGAATTTGGAGTCGCCACTAATCATTTTCGGTAGGTTGACTAAAACCCAAATAAAATAGCGGGAGAAAACTATCTTATTTCACGAACCGTAGATTAAGAGTCCAGGGACTTGGTTACATTAATTACAACTAATGCCCTTTCGGTACCTTAAAATTCATGAAACAAATAATGGATTTGACAAATTTGATGAATTCTACTTGAAGATCAAAGAATCAATTTTTTTGGGTTTTTCTTCCCATGACATTTTTGAAATAAAGAAATTACATGAAATTAGGATGAAATAGGTTCAAGGTTACTCCCCAATTTGAACTCGTGCACCAAACTCGTGCTTCGGGCTTGTCTTGACCATTGGACCGATTTGGTGACTCGTTAGACCGAGAAATCTCTTGGTCCTATCTCTCCTTCACGCTTCTTTCTCAACTCGCTAGAATTTCATGAGACCGCAATCCGGGCGTTGATATTTTTCCCCTTTTGCTCTCCTTCTATTCTCGTACCATTGATGTCTCATCGTTGATATGCAATGTTATTTAACATAAAAACGTAGAGAAAAATCGGTGTAGAAAATCTAGGCTAATTTGTATCCGAACTTAGAGGAAGTTAGGAAATCACTTAGCTTTCCTTTTCCAGGGCGAGCTAACGATGGTGATGAACTTGGGCTTGTGTTGATGGGTGCAGAAATTGGCAATGGTAGCACCGAAGCTTCAAAATACTCAAGCCCTCTCAAAACTCTCTCAAAAGTTTTCTCAAGAATTCTCTTTTCTCTCCTATGAATTCTTCTCAAAAAAACTCTCTCAATTCTCTTCCACTCCCAAAAACTCTTTCAATTCTCTTTCACCCCAAAAATTCTCCCAATTCTCTTTCACTCCCAAAAACTCTCTCAATTTTCTTCCACTCCAAAAACTCTCTCCCTCTTTTATAGGCAAAATTCTTCATCCTTCATTCTTCATCTTCATTTCCTCACCTTCCATTTTCATCTTCCCTTCTTCATCTTCATCTTCTTTTCTTCATCTTCTCTTCTTCACCTTCATTTCTCCATCTTCCATTTTCATCTTCTCTTCTACATCTTCATCTTCCTTTCTTCATCTTCATCTTCTTTTCTTCATCTTCATTTCCCCATCTTCCATTTTCATCTTCTCTTCTTCATCTTCATCTTCCTTTCTTCATCTTCCATTTTCATCTTCTCTTCTTCATCTTCCTTTCACCTTCTTCTCTTCACCATCTTCTTTTCCCCATCTTCTTTTGGTATTTGCAATACAATCCCTGAAATTTTAAGTATTTGCAATACGATCCCGAAGTTTTGAGTATTTGCAATACCTCCCACGAAGTTTTGAGTATTTGCAATACAATCCCCGAGAAAATATTTCTTTCAAGCCCAAATCTTCTTGGTGCATTTTTCCACCGCATGCCTAGTCCAGCACTCGTTAAATTAAGCTCAAATTGTATGCCAATGCTAAATGAATATGTGAGATGATTTTTGTTTAGAACTAAAATTAGTTCTAATTTTTATGCAAAATATATATTAGTCAAAATTTAGGCGTCAACACCTATTGATGCTCGAATCGCTGCACAGGCTGTTGGCACGTTCCTTGGAGCATCTTCCTGAGAAACAGAGAGCTACATCATCTTACTGATCGATTTGGCATAACGTTCGTGATCAATCCGCGCTGAATTTACTCGAAGAAAAGGAGATGTTCGAGGCACATAAAGTTTTCGCGAGCATAAAGAGAAAAGTGAAACAAGAGTAGTGACGAGGAGAAGAACAGAAACCTCACCCGCACCCGAAAGGGAAGACTCGATCTTCCTGAGATGAGCCATGTAGAGAGCGAGAGACACACCCACACACAGAGAGGCTAGGAGTTCAATCTATCTGCAAAGGGAATTTTTTTCAAAGCGATCTGGCTTTAGCAGTTTACAGAGGTCTCTGGTTTACTATGCGTGCGTGTGTGTATATATATATATGTGGTTCTCGAATCGTTTTGCAGAGAAATGAAGAGGAAGATACATGGAAAAACACTCGGGTCCGGAACGTGGAATTATACACCACTCGCCAATCCCAGAAATGTTTGCCACTTCGTCACGCGACAACCTCAATTATAATTGAACGGGTCCAGGTCGATTTTATGTGCCCAAAAAGAAATTAATAAAAAAAAAATGCATTACGACGCAATTATAATGATAGGACTAATAATAGAAGGTAAAAAACAAAAGTTGTTTTTCTGACCCTGCTTGCAATTTTGGCCTTTTGGCTTAATTAAGAAGGAAGCTCGGCAGTTTGGTTCTAGAAGTCAGCTTCCTTTTCCGCGTTCTCAAGGACGATGGAAGTTTCAGAATGTAGGAGAGGGGGAGGATCGACTGGTGTCGATGCACTGCGCCGTCGTTCTTTGAATCGCCCCGTTTGCAAAGAGAAGAGTCCCAGTCCACCCCTTCCCCGACTTAGACCGGTTCAACTGAATGGCCTGTGGACCGGTTCTTTGAATCGCCCGTTTGCAAAGAGAAGAGTCCCAGTTTTGATTTGGTGTTCTATTTTTTTTTTCCCCAATCTATTTATTTTATTGGAGGAGTAATATCACGGGTATATGTGTCAAATGGGTGGGTCGGGTCGAATATGGTCGCCCATATTGACCCATTTAACTCGTTTTGATACAATGCAAATTTTACGACCCAACCCATATTACTCAAATACTTATAAATTTAGTCAAATCATGAAATATTTATTTCTTATAATTTATTAAGAAAAACGATATTGCTAAAACCTACAATTGAAATTTTTTTAATTTTTTTGAAAATTTTTTAATTTTTTTCTTGTTTTTTTTAAATAATTTTTTTATTATAACCAATGCCCGCCACCTCCGCTCGCCACCGCCGCCGCTCACTTGTGACAACCTCCATCCCCCGCCGATTGTCGCCCGTCGCCCTCCGTGCCGTGCCACCGCCACTACCGCTCGCCACCCACCACCTCCGCCCGCCATCTTAGCACATGCATATATCTCATGTACAAACTCATATAGCCGAAAATCCTAGTTAATTTTTCCATTATCTTTGAACTTTCGAATAATAATTGAGATTTTAATAGGACAAGTAAAGAAGTGCTTGTTAACAGGTGTCCACCCACTCATTCAAAGGCATGGCCAAAACACCTTGCGAAATCGAAAATGTGTATCTCCGGGAAGATTAACTCGCGCCAAACCGGAAAATGCGCATCCAAACGGGATTTTCTTAAATCTCCGTGTAGGTGCGGTAACATGCCGGTGTTTTGGGATTCTAAGAGGGGAAGCAAGATCGACCAACTAAGATTCGAAACTTGCAAGTGAAATGTGGGGAGATGGCCATCGATTCCCATGGATAACCGAACTACTACGACTATTAATGGTGTAATGCCAATGTTCGTAAAGGCAACGGCACACGGGCGGGGGTGGCGGGTAGCGGTGATTAGCGGTGATGGACGGCAAACGGGGACCCGCTGTTGCCCGGCGGTGGACAGCGGAAACCGGACGGAGGGCGGCGGTGGCGATCGACGGAGGACAACGGCCGGTGGGGGCGGTTGGCCAATAGTTTTAATATTTTTCAATTTTATTTTTCTTTTCTAATTTCTTTCATTCACTCATACAAATAGAAAATTTAAAAAAAAAAAGCAAGTTGAGCCTTTGAGGCCTTGGGCTCATTTGCAACTTATGGGAGCTGCCCTCATTGGTCGAAAATGGGTTTAAGAGTCCGACCCATTTTTGACCCATCTAATTCAATTTAAATATATTGGACTAATTTTCATTCAACCCTTTAAAAATTTAGAACCCATATACAACCCATTTGTATAAATATGAGGAAAAAATGGGTCGTTGACCCATATTGACCCATATTGACGCCTCTAGCCACGACGCCTTGGCCAACCAAAACAAGTGCAAGTGGTCCCTTGCCCAGATTTGACAAGAGCCGTGACGCCTTTGCTAGATTTAGGCTAGGTGAGGGTGAGGCGGCGACACCCATATATTGGCCTTTCGTGGAAAAAAAAAGGTAAAGAAAAGAAAAGAAAAAAAAAATCAAATATATTATTAAAAAAGGCCCACGTTAGTGTCAATTATCTTGGCGTAAGGCGTAGGTGTTATTCACTCAAGCAATTTTCTACCAAAATTAATTGGATGGGCTCAATCGAAGAAACGTGAAAAGATTTAGAACTAAATTGAGACAATTGAAAAGTTTAAGATTGAATTGACACAAATATAATATGCTTATGACTTTTTTGTTACTTTCCCTCCTAATTTAAATACACTTATTTCATGAAAGGTATACATACATTTTGTCTCCCCTGCTCATTTTCTCACCGAGAAGAGGGACGTCTGCTCCTTGCAATCTTCAGAAGAAGAGAAAAAAAAAAAAAAAGAAAATCATGTACCCTAGGCATCAAACTGAAACATCTTCCCAAGCCAAGATTTTCTGAACCTGATTATGTAGACCAAATGCATGCTTACCATTTCCCTTTAAGGACGAGTCAAAGAAAGGGGCGACGGATCCCGCGACGAGCAAGAGAGATGAACAGGGTATGATTTATGCAGTTAGTCGATAAGGAGATGCCGAGCCCAACAACTGGTCTGTTCACAAAGAAAATGGATGATCTACGAGCTGAGCGGCAGTGGGACGATCGTCGGGGTTAACCTGTATTCATTGCAAAGATAAAAATCCCCCAGCATCTCTAGATAAAGAATCTTGTATACATTGACACAAGGCCATGTGAAAGAACAACTCGACGAGGAATCGTCGAATCCTAAGGAATGTTTGAGTTGTGGTTTCGGTATAACTCTACACACATCAAGAAGAGTGATTGGGGCGCAACGGGTTCTTTAAGAAGAAACACGAAAGCTTCGTTCGTTTTGCGAAAAGCATTTTCCTCAATTTTTTGGCATTTGAATCGTTTAGGGAAATGAGTCAACGGAAAAGGTTTTTCTACTGAAGCATAAATTTAGGAAAATGATTTCCTCTCTCCAAGATCGAAAATCATCTTCCAAAATCTGATTAGGCATCGGTGTTTGGACTAGAAACTCTGTGCTTTGGCACAGGAATCCCAACACTTGTTCTCGGGCCATTGGCGGTGAGGCGGGTTCCTCGTGCTCGGGCCCAGGTCCATCAAGGTTGGGCGTTGAACCAACCAATTTTGAAGCTTTTCATGGAAAACAAAATGAAGTCGATCCGGCTTTTTTTTTAATCTTATTTAAAAGTTGCACTATTTATACATTAAAATTAAAATTTATGATTTTACGAGAAAAAGGAAGATGAGAAAATGCAATCGATTCCAGTTCTACCTGGAAAGTAAAACAACATATGTCAGTTTTATATCATTTGAAGCAAAATTGTTTACCAAAAAGCGAAAATAAAGTAAATTTTTTTTAAAATCGATTTATTTTGGAATTGAAATAATTTCGAGAAGAACAAAATCGAGATAGGAAATATGTTCGCGAGCTCTATGTTTTATTAGCTTGTTATTCGACGATCGGTCAGTCACATGAATTAAATCGGCATCCAAGTCAAATTTGAAATGGGAATGGATATTTCTTTAAAAACCAAAATTATGGATGAAAATTTTTGAATTAACCAAGGATCAAGTCAAGTACAATCGCAAAAGGCTCCTATCCTCCCCCTATAAATGGGAGGATACGTGCAATCGTTATTTCTCGGAGACTAAACCCTTTTCAAGAATGTAAAATTCGACAAGAATCAAGTCGTCAAAACCCTAATCGAGATCAAGCCATCGTATGCCCAACTTACACATCGTGTTATCTTTTATTTCCTACGATGAATTGATTACGATTCCAATAATATATCCAAAAGTTATCAACATGCCAAAGCACATCACCAACGTATGTTCGCATAATAACTAGTAAGGAAAGGTGAGTGTTGTCAAAGATTGAAGGCTTTTATTTCCAAGGATTATTATTATTTTTGTCGAGCACGAATTAAAACGTATTAAGCATAATTTAATTTGCAGTTAATCTCCCCGGAAAATAACGCCGCTGGTCATCATTTAATGAAAACCTAAACATACTCAGTCTCTCTCTCTCTCTCTCCCTCTCGGCGTGTGCACCTGACTTCAACCCCCCGCAACAAGAAGCCTCCCTCTCCGTCCCCTCTCTCTCTCAGCCGCAACGCCAGCTCGTCGAATCGAATATCTGGTGATCAATCCCTTTCATCGAATCCCACTCTTCCATTCTCGAATGCCTACAGCACCCGATTCTCCTTCCAACCACCACTCTCCTCGGGCCGGCGCGGGGGCGCCGCCGCCAGCAGCCCCCGCTTCCGCCACAACTGCCTCCCTTCCCCATGGGCGCAGGTCGTCCGCGGCGAGCAGCCGCCGCCGCCCCCACCGCCTCCTGCCCCCGCCGATCAATCGCCGTCCCCTCCCCCGCCTCCGGCCGCGGCGGACCAGCCTCAGCGGCGGCAACAACCGCCTCATTCTCCGCCGAAGCCGGCTCCGGCGGCGGCTCCCGACGATCCCGCGGCCGAAGCGGAGGGTTGCGATGTGAACGGGGGCAATGCAGGTCCGTCGAGGCCGAGCAAGCCGGCTTGGAAGAAGCCGGCGGCGAGCGACGTCGTGGAGGCTGGTCCTGTGATGGGGGATTCTGTGGCTTGGCCTGCTTTGTCCGAGTCTGCTAGAGCTCCAGTCAAATCGTTATCCGTCGAATCCACTCCCAAAGCCGTCAATAATGGATCGGCCTCCAGTTCTCAGGTTTGTCTTGGTAGCTTTCGATCATTCTGTGATTATTGCGTTTAAGATATGCAAAATAAACTTGCACGGTCCTAAGTTTGGCTATCGTCAGTGTTGTGAGCGACGTAATCAACTAGAGCCGTTGGATCCTCATTATTTAATACTCTTACCCCCTTTTCTTTTTCACTAGGCCAGTTGGAATTTTAACCATTTACCTTATATCATGTTCATGAGTAACGTCGCGCTTATTAAGTATTATGTGCCATTAGATTGAATTTGAGTTGTTACTGATGCAAAAGATGAAGGTTTACACGTTATATTGGACGATTTGTGAAAGCTGCTTATATGATTCGAATAGGGGCCAATCATTCCCAATTTACCTGAGAGACAAGGTAGCAGCAGCAATGGAAGCCCGAGAACAACACCAAACCGCACACAGCAGGTTCGTAGAAGGCCGAACAGACGAGGTGATGGCACTGGAGCAAGCAGTGGCAGTGGGAGTTGGCGACCACAAACTGGCTTTGCTCCTCCTCCTCCTCCTTCACAACCTTTACCGCGACCAGTCCCTATGTTTCAAATGTCTCCAAATCCTTATGTAAACTTTGTTCGTCCTGCACCGCCAGATTTTTCAAATGGAGAGCCTCCTTATCGGGGGAATAATTGGGACAGCAGACCAACTGGAGGTCTTCCATCTCGGCCACAGGTCATGAATGGTCACCCCGAATCTTCTCAAAGGGTTCATTCTTCTCGTAATAATTATGGGAATAGGCGTGATCATGACCGTGGAAATTACCCCTCTCAGCAACATAGCGGCGCTCCGAGGGGCTTCGGGAGGCTTTCACCTCCACCAGTAAACTCTATGGTATATATGGGGCCGCAGCCTATGAGGCCTTTTGGAATGCCTATGGGTTATGCTGGTAAGTTGAGCTTTAAGTATCCTAAGTAAGCCTTTATGGGATTGCTTCTTCTTGACTATGGGGGCTTTTATTTTCAGAGATGCCGTCACAATATTATTCTCCTGCATTGCATGTGGATCCCTACACGGGTTGGCAATATGTGGTTCATACGCCAACCGCACCCATGTTTCCGCCCATGGCTGTACCAGATCACGCTCTGCCTGTGTCTGCCCCTGAGAGCAACGTGCCTGCGGCTGGGCATGAGAACACTTTGCCTGCATCTTTGGTTGATCAAATAGAGTACTATTTCAGGTATAGTAGTTGGCTACTGGTTCGGTTCCTGAATTTTTTTTTTTTTCAGTTTGAGGAGAAGTAATACTTGTCGTACCTATTTTGAATCTCAGCGATGATAACTTGGTTAAAGACGTTTTCTGAGAAGTAATATGGACGAGGAAGGCTGGGTTTCTATTGAAATAATAGCAAAGTTCAGACGGGTATGTAATATTCACTGTTCCAGCATAATTGGATTGCCTATATAAAATTCTGCAGTTCACAATGCTTGGCTTTCCTGGGGATTGATCTGACTGTTTAGCATAAATAGAAGATTGGGCGCGATGTATTAGTTAAAATAATTCTCTCATTGCCTCAACTGCATAGTTGGATACAGACAGTTCTTAATAGCAGGGAGGCATACTGGCATTTTTAAACAAACTGATGATGTCGCATCCATTTCTATTTCACCTATAATTTGCTCACCATTGATGATTTCATTGCTTTCGTCGATAAGTACATCCTTGTCAATTAATTTCTATATCGTTCAAATGAATATATCTTGTAATGACATGTCATTAAAGTTGCTTTGACCACTTTTGTGGGCTGCCTTATGATAGTTTATGGTTTCCGTGGATCAATATGCTGTGGTGTGGCAGAACTGTAGAATATCCTTCGCCGCTATCTCCTCAAGCAGCTAAGGTTACTTGGGCCATTTTGCTATGTCCTGTCACAACTAAATCTCCATAAGCAAGTGAGACATTAGGCCCCAGTCTACAGAGTCTAGAAAGAAAGCCGTTCGCATTTAGCCATCAAGTCCACTGTGTGTGTGCACGTGCACGTGTGTTGGCTTCCAGTGCCAGAAAAGTAATTTTTCTTCACGGGGTTTAGTTTGCATGAGTTTGGGCCAGCTATAACAGGGCTTCCAAGGCCAACTGGCTCATCAGTCACAACCATCACTCTTTTCCTTCAATACTTCAGAAAAACAATGTTATGCTTCATGTACAGTACTAATGGTTATCAAGCTGAACCAGCCCGAAGTAATGATGACGAGTAGTTGAAATTGACTTAATTGAGGACTTATATACGCAACTTGAATTGAGTTAAATTGGACACAGATTTCATACGGGGCTGTGCCACTTATATTAAGGTATAAATGTACTGGTCATCGACTTTGATGCGGTACTGTGCACGCTTTCATAGCTTTAACGTTTAAAGAGGGCCCTAAGTTGGATGCTGTTATTTGTATATATGCTTTGTCAAGTGCTTTGAAACAATGTCAGAGTTTAGTACTAATTGGGACTGGTAAGTGGTTGAAGCCACATGTTGAAGTGCTTGTTGAGCTAGTAGTTAATTCCAAATCACCGGATAGGTAATGTCTTGGTTTGGATAATTCGCTGTACTGATGAGGATGCTTCCTTTGTCCTGATGAAGCAAATTTGTTGATTCTGGATTTTCTGCCACTTGACATCCTCCAGAACAACTTGTCTTCACTATTATTAAAAATAAATTCAAAAAGTAAAGACTTCCGAAAGAGAGAAGACTTCAGATTCTCCTCAGTCGTCAAAGCTCTTGTCAAGCGACAGGTTTCTAGTGGATGAGATTTTTCTTGCTCTGCAAATGAGAAGAAACTTTAACATTCTTGTTTGCTTCTGTGATTAAGAGATTCTGAAATTTGACAAAAGTCTGTCACTGCTCCTCAATTCTATGCAAAAATTTCAGCTTTGAATCTTGTGAACTCAGAGATATTATCCCAAACACTTGATCATAGGTTCCCATGATTCAATTCTATATGGATCTTTAACTTGGTGCGCCATCCTTGCTCTTAGTAGCCATATTTGAAAACAGTGCTTCCTCTGCAAAGGCTGCATTCCACATAAGTATATCCTGGAGCCCTTTCCCAAGGAGGTTTAGATTAAATAAGCTGAAATTTCTTAGTCGTGAATGTGAGATTCAGAAAGGGTGAATGTGGCCCCTACTAGCCGATACCTGAGGTAGGTTAGGTTTTCCGCTTAAGCGACTCTGGAACTTGTTTGAACTTGTCTGAGTTTTCTGAGAGGTGTAAATTTCCTTTTTGTGAGCCTTCATGGCTTTTGGAATCTGTTTGTGACATAGGGATGGGTGCTTCCTTGTTTCTTTCGTTAGTGGTAATGGTGCTTGGGAGACCCCGGGGGGTGGTGTGGGGGGTGATTGTTTGGGCAGGGTGTATTTCCACATCGTCTATGAATTTAGGTGACTAAGTTGGGTACCCAAAGGTGAGCCAGTCAAGGAGGTAATTTCGGCTTCTACTTAGAGCGTGATTTACGTATATCCTATGGGAGGTCAATGAATTTACGGTGTGCATTGTAGGATCAGAAAAGTTGCCAGCTCCCATTATGTTATCCAATGGTTGTTGCGATTTCATGATCTTATTGAGTTGGGCTATATCAGTGCTTTTACTTAGTGTCCTCAAAACATATGGAGGAGGCACTTTTATAGCTATGGCAGATAGTCTTGCCATTAAATTTTTCCAGATGTTGGGAACCGAGTTTTTGTCAGGCAGCATGTGAAATTATGCATTTTCTTTTGTACTCTCCAAATTGAGTATGCTCTCATGATTTTCTTGGCTACTTCATTTTTAGTATACCTTTGGTCTGTATCTGTTTTATCTGCTCAACTAGCGTGGGATCTTTCTTGAGCCCGATGACCTTGGGTATGGAAGCTTCTGTTGGTAGGTTATGATATGTTCATGTTCTAGGTCCTTCTGTGAAATGTCAGCTTCTCGTACAGATTCAGCTCTTAGGAGTTTGTTTTTCGCCCGTTATCTTTTCTCGGTATGTCATTTTTCAACTATACAGACTAGTCTAATGTTGGACACTGTATTTTGCAGGTTCAGGAAATGACCAGAGATGTAAAGTTGATACTTGATTCATTGAATGCTTCAAGAATTGTTGAAGTACGGGTAAGTTTTTCATATGTGAGTTTCCTTGTGCATCTACCAACTCGGCACATTGATAAGCATGATGAGCCATGGTAAAATTAACCTATCTACTTATATTTCAGCATTACTTTTGCAGTATGTGTTTATGAGTTAGAGATATTGGTTCTGCTTGGATATTGTATACAGACAATTTATAACTGAAGGTGTCTCCCGCCATGAAATTTGTGCAGGATCGGAAAGTCAGGAGACGTGGTGATTGGAAGAAATTCTTCCGAATTGACGAGCCAAATAAGCAGGTTGCCATTGAGAATGATTCACCTTCCCCTAGCGGATTTGTTCACAACAAGCTGGCAACTACTTTGGAGAAATTTACGATGGAGGAAGCAGTTGCAGAAACAGACAATAACGTCACTGGTGAGGCAGATCTGCACTCTGAGGACGTGTCTGGAAGAAATTCTTCTGAACGGACAGGCAAGTTGAAACTTCCAAATGGGGAGCTTACCGAGCATTATTCGTCTTCAGGCAAGAATTGATGCTTACATAACCACAAAAAGTAGGCACAATGCTATTGGAAAGGTGCCTCATGGAGGGTTATGGAATGCCAGCTGGAAATCATCCTCCTTTTATTTATATTATTTTTTCCGTCAGAGGCTGAATGACAGTTTAATGAGGTAGATGGAGGAAAAGCATAACGAACATCTGCAGGTTTTTCTCCACTAAGGCTTAAGAAACTTTGAATGAAATGGAAAGAGGAGCATGAAAGAACTATAGGGGACTAGGTTGTACAGCTTGTTTTGGTATTTAGATTGTTTTGGATGCTTCGTAATATTACTTGTGGTTTTATGGTACGGTGGAAAAACCTGTTTTAAGGTCATTTCTTGGGGAGCATTTTTACTTTCTTCTTTTGAGATTCTTAAGTTTCGTTGATTCAGATCAAAGTGCATCCTTTTCCGGGTTGCTGTGGGATGAATGGTCTTTGAGTTCTGCACTTGAGCAGGAGCGGGTCTTTTTCTGTACTCAACTTTTGGCACACTGTTAACAATACGCGATTCTTTTATTGTAGAGATATCTTCTCGTTTTGATCATCGAATCAGTTCATATGAGTTGTCCAGTTTGATTGTTTTTTCTCCTTTCGATTCTTGCCTTGCTTCGAATCGTGTGTTCAACTCTGGACTTGTTATGGCGAAGGTAGTAAAGTGTTACATTAGACTGGGGAAAAGGAGTGGGTGCACTTAGATGAGCAAACCGTCGCAAATATCATATTGGCTTTCTCTCGCCCTGCTCGGAGAGAGATCATGAGAAGTGACATGAGAGCAAAAGCAGTCGAGACAGTTTACACAGTTACCAGTAGAAGAAATTGAAAACAGCGAATAGTACGCCCCTATTGATGCTGCGTCTGTGTTTGCTGGTTCGTTCGGAATCTCGATCTCTTTTAATTTTGCTTGTGGTTAAATTTTGTAATTCAGGAATAGGAGTATCTCCTGACGATGGGTTTGCTCTGCTTATGCGGAGTTATCGAAAATTGTTGAGTTGGACTAGATAAACAAGCTGATGTTAGCAGTTTGAGTTTCGAAAGCGTGACCTTAATCAAACTGTTAATACGACTAGGATGAGCAAAGGAAAACATCCGGAGCGGTCGTCTCATACATGCGATCTAGGCATTCATTTATCTTGAAAACAGGAAGTATGTGACATCCGGATGACAAATTCTGTGGATGTTAGAGCCAATTTTGTTTTTCCTGTAGGAAAAAATGGGGAAATATATTCTAAAAAATCAGGAGAAATGGTACGGACAGAGAAATGGAAATTGTCTGTCGAGGAATCGCGGAGAGCAAGAAGAATTGGCTCTTGCTTCTTCACCAGAACAATAAGTTTGCAATTGATCTGACTTCGTCAGGGCACGAACGAAACAAATGGGGTGCAAACGGACCGAGTTTGGTCGGTTTAGTTTTCTCCTTGAACTTCAGCCAGGTTCGAATATCCATGCGTTGATGCTCGATTCAAACTCGAGCGACGGTCCTGAGTTCAAGAAGTCTATTTCGAGTTAGGACTGAAAATTTGACAGAATCACCACCAGCAGGGCACGTCGCAGAAGGTGTTCCGAGTTGAAAGTTCAATTCACGTCATGAAAGGCTCAATTGAACCGTACGCGAATAGTAATCCGTCGCGATTCTTTTAATCTGTCTGTGAGACGAGTAGACACATGTTTTCACGAGTTCATGCTCCTCGAAAAACATAATATGTACGCATATTAGAAGTCGTTCTTAAATGAACTTACAAACATATATTTTGTCATTTATCTCAAGGGAAAAAAAACTAAATGAGTACTTGAAATGTTTTGCGTTTTCTTCTTTCATTTTATTTTCGCTTTAGATGAATGAGATTTAAATTTTGTCTCATACTGAACACCTCAAATCTTTCAAACAGTAGGCAACAGAACACAAGTTTAACGCTAGCCTTATAAAATTATCGTACGAACTTTCGGATATTCGGATCTTTGTTTTTCGAAGAATGCCAGAAATGAATTTGTGAAATTCAAAAGTGGATGCGAAAAGCAGTCCAATGGAATGAGAAAAATGAAAAATATCAAAATGCATAGAAAATTAGAAAGAGTAAAGAAAATATATGCAAAAAAAAAAAAAGTAGTTGAGAACGTATTCGCATCGCAAACATGAATTTTAATGGCTTTAACCAGTATATGTTTTTATAGATTGAGTTAGATATTGATACGTTTTAGCAATATAAGTTAGGTCGGATATGTTTTACCGAATTTGTATTGCATACAAATAAATCGATTTAAAACAGTGGTCATTTTTTTATGTGATCTAAATCCAACTCGACCCATTCATTTGACCGTCCTACGTCATCCATCTAACCAGATTAAATGTTCGGGGTGACGCAATAATTTGGGACACACTCGGGCTTTTAAAAGAAAGGAAAAATTTCATAAAAGGGGTTTCAAGTGCTTTTATTATCTCAAATAAGAGTCTAAAGTGATCATGAGAGTTTCGGATAAAGGCATCACCTCGGCCGGCTAAAAATTCCAGGCGATCGGGAGTATTTTTATCAAAACACACTTTTAACATAATTTTTAGTTAAATTAAATTTAAAAAATTGAAAAAAAAGAAGCAACAAGAAAAACAAAGGCGAGAGGGCCTCCTCGCCCGTGGCCGTCGCCCCAATGTCGATGGGGAGGCGGCTCGCCGGGCAGGTGGTCGTCGGCGCCTCGACGAGGGCTAGCGACCACGCCGGTGAGAGGCGAGGAGCGATAGGCCCTCGCCTCAACGGGGAGAGGGCCCCGACCCTCTCCCGTGTTTATGCGAGGGTTGCTAGCCCTCACATAGGTCTAGGTGGCGTGACCCTCTGGTTGGTCCAAGGCGACGGTCGGCGAAGGGTCGCCCACTGTCGCCTTGGACCGGTTGAGGGCCGCGGCAATCCCCCAAACCTAGGCGAGGTGCCGGCGACCCCTCTCGGCTAGAGCCCCCTCCCGCCTGTGTTTTCATCCTTCATTTTTTTTTCAGTTTTATTTTTTAAATTTTTTTGAAAAACTTAAAAAAGAAAATAATAAAAAATTTATTAAATGACTAAAATGCCCCTAGTAACTAGTGATTCATGCCTTTTTTGATATTGATAAAGTCACATTAGACCCTTATTTGAAATAATATTTACTTCAGACACTTATTTGAGATTGTGAGGACATTTCATGCTTTTTTTTTTTTTAAATAAAGTTAACTTTATGTCTTTATTTAAAAAAATGAAGGCACTTTCAGCTTTTTTTTTTTTTTTAATTTTTCCTAAAAGAAACGCAGCAACAGCAATCTTTTTCTCTCCCTCTCTATCTCTTATTGCCAAAATGGGGTCGACTCCTGGTTTTGTTGAAGAGAAACACAGCATCCAGCCATAACAAGAGATCATCTTGCTCATCTACGTTAAAATCGAGCTCCTCCTCCACACGCTCATCTTCTTCTTCACTGATGCTCTCACCATCATCTCCAACTTCCGCTGGTCCTCCATCTTCCTTAAGATCCATGGACGACCTCTGGCAAGACATCAACTTGTCCTCCCTCCACCAGCCGACTGCCGCCACCTCCTCCGCCGTCCACGGCGACGCAATCCTCCAGGACTTCTTGGGTGGTGGTGGTGGTGGTGGTGTTGGTGGATCCTTCAACGAGGACCCAACACCGGGTTCAGGGAAAAATGCGTATGACCCCGACCCTTCGTCGTCCGGCTTGGGATTGACCTCCAGGTCGGGTCTTCGGAAGAGGGAAAAGGGGGCTCGGGTCAGGGCGACTTCGCAGGCCCGTAGTCATCATGCCAGCGGGGGAGTATCTCCAGCGTGTAATGTCTGTACCATGAAGCCGCCGTCCTTCATGCATGTCTCGCCCTCTGCGGCGGCGGCATCCCCTCCAGCTTTAAAGAGGAAGAGCTCGATGGAGAACAACTGCGAATCAGGCGACCCGCGATTCCAGCGGTTGATGAAAAACCGCGAGTCTGCAGAACGATCCCGAGCCAGAAAACAGGTCCTCTCTCTCTCTCTCTCTCTCTCTCTCTCTCTCTCCCCCGTAATTACGTCACTTCTCAACATATCAGCTGCTCCAGACACCTTGTCACCCTCACCCTCAAATCGACTAAGATAGTCTGTGCCCTAATATTATCGTAAGCAGACAGTTATCAGTTGCCCGATGCACCTGATCTTATTCTTTTACTATAATTAGTAGATTCTTGTGCTATGAACGCATAAGCAGGCAAAGAGCACATGTGTTGAGCTACCAAGAATCTAGTAACACCTAAAGAGGCTAGAGCAAGGCCTAATTTAAAACGAAGCGAATTATCCATCGTGTCCTGAAGACCTTTTTGTCCATGCACCAATCGCCCCCTCATCCGCCAGAGTCGGGATGAACAAAATAATCAATTAGGTAAACCTCTACAGCTCACCATTGATGAGAACTTAGTCACACTTTCCAAATCCTCCCCATCATGATCAATCGCTTCCTTTTTTTCTATTGGGCAGCGATAAGTTTTATGTGCGTGATATGAGGGTAGACAACGTATTAGGGTAAAGGCTATTTTTTTTTTCCTTTGGTCATAAGGGTAAAGGCTAGTTGTGACCGTGAAAGAAGTGTTGAATACACTATGGACGAAACAATAAGGTTATTTTTTTCTGCTGACTTTGATGTAGGAAATCCTGTCTTTTAAGACGTGGATTTCCAACCCAGTGTTCTTTTGTGGTGGGGGAAACTGTGTAGGCTTATACGATGGAGTTGGAGATCGAAGTTGAGCGTTTGCATGAAGAGAATGGCAGGCTCAAAAGAGAACAACAGCAGGTAACTCCCAGTTCTTCACTTCACGATCAATTTCCAATATTGTTCATCTTTGGGTTGCTTAAAGTACGTTCCTTTTTCCTTCTTTTTGGCCCAAATGGCCTGAGGGGAAAAAAAAAATGCCTCATTGTTCCAAACAAGGCATTAGTTAAGTTAGTTGATGAGCCGCGAATTGTCATAGAATCCTCCGGTTGCTCTGAGACAGGAGGAGATAAGACGAGCGCTCTTGACGGTCGGCCGTTCAACATCGTAAAGACAATTAGAAAACGTGTCCCACGAACATTCTCGACTGTATTAGTCTGCTTTCCTTTTTCGCAAGCAGTATTGATGAAGCGTTGGGGGAAATGCCCTTTTTGGTATTATTGCAGTTCTTGGTAGCAGCTGCAGTTGCTCAGCTTCCCAAAAAGCGCTCTCTCCGAAGAACGATCACATCCCCATTTTGACAAAGCGCGAGCAAAGCCTGACCATGCGGTTGGAAAGAGAGCAAGAAGAGAAACCCAACATGATTCAGAGTGGCCGTGACATATCCTGAAGCAGAAGTGAGAGAGAGAGAGAGAGAGAGAGAGAGACCTCGTACGGTGTTTTACCTTTTCTGAAGGAAGAGAGGATATAAGGTGGTGGTGGTGGTGGTGGTGGCCGTAGGAAGATAAAGATGGATGCTTGGAGGGACCATCTTTGCTTGGCTATACATAAACAAGTGCTGTACAGGGATGAGAAACTTATTTTCCTCAATCTTCTTCCTCCTTTGCCTGGCCTTTACAAGAGCACCAAAGGAAAGGACAAAGAAATGAAGGAAAACACTCTTTCGTAGGTGTTTAAAACTGACCCTTTTAAAATCACATGATCTTTCGAATGGACTGAGGCTTCGCTTAATATTTTATTGGGCTGGTATCTTAATTTATCAGAAGGAAAGTTCAAACGGTTCAACTTGTGGTACTTGTAAAGACCTTGTGAGCGATGCATAAAATACTCTTCTCTTCACTTCCGAGTCTTGAATGGTCCCCCGCAAGAGCAATTATTGTAAGCCGTGAAAAAGGGCACTCCAAAATCCGCATAGCCAAAATCTAGAACACAATAATAGAGAAAAATGATTTACGCACCTAATTTGAAAATTCATCGTTCTTGGTGCGGAACAAGGACAATACAGAATTCAAGTGCTTCTCCTCTAGTGTCCTTTCTATTACTAGCTCGATGAAATTGTCCATCACGAACTGCATTCTATAACTGCTCCTTATTTGAGGTTATTTGTGTATTAGGGTTAGAGGAGAGATTTAAACATTATTTATAGAATTTTTGGCCACAGATCCTCTCATCACAGGCCAAACTTTAGTTGGCCAACACCAGTCAGCTCCATACTAGAATAATTAAAAATATTTATATCTTACTTTATTAAATCAACCCCATAAAACAATAAATATCAATCTCAATTAATGAAGCCCAAGTCAGAAAAAATCTTACAACTATAACTTAAATTATCAAGCAACACCAAGAATCGATCTTGTGTGGATCAAACGAAAGATTAACTACGTTTAGACAAGGGTGGTTGGCACTCTAAAAGAGCTTGACCTCTCTTATACTTAGTTTCATTAAATTAAGTTCACTCGATGGTTAATTCAATTTATTAAGTGTGTAAGTCATAAACTTCGAGAAAATTACCAAAAAAATCTTAAATCTATTACACTTTTGTCAATTTAGTCATAAATTACTTAATTGTTTTAACTAAACCTTAAACATTTTCATTTTTTTTTAACTTAGTCCATTTGGCAAAATTTCTAACGTGGACAAAATCGTCCAACGTGGACAACCAATGACGTGAATAAAATTTTTCATTTTCACTCTTTTAATGTGGCATGGCGCCATTGTGGCCATTGACGTGAATATTTTTTGCAAGGCTTTTTACTCTTTTTTAACCTTGTTGGCTACGATAAAAAAAAGGAAAAGAAGTATATAAAAAATACGAAAAAAATTGAAGTAGATATTACAAAAAAATATCCATATCAGTTTCGATTTTTTTGGCTATAACGACATCGCTCGAAAATTTGGCAAATGAACCAAATGATAGCTAATAGGCTAGCCTCGATAAAGGGGAGGGGAGGGCTTGCTACCCTAGTTGGCTAACGATAAAAAAAAAGAAGGAAAAATAGGATAAACCAAGAAAATAATTAAATAAAAAGTGAAAAATTTTACGACTCAATTAACAAAAGTGCAATAGGTTTAGTTTTGATAATTTTTACAAAACAAACATCTAGCGCATAATTGGGCCAACTATTAGTCCTTTGCAGCGTTTTGCGCAACTTAAGATGGGATTTGAAGGTGGAACTACTCGGTGGTGGGAGAGTGATGGAGGAGGGCAAGCTACGGAGCTAAGCAAATTTGTGGAATGAAGGCGAGGGGGATCTCTCTCTAGCGTTCATCAAACACTATGGTGAGCGCCTAGTTCATAGTCGACCGAGAGCGAGATCGTGGAACAATGGAGTCCGCGGATGAGTAATTAGAGGTGAAGTAGAGAGAGGAACTGAGAGATAATTCGGTAATGGTGGAAAAGCTGGATAACCGACTGAGAAAGAAAGGGAGCCACAGATGAGGTTGTAGGCCCTAGCTTTCCAAGCGAGCAATGAGCGAGGGCCTCGGCAAAGATACTCGAGGACGCTGGAATGATGAAAGGGTGCTGCCGGTGCCAAACGCCAAGGACGGAGTCTCTCGCCTGACGTGGGGTTGTCCTGGGGCGTGCGAATTGTTTAGTCAGTTTTCAAATATTATATCCAATCTAGGTCTATCACACCACCTTATGCCGGATTTCTTACCCAATATTTTATCCGGATGTATCCGGATTTATCCTGTCCGGAGAACGCCACCAAACACCGATTAGAATGGTTTGTTGTCCTATCTGCACCATCCAACGCAACCTGAAGAGATTCGTTCTATAGTCAAGATTGTTTAATAATCCAGGCCTTTTAGAGACCTACGGAAGAGCCGTCGGAAAAAAAAAAATTGAAAAATCTCGCTATCTACCCCCAAGTGAAATGAAAATACGAACCGATGGCGTCTAAACTGCCCTCTTAGTAGCAATAGAAAATAAGAAGTTTGATTATGGAAATTCTTTGTAGGGTAGGGCGACAGCGACATGCATCACAAAATCTGAATCGAACAAAATTGGGTCGACCGCCCTTCTAGAAATGAACCGGACCCACGAATATCCTCGTCCCCATCGAGCTATCCCATTCAAGTAATATTGGCGTAAAAATGAAAAGATATCTTGCTACGCAAATGAGTTAGATTGCCCCAAAAACTTTGGCCTAATATATATAATATTTTTTTAAATTTTTTTTTTTTAATTTTATTTTTTAAATTTTATTTAATTTTCAAATATCATCCTAAAATTTTAATTTATTCATATGATTTTTTTGTAAAATGTTCAAACTATCCCTTATACTATATGAAAACATCCAATATTATCTTTCAATTAATTTAAGTTCAAAAAATATAATTTATATAATCCAGGTACTAAAATAGCAAAAAGTTAAGGTATCACATTCAAATTAAAGCAAAAGTGGGTCAAAAGTTCAATAGATTATTTTCAGGACTTTTTTGATAATTTTTCCATGAACATCTCGACGCAAAATAGTATTGTACATGGAATCATTTTTTCTTTTTTTTTTTTTTTTTCTTTTTTTTTTTTTCCTACTGCTATTGCAACAAGTCTGCGAGGTTCATTGGAGCTTGCTGACCACAAACAGTACAAAGAGGGAAGAACAAAAAAATAGGCAGGAAAAAATTAATAAAAAAATTGGAAAAAATTTAAGAATTTAATATGCTATTCAATTAATACTAAAATTTTGCCACCTTTGTCAAATGTGTCAAACGGGTAAATGGACTGAATTGACATAAATGCAAAAGTTTTAAGATTGAACTACAAAAAAAAAACTTAGGACTAAGTTGGCACAATTGTAATAGATTTATGGTTATTTTGTTAATTATCTCCATTTTCTCAACTTTTTTGGCCGTGTCAAGTGTTTTTTTTTATTTGGTTCTATCCTATCACATTTTATTATACACATCATATTTTAATTCATTTCCTCACTCACTGCTTTCCATCCCTAACTCCTTGAGGGGGGGGGGAATCCCCTTCCCAAGTGAGAATGGCGGCCCTACCTAGTGGTTCGCCGTGTCAAGTGTCACCCGTTGGATTCTCTTGCCTTCAAATTGTACATGGAATTCCAACCAAAAAAAATTGTACATGGAATCACTATTGAACAAGCTCCTCAATATGACTTGACCCAAATAGGACAAATCGTTCCACATTCATGTTATTTTTATTTTTTTAATTTTTTTTTTTAAAATTTTATTTAATTAAATTTTTTTAAATCCATATTAAACACTTCAATATTATAATCTAGTCATTTTGTTAAAACACTTCAATATTATAATCTAGTTTAAATAAAATTGTTTCTTATACTTTTTTAAATATATATATTGCCAAAAAAATTATACTTTTTTTTAGCTAACTCATTTATGACCCATTTAAAATTCATTTAAGACCCATTAAGTTTCTAAGTAACGCATTTATGACCCACTTTTAAAACTTAAGAACCCTTTTATGATGCATCGCAATGAAAAATAGGTCAAATATGGGTTATGGACCCATTTTGCCACCTCTAGTGTTAGGTGGAAACGAGAAAAGTTACTTTATCGTAAAATGGTAACTCAAAAATCATATTCACATTCGAATAACCGATTTACGGAGCGCACGTCCAAATCTTTTCGACGGTGAAATACAGACAATAAAAATCAACTTTCGGGGATAATCAGGCAAGACCCTGGTGATATTTTACTAAATATTTCGAGAATCGAATATAGACGTTCGTCCAAAAAACTCCACTTGCCTCGAGGAATGAGACATGGGTAGGGTTTTATTCGCACGTTTATGCAAAACTTGTTGACATTTGCTGCTTTTCTGAGATTCCCAAAGAAAGTCCTACTAAATAAAGCCAAAGAAATCCAAAGTTTGGATTCCGTTCAAATCAATGGACCCATACTCTCTCTCTCGCTCTCTCTCCCCCAAGACGATGAAGAAAAACGGAATCCAATTTGCGCAAAAAGAAGACATTCTTGGACGGTAACATGTAAACAGAACAAAAATTAACAGCAAGTGGGTCGATCCACTCGAGGGTTGCTTTGGTTCATCAACGGGATGATAAGGATGCCCAATTGTCCTAATCTCAATATAGTAGAAAACCCGACCGTACCAAATCAGTGACTAACTCATTGTATTCTTTCTGTTAGAGGATAATGAATCATCTCCAAAGGTAACAGGATGAATCGGGATTTACTATCATGGATGTAAACTTTCAAGGAATTATTCTCTTGATCGTCTGAACCACGTTAACTATTGAGTGTTTTTCTTATCTTATTTTATCTCTCTTCTACAGACACGATCATGATTGAAACAATTTTGAGCTTTGACAAGAATGAGAAGTCAAACAGAGGACCCGATGACATGGAATCCATTTGAGCTATTGATGAACTGGATGCCTTTTAAAGTTGCGACCCGAGCCCATAAAGGTGGCACGTGCTCCTTCAAGTAAGATCCCAAGTTTGGATGCGATGTCCAATATCTCGCACTGGCAACCCGAATATCCCATGTCATATAGTAGGATAGAATAAGTTAAGCCATAGCAACATATCCTATGCACATGTCACCAAGGGTTGTGTGCAAAAGAATTCATCTAGTCTTGTACCAAATAAATTTCTCGGAAAGATCTACTCAAAGTGCGAAAATAGTTAAGCGTAACGTGGATGTGTTACGTAAGCCACTGATCCCTTTTAAGACAAAAGGAAATCTCCCTATCAATCACACCCTTTGACTTATACAATCGATGTTCCCTTGGGGAAGCACCCAAAAGGAAAAACAAGTGATAATGTTGTTTAAGCAGGAGAGGGACGTGCATCGGATTTAAATGAAGCAGCCCACAATACCTTCTCGACTTTTCCCTTTTCGCCTTGCCCTTGCGCGATAATCATAAAATTTATGCGGAAGAAGCCATCCATTACCGCTGTTGCTTCGTGTGACTCTACCCTATTATTCTAATTGTTTAAAAATATTCTCCCTAGCCACCAATTCTTTTAAGGGAAAATTTTAAATAAAGATTCGAAATACGCTCATTTTTCTCAAATAAGGGTTAAAAGTAGAACTTGTTTCAAATAATGGCTTGAAAAGACATAATTGTTTCAAATAAGAATCAAGTGAGTCATAAAATCTCAAAAAGGGCCTTACATCAACGATATTTTCGTCATTTATCTTTTTTATATTTATCTTTTTTCTTTCTTCGTATTTTAAAAATTCAAAAAAATTGTTCAAAAAAGTTCAAAACAAAATCCATCGTCTTCATCACCTTCCCATAGCCAACCGCCAAGACCACATTGGACAACCACCACCGCCACCATGTTGATCGCGCCACCGCCAATGGGGCGTCGGCGATGGTCAACGCGGTCATCGGTGCCTCGCGAGGGCCGACAACCTCGTCGGCCAGGAACTTTGCCAAAATCGAGACCCTCTCCCGAAGCATCACCGACGTCCCAACGACAAGGGGGCGCTAGCCACGAGTAAGAGGGCTGCCGACAAGAGGGAAGATCTATTGTGGCGATGGCGGAGGGCCGAGCGGAGGAGAAACCGCGCGACTTCGATGGCGTTGGGGTTGGGGTTGGGGTTGGGATCGATGAAGGGAAGGAGTAGATAGGGTAGGGCCTCGAGGTGGTCGCTACGGTGCGAAGCGGGATGGAGATCCGACGAGGGCGGTAGTGATGGTGGTGGCAGTAGTCTTTCAAATGGTGGGTCGCGGCTGTGTTGTGGAAACTTCAAGGTGATGAAGATGGAGGTTTTATTTTATTTTTTTCAATTTTTAACCTTAAAAAAAGGAAAAAAATTAAAAAATAAATTACAAAAATGCCCTTGAAGCCATACCCCTTTTTTGAGACTATATGGTCATTTTAGGCTCTTATTTGAAATAAATCGTTAAAATGATGATACTTCGGGTCTTTATTGAAATAAGATTCACTTTAACCTTTTATTTAAGAAAGTAAAGACACTTGATGCTCTTATTTAAAATTTTCTCTTTTTTCAATCATTCTCGCAAAAAAAAAAAAAAAGATAATTTTCGAACTCTATTTGTGTAAAAACACAGAAAGGGACAAAATCATGAGCCGGCGGTCGAGGTTGCCGCATCTCCTCTAAAGGAAACTATATAGCTCGGAAATTCGTGAGAGGAAAACGATTGCATGAAACATAAATTATATATATTTACAAGTGAAGGAGTAGAACAAGAATTCCATTGTCGTCCAGCGGTTAGGATATCTGGCTTTCACCCAGGAGACCCGGGTTCGATTCCCGGCAATGGAAATTTTTGTCATCTTCTGCTTTTGTCACTCGTGAGCTTTCTTTTTTATTTCTTTTCTTGGGTGGGCTTTCAATTGGGGGACATTCTCGTCGGCCCAATTTAAGGTTGTGCTCTCGTGATTCCGTGCCTATGCTGGGTCATCCTCGACATGCCCAATTTAACGTGGACGAACAAAGATGCGGGCTTTCATTGACCATACCATACATCATCTCTGCAATTGAATTTCTATTGATGCTTCTTCATTTACAGTAATCGACGCGCCTCATGAGTCGTTCATGTTAGATCTCTTTGATAGATTTAAAAAAGGGGTTGATTTTTTAGCACCCCGGGTTTGGTATATCGGTTGACCGAAAGTTTGGATAATACATGAGATTAAACATGTAATTTTTTTTTTTGGCGGACGATAATAGTCGATAATAATCGTTATGACTTAGATTTGCCATAAATCTTTCTGGATAACTCTTCTGAGAATCTTTGTTGCCTGCTCGATGTCATATCTTGTAGGGAATCTCCACCTTTTGATGACTTCCTATCGGACCATCTAAAGTTGCTTTGGACGCTCTACCCACAAAAGATAGAAACACAGAGGCATTTAATTACTACTTTTGCTAGCGAAGGCAAAAATCTACATCTCCATTTAGCAGGTATCGCAACGTTTATTCCATGAACTGTTCAACATAAGAGCAAAATGAATTTGGCTCTAATTCCTAGGAGCTTGGACAAAATCTAGGTTGCCCGGCAAGAGGATGACGATAAGAACTTTAAATTTTAAAGCCATTCGAGCTGTCGCATGCTTAACCAGTTTGGCCTCCACAGCAAATCCAAATGCGCGCCGCAACTGTTCCGAAAAGTAAAAAGACCCACCAATTATTCGAAGCACCAAAGTTGCAAGCCACGGTCTTTCCTCTCCTTTCTTTCTTTACTTTCTCCTATCCGAGTACCCTCTTTTACCGATGCAACTTTGCGAAAAGCTTTACCGAGGGAAGAAATTAAAGGGCAAGGTAAAAAAAAAAAGGATAAGAAAAACGAAAGAATTGTATGAAAAGTCTTAAAACTATTGAATTTGTGCCAATTTCAATCCTAAACCTATTGTCCCGACTAGGCCGACCGTCGCATGTGGCGGCGAGGGCCACTCTCGCTCGCTCGAGGCCATCCCTCGTCCGCCACCAGAGGAAAGAGAAGGAAAAAATAGAGAGAAGAAAAAAGAAACAAAAAATCGAGAATTATTAGAATATTAAATGTCCACATCAGGCATTGGTCAATGCCATGTAAGTCGGCTAACGTCGACGTCGGTGATATCTTGCTAAAATTATCTGGAAGGATTGAATTGACACGATTAAAAGGTTTAAGATTAAATTGGGCATAAATGTAATAAGTTTAGGACTTTTTGAACACTTTTCCCAAAAAAAGGGTCGAAGGAAGATGAGGTTCGTTATGTATTGACTGTCGTAGTGAGCACAAGGTCAAAACTTTGGGTTAGTTAACCCATCTTAATCCAACCGACTCGGATCTTCTTTTGTTCCGAAGCTTGGCTTCGAGTCACGAAACCAGAATCTTGACTCATGCTGACTGGGGACCTTTTAGGGTAAAGAACTGGAGTGGCCCGGCTTGCGGGCAGCGTGTCATTGGTGTTGGGCTTTTGGTAAGGCAGCCAAAAGGAGCTGCTTTTCTTTCCTTGTGATGTGTTTAAAGGGGTGGTTTGATGAGGTTTTCTTTTGTTAAGGCATACTTAACCGGTGCAATTAGCCCACTTGTCATCTTGATCCATTCAGCTTACTTTTGGAGACAGCTCTCGGAAAAATTACCATAAAAATTGTAAACCTATTGTAATTATGATAATTCGGTTCTAATCTTTTTGCATTTATGCCAATTTAATCCTAAATATTTTGTGTTTGTATTAGTTAAGTCCATCTATCCAATTTTAGCGGAAAATCGCTAATGTGACACTATTGACGCTGACATGGTAATTTTTAATAATATTTATGTTTTATTCAAGAAATTTATTTTTCTTTTTTCTTTTCTTTTCTTTTTTTCCCCTTCACTATTTTCTTCTTCCTCTAGGCGGTCGCCGAGGTCCGGCAAGTGGCCAAAGGTGAGGGCCGATAACTCGCTGACCTTAGGCGAAGCTTGCCCTCACCAACCACCGGCGAGGGCGAGGCGCGACATCACCCTCACTAGGCAAACATTAGTTATCTCGTCTCCCCAATTGAACTATATACTCGAGATTTTCGTTATCTCATCCCCATGAGCTAGATTTTGACGATTGCACACCGGTTGTGACTAACTTTAGCTATCCATCTTGCATGTGATCATATGAATTTGTATTGTGTGAGGAATGTTCCGATTAGGGGTGAGCAAAAAAATCGAGATCCACCCAAACTAGATCGGACCGTACCCAACCAGCTGATTTTGGATGGTAACCGGCGGGTACAAGTCCGGTTCTCGGTTTCAATTTTCTAGAACCGGCGGTTACTAATTCGGTTCATGATTTCAAGCGGGAACTATCCAACTAGACCAACCAAACCAGACCAATTTTCTAGAGTCGCATTTTCCTGCATGAATGACATACACCACCTTTGATCAATCAATGGATTTTGTTTGCTAGTCTTCACAATGTTAATGGAAGAATAAATCGAATCGCTCGCTAAAATGCGCAACCTTGTTGCTTTGTTTCTTTCTAGAAGGACAGATGGTACTAAACTTGGTAAGGATTTTTTTAGTGTAGGAGCATATCATGAGGCAAGCTAGCAGAGGAGATTAACATCCATTGTTTAGCCCATGCTCATATCAGGATGTTGAGAGCGATACCATTTCTGGTTTCCATCTAGAAGTTGTCAACCTTCTAAGTGCCCTTCAAAACAATTCCGTGCTTTACCATCAACAGATTCTCTACTTTGCAAATGCTCTTCTCCCTCGTAACCAAAACCTCCGCGCCAAACACACAAGTATCGTCCATGAGATACCCATGGATTTAGTCTCTCTCCAAACTATGATCTTTGTTGGTGGCTTTTTAATTGATGTTGGTGTTCGGTAGGACCGGTTCCATGGATCTAACAGAGAATCGAGATCGGATCGGCGATTCGATTCTCCGATAGATCCATAGAACAAGCAGATGGTTCACGATTCGTATTTTGCAAAACCAATCCTTAGCAGGTGATTTTCGATTCTAGGGTGGGAATCACCTATCCCGAAAATGATCACCCATAGTTCCAATTGAAGTATAATTACCCACCATCATCCAACTCCGTGCAAATGAGGATGTCTAGATCTCCTCACGAAGTTCGTTGAACTTTGGAATTTGAAGTTTTTATTCCTAAAGACTAGCAAAGAGTTACTAAGCTAATTGCACTTGAAGATGCATCCTAATACCCCAAAAAACCTCAAACTTTAGCATTTATGATAATTATATCCAAAACTTTTTTTTGTCTCATAAAAAAACCTCAACTTTTACTTTTGTCTCAATTCTACTGGTCTAATACCCAGAAAAATTTTCAACTTTAGCATTTGTCCCAAGTATATTCAAAACTTTTTTTGTTTCATAAAAAACCCTCAACTTTTAAGTTTATCCCAATTTTACCACTATCGCTCTTCCGTCCATAATCATTGTTAGTTAACCCTACATGACTCGAGTTTTCTCGCCGAACCTATCAATGAATTTTTGAAATTTAGAAACAGTAGGTTTCGTAGACGACGAGATTTTAGATCGTTAGTCCAAATATCTCCATGTCTAACCGTTTTTTGGGCTACTGAGTACCGAAAAAAATACGAACCATACCATCTTGAGTGATTATATATCTCTCGGCAATATGCAGGGAGTAGCAAACTATAGAAGAGAAGTTCATGAGCTTTTTTATGTCGATTTTACTGAGGTGCAATTCATTAATAATGTGAAAATGCCACATAAGATTAACTAATGATGATTATGGATGGAGGGTTAACGATGGTAGAATTGGGACAAAAGTAATAATTGGAGGTTTTTTATGAGAAAAAAAAAGAGTTTTGGATATAATTAGGACATATGCTAAATATTATGATTTTTTTAGTACTAGGCCGGTAGAATTAGGACAAAAGCAAAAGTTTATGGTAGAATTGGGACAAACGTAAAGTTTAAGGTTTTTTGTGAAACAAAAAAAAAGTTTTAAGTAGAATTGTCACAAATGCTAAAGTTGGAGTTGTTTTGGGTATTGGGCCTTGAAGATACAGAGCTAAGCATATAATTTAAGGAAAATTATCAAAAAATCATAAACTTATTGCAATTATGTCAATTCAATCCTAAACTTATTTTTTTTCCCATTCAATCATAAACCTTTTACATTCGTGCCAATTCAATCCTAAATCTCTTGCACTTATGCCAATTTAGTCTTTCGATCAATTTTGGTCGGAATCACCGACATGGCACACCCGCTTTGATGTAATCAATTTTTAATAATATTTCTTCTTCTTCTTTCTCCAGCCAATGGCCGCGCCCGGCGACTAGCCAAAGGCAAGGGTTAGCGAAGCTTACCCCCACTAGCCACCAGAGAGGGCAAGCCTCGCCCACCCCAAGCAAGACCGGCCTCACCGTTGCTATTTGAGCCTCGCCATGGCCGGTATAAACGAAATGTTATTAAAAATTAGCCACGTCGACGCGATCGCGCCATCTCAACAATTTTCGGTAAAAATTGGCCGGAAGGACTGAATTGACACAAATACAAAAGATTTAGAATTGAATTGACATATATATTTATTTATTTATTTAGGACTGAATGAGAATAGTTACAATAGATTTATGACTTTTTTGGTAATTTTCTCATAAGTGCAGTGGATTTTTTTTTCCTTTGTTTGTTGTAAACTAGCTCCAATCTATGGTAAATGGCTCGATTATTTAGCAACTACACTCCGACTGATATCTTTCGAATGCTTAAGATTAAGTTATATAATTTCTAGTACTTAATTTTCCAGTATTATTGAACAGATTGTAAAGGCCCCTTCGATAACTTCACAGCTTCCCGATCATGAAAGCTCTTTAGATGTCTGAAACTATTTTCAAATTGTGCATTTGACATGGGACAGAGATGGGGTTACAAGATCCGATGATTTTGTTCTCATTGAGATGATCTATCAGCAAAGTTAGGTTTCCCAAGAGAGAGCACTCGTTCATAATTTTCGTTTCTCATTGAAAAGGGATAGCACTTTCACAATTTTTCTTATCTAAAATTCCAATTTTGTTGGGGGGTAGAGGAGACACTCTTGCTTTAATGCTTCAAGGTGGGTAATTTGAAATCTCTTCTTCTTCTCGCTCCCATCACGAGTATCAAATCTGAGTGGATGCTTTTTGGTTATTATTCATTTCAATTCCTTAAACAAACCAAACCCATTAGATAATTAAAAAGATCAATGAATGAATCTTGCAGCAACACCCACTTTGGAAAGGCAATTTTCCATATTTTGGACTGACCTTGCTTTGTGCACAAGGAACACGCAAAGTGAGACATTGCAAAGGTGGCATTCGATATTTTAATATGATGCTGGTGATTTAGTGGACTTCATGATGCATAGGAAGATCGAGAGATTTCAATTAAAAATGAAAAAGTTTAGTGAGAATGGTTCCAAATGTTCTGGGGGTATTTTGCAAGTTGTGCGTGCAATTTGTAGATGATACCTTCATGACTTTAAGCTGAGGGCCGAGGACTCTTCTCCTTTTCCAACTCCTGGACTTAAAAATGGCGTGAAGAATCAAAACATTCATTATTCTTGACAGCCGAAAAGCTTTTCGATTAATGAATTTTTATTTTCTTTTGTAACACGAGATATTCGAACCTTTGATTGATAAAATCCGTTTTCTTCGGTACAAGAGCGCAAAGATGCTCTATCTAGCTTGTGACAGACAAAGGCTCCTTTCGATGACAAGTTTGATTATGTATATCGTCTTTTCGTTATGTTGGTATTGAAATAAGATTAGGTAAATTTATATCAATCTCTGTTGACTAAAGTAAGTTCACCCTCATCTACTTAAGAATTTTTCTCCACAATGTTCAAAAAAATTTATTGTTAGAATTTATGAAAATATAATATTTAGTTCTACAAATCGTCGATTATGAAGAAAGAAAAGTTTAATGATAGGAAATGAAATATGATCCGAGTAAAAAGAAATCATAAATCCAATGTCCAGTGATGGAATTTAACCAAATTAGTATGTCGTCTTTGCCTAGATAGCATGCAAGAGAGGAAAATCATACGTAATTATCTAAGAAACTAAATGGTGATGATGACGGCAATGATAACAGATTCTACCGTAAATCATTCTGTAGTACTGCTTCTTAATAAACTTAATTCATTAAGACTCCGTTTGGTTCATGAAAACTGAATGGTTTGAAAAATATTTTCCTAAAAACGATGGATTGTGTCGCGTACAAAAATAAATATACGATAAATATTGAATTATCCTCTGAAATATTTAAATGTAAATAATTTTTTTATATGAATGAAGATATTTTTCATTAACTAAAAATATAGATTATCGCTTTTGAAAAAAATATTTTTAAAATATTTATTTTTTTAATTAAAATTGCAGCATGTTGTTGTTATTCAAAATCATGTACCGTGGGAGCGCAAGATATAATAAGTAATTTCAGCCCATGATGATTTAAGAACAGGAAAACGAGTCAGCATAAGTTATGTGCACGGCACAATCTCGGCACACGTGCAAAACGGAAAAAGAATGATCTAATCCCTTAACAAACCTTCATTATTAGGTCTAAATCTAATTCCGTCCGGACATTTTTTAGATTAAAAAATTCTCAATTTTAAGTGCAGTTCAAATCTGACCCAATTTTTTTTTATTATAAAAAAACCTTAACTCTAGATCCAGTCCCGAATATAAATCGAAACTTTTTTTTATCAAAAAAATATTACAAAGTTTAACTCTAGTCCCAAATATGTATTGAACTTTCCTTTTGTCTAAAAAAAAATTACCAACTTTCAATCCAATCTCGAATCTGTCCATGAACATTTCCACATCAGTAACAATTAGTTGCTTGACGTGACATTTCCGCATCGGTAACAAATCCACGTCGGCAAGGTAAAGTGGAAAATTCTTTCCGTAAAGAAACCATTATTTATGTGCAAATTAAGGAAATTAGAGACGGCTAAGGTGATTTTTGGACGGTGGGCTAACGGCGGGAGATTTTGGACTAGAGTTAAAGTTTGTGATTTTTATAGATAAAAACGGTTCGGAAAGATTTGGATTTTAACTTAAAACTGGGGTTTTTATAGATGAAAAAAATCGAGATAAAATTGAGACTGAACCTAAAGTCGAAGTTTTGTCAAGGAATTAGTCCAAAAAAGGATTGGATGACTCATTTAAGCAAACATATTTTCACCAAATCTATTTAAATTACTAAATGACCCGGTCTTTCTCTTTCGTGTCTTCTTTCAGAGGTAAATTCCCAAGGCAGATGATTTGATTTACTTCACTTAAATAAATAAATCACCATTCCATGCCCCAGATTGTATTTATTCGCTCATTTGTTCATTAGAAAATCTTTCATTTCTTTTTGGTCAGTATTATTTCATTTAATTCCACAAACATACAATAAAGAATCGACACAGTCCAATTGCAAATCAAGCCAAATCCGAAACAATTTCGAAACAAACCAAACTTCGGATAATGATAATTGTCAAAATAAGGTTAGTAGCCACACGGTCGATGAGCAGATTTATAACTTCTTCAAACCAAAGTCGGTGGCTTGATCGCTAAATCCATCTTCGATAATGAGCACACACCGAGATCTCCAACCGTTGCGCGCCTAGATTCGGCATCCCCAAAGACCATGGCCGTTCAAAGTTCAAAGTAGCAAAGTTGAACGAGCACATATCTCGAGACATATGAGAGGGAAACCTCTACGAAATTCCTTCATTCTTCTTCGAAATTGGACTTGGACACTAATGAAATTCGAGAGAAATGAAATCCCGAAATCGTACACGCAAAAAATATCCAAGTTTAGATTAGATCGGGGTAGAAACCTCCTCGAAATTGGAGAGAGAAGCTTTCAAATTTAAATTAGATCAAAAGATAAAAGCTCTTAAAAAATTATTGCATGTAATAACTCAAGTCAACATGCAAGAATTTCCATCAAATCAGGAAAATTTGTTCCTTAATGAAGCGATCGTCGTTCAAAGATGCTCCAAAGCGTTTGTTGTTGGTGCGCATGTTGAGGGTGTCGTTTTCAGCCTCCCCCTTTTGCTTTTCAAAGACGTGGTGTTGGGGTTGTGGCTGAGTGTGCTCATCTGTAATTGCTTTGCTTCCTTCCTTAGAAAAACTCCCTCCACAGTGGGAAGGAACATCAAAAGACGTCTCCTTTTATATCAGCCGATAAGCTAAAGGAAAGGCTAAAAGAACAATCTTGCTTTTGATCACCCCTTTTGTTTCTTTCTTGATTATTGTTGTTATAATTGCTGCTGATACTATTATTATCACCGGTCTTGCGTTTGCTTTATGGTTTTTGTTTGCTTTGGAGGGACCAATAACAGCGACCTTTAGAGGACCTGAGAGAGTGGTACAATATAAGCCCTTCTTTTAGTAATCTCAGCTGTCCACACCAGCACTCGCGCGTTCTTAATTTTCGTCCGTTTGTAGCTGCACACGAGGAATGACTGCGTTCTTGCTCGAGTTTCGCAGTTTCTTGTTCTCCGAAGATCAAGTCGAAGTGGGGAGGTAATTTGATTCTCAAGCTCTTAATGCTTATGCGAGGAAGGATCATGTTCTTCTGGGTTGTATTCGAGAATTCGGCTGGAGATACTATGATCATTTTGTCGTTCAAGACAGTTCTTTGGAACATAGCCCAATGTTTTTCAGGAACTTTTTGTTCAACTAGGCTCTTCTATACAAAGTTCATGTGTCGATAGTACACGAGTTTGCTGTTAATATTCTCTGGTCTTCATTGTTAATGGGTCAAAATTTGTTTGTGTTGCTCCAATTCAGTAAGCAAATTGGTTCCAGGCACTAGATTCCTGAAGGATGCTGTGAAACAGTTCAGTGAGGGAGGCCAAACCAGATTCTTATTCATCCTTCTGTTCTGATGATATGGCTCGTTAACATACGAGTTGTTTAACATACATGATACTGTTCTGTGACAAGGTTAACCTACTAATGAAATCAAATGCATGCTCACTAAATTTAGATTTTTCTTGTGGTGGTACTGGAAGAATTGAAGTTCCAATCTTTGGCAATTATGAGCTATAGGATAATAAAATGGGTCCATTGATGGGTCGTCGACTAAAATCATGAAGTAACGAAGCCAAGTTTCCTCTCTAGATCTCTTGTGCTCTGTTACTAACTAGAATTTGTAATATGATTCCCACCCCATGTATCCTCGTGAATCGATTCTTGAGTAGGTTGAGAATTTATCTATCTCTTGAATCTCACAAACTGTTGCTTCACCCTTCCCTTCAACTTGATTTTGCAGAAAATGAGCACAATTGGTTTGCTGAAGTTTGACCCAAGTCTTTAGTGAATAGTAGCTGTCTCCTCATTCTCTCAACAGATATCTGATCAAATAAATTACTTGACCGCCAGTTTGTTTTTCTTTTCCTTTTTTTCCGTATGTTTTCAATGATAAGCAAACACATAGCGTTAGTCGGTTCTTGCAAACTTGAGTGAAATTTGGAAAGAGAACCGATAGATCACAACTAAATGATATAGATCATCTTAGTCTCTTGGTTGAGTTCAGGTTTTGCCGTGAGAGCCTTAGAGACTTACCTGCAGCTGCAAGGGGCGAAAATTATGACAACATTAGAATCTTTTTCTTTTTTAGCATCTGATATCTGATATTTAGGACTTTGTTTCCAGGAAGTTCAAAAGATTTGACATCGTTGCTTAGTCGTAAATCTAATAATTCAGATAGGCACGGCCTAGGAATCCATGTATAGATGGACGGCATCTCGTTCATTACCTTGCGTCTTTGCATGAATGTACAAAAATATTTTGCCATTTGCACCTAGAAAAGCAAGTAAAAGGAACTCTCACATGAACATGGAACTCAGCAGACGACTTTGGTTTTTGGCGAAACAATGAACTAATGAAGCTGCTGCAGTGCTCAGAAACTCCCTTTAAAAGAGCCAGAAACTGTTTCCAAAAATAGTGCTAAGCTGCCGCAATGATCGGTGCCATCAATTTTGCCGTTTGATTCAGCATAAAAAAAACTTTCCAATCAGACAAATAAAATCTGATAACCTAGTATCTAATTTTGCTTGTCTTGTACATTGAAAATTCTGAGTTGACAGCTTAATTGGCAATGCAGTTTGCTTATTTGACCGAACTGCCTAAGTCTCATTCATAGTCTTTGCTTTGTGATATTAGCTTCAAAGATGCTTTTCGCTTCTGATTGATCAGACCAGGAAAGCATTGTTAGAGTTCCTCCGAAAAATAGTCGTGCATCCCTACTTATAATAAGTCAAGGACATTGTTTATAACTGTCGATATTTTCCTTTTTGTTCATGACTGCGAATATTTACCTTTCTTTTTTCCCTTCCTTTCTGGTCAGGTATGAACTCTCCTCTAGCCCAGCTTGTTAACCCAAGAAAGATGCTCATTTACGAGCCGTTTGACCAGTTCACCATGTGGGGAGACACCTTCAAAGGTGACAAGGTAAAAAATCCCGAGGCATCATCATCTATGATCGCGCATGCAGTAGATGATGGATTAGACAAGAAGGTGAAATGAATCTCATAAAGTCTTGCCATATTTTTTTTCATTCTTTGTGCTTTGAGTATTTCCAGGTCATGGCTGATTTCCTAAGCTTTTTAATTTCGCAGTTTGAATATGTGTCTCATGAATCGGCGGAAAATTCCAGTTCCAGAAGCGATCAGGAAGCAAATAGACCTGACAAGGTGAACAGTGTTGCCTACATCTTACAGATATGAACGGTACTTGGTTTCCAGGATGTCGTTCATGTTTCCATCAAAACCACTGTCGAGCAAGCTTTCTCTGTATCCAACATGATTTTGGAACAAGCAACCTTAAAAACTGATTCATCCTTGCTTTGCCCAGAATTAAACTCTCGATGCAGCATCACTTTGTGTCAATCTATTCAAAGATGTGCATCAACTGTGCAGGTACAGAGACGTCTAGCACAGAACCGTGAAGCTGCTCGAAAAAGTCGTCTGCGGAAAAAGGTAGAAAAGAAAATGCACTGCTGTTCAATGTCATTGTAGTTTTGTTGGACTTTCGAGTTATGGATTTGGATCTAAGTTTCCTCTTTCAGAAATATGTACAACAACTCGAGTCAAGCCGCTTGAAGCTAGCACAACTGGAGCTGGAACTTGGGAGAGCTAGGCAGCAAGTAGGCCTATATCGACTCTTGCAATAAATATTTGAAGAATGCAATATCCTTTTAATGGACAGGATAAATTTTCTCTGCTTAGGGGGTCTTCTTGGGAAATGTGTTCGACGCTAATCACTTCGGCTTCTCCAGAACAGTCAACTCGGGTTCGTGTTCTCCTTAACTGTTTCAGTGCTTCTTTATGGCGATACTCCTTAACACTAAGGAAGTTAAAATTGCCATTTCAATGCCTTTTATGATTCCAAACACTAGATGTCACCCTCTCAGCTGCCGAATAGATGGATGAACCAGAGAATAAAGATGTAATTCCCGATACTTGTGTTCTTCAAAGAAATTAACTCTAGTGTTTATGTCACAGGAATTGCCACGTTCGAGATGGAATATGCGCACTGGGTCAAAGAGCAACACTAAAAGAGTTGTGAACTTGGGACTGCACTGCAAGGCCATGTAGGCGACGTCGAGCTTCTATTCCTAGTGGAGAACGGCTTGAAACACTATTACGATCTTTTCCGCATGAAAGCAGAAGCTGCCAAGGCGGATGTTTTCTTTTGATGTCCGGCGCATGGAGGACATCAGCGGAACGGTTTTTCCTCTGGATTGGAGGATTCCGTCCATCAGAGCTGCTAAATGTAAGAATTTCCTCCCCTTTTGCCTTTCCATTCGACGCTTCCTTTACGAGAACAAAGTGTCCTCCAATCCAAAAAATCTTTTGCCTGTCTGACGAAGAACCGCTATCAGAACCTCAGTATAGATCCGTTGATTCTCCAACAGGTCCTAGTGCCGCAAATCGATCTCTTAACTGAACAACAGATGCTGCAAGTGTGCAACCTCCGACATTTGTCCCAGCAAGCCGAAGATGCTCTGTCTAAAGGGCTGGAAAAACTTCAGCAGAACTTAGCTCAGGAAGTCGCCGATGATCAACTAGGCGCTGGGAATTACGCCTCCGGCGTGGATGCGGCTATGGAGAAGTTGGAAGCATTGGAGAACTTTGTGAACCAGGTGATCTCCACTTACCGAACTTGTGCCGTTCCTGGTGCGACATGACGATCTCATTCAATTCAAACAAAAATCGAAATCGATAATGCTTGTGCCAGAAATCTGAGTAGCAAGGATTTGATTGCCTGATGCCTAGTCTCTATTCTGTTTTCCCTAGATCTTTTCACATTGCTCATCGACCGCATTTGATCTGCTGACACGCTCGTTTTTTGTGTTTCCACATAAACAGGCGGATCATCTTCGGCAGCAGACCATGCAGCAAATGTCCCGGATTCTAACCACCCGCCAAGCAGCCCGTGCGCTGCTTGTCCTCGGAGAATTTTGTCACCGCCTTCGTGCACTGAGCTCCCTTTGGGCCGCCCGTCCTCCTGAGCCTGCCTAAGCCAATCAACACCAGGACAACCCACCAGGAAAAGAACGCCTTCATAGCTGAAAAGAGTCACCAGCAAGCAGGCAGGGACTAAAAACTTGCTGCTGTCGTTCTGTCAAAGTCCATCTGATGTGCCTACAGTTATCAAGGACTCCCGAGTTCGGATCATTGTGAATACAGAGATAAGCCGCGCATCCGATAAATATCTAGGCACGATATAGCTCGTTTGCAGCGCGTGATTTTGTTTGTATATATAGTTCGTGTCTTTCCAGCGACACTTGCATTGCAGGCTTCATTTGAATGAAGTTTGCAGTATGATTCTGCTTGTGTATATTTTTGTTAAGTTGAAAGTAGTTGCCTAGTGTTGTGGTATTTGAAGGAGGGAAACTCTAGATCAATTATTATATTGAGTACAGCTTTATTTTGCCAAAGTAAATTCAAATTGAGTTTATATGTCGAGAGCAAATAGGCTAGTGAGAAAGTAGATTTTTTTTTTTTTTGGTCGAAGAGAAAGTGGAGTTTATTTCTTCATTTCAGATATTATAGACTAGGGCGATCGATCTCGGGGTGGGTGGTTCCCACCTTAGAACCGAGAATCACCCACTAGGGACCGGTTTTCCAAAATGTGAATCATAAACCACCCGTTCGCTCCATGGACCCACTTGATAACCGAATCACCAATGTGGTCCGGTTCTCGAGTAAGACCATGAAACCGGTCCTACCAAGTACCGAGCACCAACATTAATTTTAAAAAAAATTGTATGTGAGTGAATCAATGAAACCATTCCCATGGGATAAAGAGATGGCAGGAGTGTTAGTGGTGCACTTGCTGATTTGTTCAACAAATGCATAGAATAAATCAACTCTATTTTGATGTGAGATGTAAAATTGCAAAGGCACAACCTGTATTTTTTAAATTTTTGAACTAAGAAGTTAAATCACATCCATCCTACGTAATGATCTCACGATCTAAGGAGTCACGTGATTGAGAGAAATAGCTAACATATATACACACACACGCGCACACACAAATAAATAAATAGGTCCGGTCCGATTGGTATGAGTGGGTGGCTCCTACTTGGAACCGGAAATCGAATCGGTGCCTACCGGATCCATTAAATTGAAATCGAGAACCGAACCAGGTGCTTAGTGGGAACCACTGAAACGAGATGGTTGAGTACACTCCAATCCGATCCAGTTCGGGTGGATCTCGATTTTTTTGCTCACCCCTATTATAAACATATAGACCTTTAGAAATTTAAAAATAATAATAAGTTTAATAGCTTAACAAGGTAATGGATATTAACCCAAAATGGGGTTTTGCTTTTGGCTCTTGCTATTTCGAGCTTAAAATAGACATTAAACCTCTCGAATCGTTCGAGATATATGAATAATAAAATCCAAATCAACACCTTATTTTTTCATAATTTCATTTGAAAAAAATTGGATTCTTAATCTTGTGGTCGAGAAGGAACTTTCCGATCGTTTTAAATTAAAATCAAAATGGCTAAATGATAATTGCTTTTATCTGATTTCAATGAGAGATAAAATTGTAATGTTGAACTTAAATTGATATCTTTATTTTCTATATATTAAAGGATGGGGAGAAAATTAAGAGTCGTAATTACTAATTTCCCAACGGTCAATAGATGCCACACATTGGGCAAAAAAAAAAAAAACATCGTGAAGCAAACCATCCACAAAATTCCCGGGAAAAATAACTAAGAAATGGAAGGAAAATAAAAGGAAAAAGAAAAGGGAAATTAGATTCAGTTAGATTCCATTGGTTCGTTCAGTCATCGCCTTCAACTCCGAAACCCTAATTTGGATTCATCACCGATCGAGAAACTCGATCGTCGTGCGAGATAGAGAAAGGGAGATTTGGGTGGGAAGCATGAGCAATCTGAGATCGATTTGTCGTCCCCACGCGGTGTTCACCTCCATCGTGTGTTGCCGAAGCCAAGCTCGAGCTCGATCGAAGGTGACCAGGGTCCCATTCGAGAGCTCGAGCTGCGAGCCGCCTCGGTTGAATTCTCCGTCGTCCTTCGTGTTCACTTGGAACAATTCGGAGAGAGCAGAGCCGACATGGTTTAGGGTCAACCAGAGGAGGACGATGGTCAAGGCTTCGAGCTGGACCGAGGAGAAATCGCCATACGAGACCTTGGGTAATTTGATTTGCCAGCGGAAGAAGTGATTTTTCGCAATGCAAGGCTCTGAGTTTTTAGTTGACGGATTTGGTGACAAACTACTATTTGTTGATGTCTGCAGAGTTGGAAAGAGATGCGGATGACGAGCAGATAAAGATTGCTTACAGACGGTTGGCAAAATATTATCATCCAGATGGTTTGTTCCTTTATCTTGATTGGGTGTCTCATTATGCATTCAGATTAAAAATAAAAAAAAACAATTGCTTTATGAACATCATTACAAAGTTGCAAAATTCACTTTGCTTATGAACTTATATAGGCTAAACAAACTTGGAAGGAATTATCAAGCTGGTAGTTTGTATTGTGATGTGACGGTTTTGTTCCTTGCTTATTGCCACGAGGGCTTGCCTGGTAGGGTCGAATCATTTGTTATGAGCCATATGTCACAAGAAAGGTCAGCCGTAATGGCAATTCTACAAGCGCTATTAGAAATGATAAGATAGTTGGTCACTGAGTAGCTAAAAGTGTGATTTGATTGACTCGTTGATGCTAGGATGCACCATTTCTGCAAGTTAGTGAGTTGCTTGCTTTTTTCTCGCAGTGATCAGAAGTCTGAACTGATTCAATTTTCTTTTCTGGTAAAGTTTATGATGGTAGAGGCACCCTTGAAGAAGGAGAAACTGCAGAAGCTAGATTTATTAAGATCCAAGCTGCTTACGAGTTGCTCATAGATGAGGAGAAGCGCAGGAAGTATGATATGGATAACCGGGTCAACCCTATGAAGGTTAGAGTTCTATGCGCAAGTTACTTGTCTACCGAGACTTTATCTAGGCTTCATATGGTTTAAGATTTTTTCACTCTGTGGTTGTCTGTCATTGTTTTCTAAGCTTATACCAGCAGATGGTGATTATATTTAAATTGTCTCCTTTTTCTTTTTTAACAGATACATATCTGTTTCTCTGTAGCAAAATATCAATGAGGCAGCAGGCCCTGAAATTTTACTTCATTTGCACTGTGTATGGCTTCAATACTAAGCCAAATGCGGCATTTTTTTGTTTTTGTTTCACTTTTAAAAGCAAGCAGAGAAGAAAAATGTCTTGCCGATCATTTTTTTCTGTCAATTTTTTATTTTCAGGATGTTAGTCATTGGTAAGAAGGGCCGGCGGCCGGTTTGCCGTGGGGCGGTCGTGGTTCAATCAGCCTCCCCGCAAATGCAGGAAGCTCTAGAATTCCCTTCCCCTTTGATGTTAGTCATTGGTAATTTGGTGGATCTTTTTTCCGTTGTTTGTTCATTTAAAGTCTGCCTGATGGAACTTAGTGATAGGGTACTACATAACAATAGATATTTTGTACTAGCAATTTCAGCTGAATTTTATTTTTCCAGGCATCTCAAGCATGGATGGAGTGGCTTATGAAGAAGCGGAAGGCGTTTGATCAGCGTGGTGATATGGCAATTGCAGCTTGGGCTGAGCAGCAGCAACGTGAGATGAATCTCCGAGCACGACGGCTTGCACGTTCCAAGGTAATTGAGTAATTTAACAAACACGAGAGCAGACTGACCTTCGGGTTGAAGGGACAATTTATTCGAGGAAAAGAAGGGATTCTGCAATGAACGATAACAAGGAGAGAATTTACATGTACAACATCAACAAGACCATGGTTCAACTGATGGAATGATTAAAATAATGGTTAGACCTGGGAATTACGTGGGTAATCGTAACGATACTTTCTCGATTAAATCCTTCATCTGGCAATTTGAAAGTTGTCTGGCAGTGGAAGGGGTGGCTAAAATAGTTGTCTGTTTCCCATCTTCCTCTTGGAAACTCTTTCTCTTAATCCCAAACTCTCGGAAGATCTGAAACAAAGGATTGGATATTAATCCTGTAAAGTCAGCTTCTTTCTTCAGATCTCCCTACCGGAATTTCTGTGAATGTCTTTTCATCTGGGGTGTTTTCTCTCTTTTCCTTTTTCAATTTTTGGGTCAGAAGTGATTTTGTTCGAGAATATTGCTCTTTTCCCATGATCTTTTTCGGCATTTTTTATACTGCATGAGCAAGCCAACTGATGATGTGTACATTCCAACGCATGTCTAGATCGACCCCGAAGAGGAGAGAAGAATACTGGCTAAAGAAAAGAAGGCATCCAGGGAATATTTCACCAGCACTCTTAAACGACATACGCTCGTCCTAAAGAAGAGAGATCTGATGAGAAAGAATGCGGAAGAGGAGCGGAAGAAGGTTATCAGTCACCTTTTAGCGGCGGAGGGCCTCGAGCTTGACACGGATGATGACGAAACACAGTAAAATCGTTTGTTGGCGGATTCATGTAAATGTCGCTTTGGAATGTATGTAATTGTTCCTCCTACTGAATATCAATGTCTATGTATAGTGATATGAAAGGGTAAAAAGAAATGAATTGTTGAGATTTTTAATCCAGTCACTTAGATTGAGATTGCCAGAGGGCAAAAGTAGGAAGTACCCGTGGAAGTTCTGATAGTCCAAAACAGCAAAAGTTGGGGTGGAGGTTGAAATCTGGAGACATTCTTAAAGCAAACCGGGTGAAAGCTAATCGAGGGCAAGGCATGGGAGTATTATAGGTGGGGTGATTGTGTCCGATGATTGCCAGTTAAGTTCCATTTTAAGACGCTGATAGCCTATGTGCTCCACGAAGATTCAATCCCATAAAAATACAATAAGAACAAAGGATCAACACTAATCTGTCAAAGAAAATCCACCCAAAAAAAAAAATCTGTCAAATAAAATAAAAAGCAGTGTTGTCACAACATAACGTAAGACGAAAGGAAAAAGTTTGGTGAGTGATTGTAGGAGGAGCCAAAGTATTGAATTTGAAGAGGAAAAAATTTATAAAAACAAAAACCAAAAAAAAAAATTTCTCAAAAAAGAGGTGGGCAACAGGAAATTGAACCCGACGTGAATCGAACACGCAACCTTCTGATCTGGAGTCAGACGCGCTACCATTGCGCCACGGATCCGCCTTGTGTTTCCTTCATCCTCATATTTTATATAAATCTAGTAATACGGGGATCCTGGGCTGGTCTGGTAATGGGCTCGCACGCCTTAAATTGCACATTCTAGTAGCGAGTGACGCAGTTCCCGACCCCATCCAAATCCTCTCTCTCGGACAGAACCTTTATCATTGACTTTTTAGGAGAATTACGACAGGGACCGCATTGATGTTTTCACTTACTTTCCTTGGTGAAAACAAAAAATCTTAAAGCTCCGTGACTCTGATCATACTTCGAGGATACAATTTTAATGTTTTAGAATTTTTATTTTATTTTATTTTATTCGTTATCTTCACTAGTTTTTTTTGTTATAACGACGTGTCACTAGAGACGGCGTAGATAAAAATGTAACGCACCTGATTCGATGCTCGTAACCTTATTTTGAAAGTCCTTGAGGTTGATTCTTTCATTTGACGTGCTGCTTTTTGCAAATCTATGATTAAATAATCAGGTATCTCTTTGAGTGGGACTTTTGTCTAATTATAGTTGCATATGTTGTAATCCTTTGGTATTGTAAATGTATATATGTATCCATATATGCACACGTCAGTGTGTTTACACTGGACAGTGTCGACAAGAAACCCAGGCCCTTCATGTTAGCCAAAAGTCCACTCAATTCTTGCTTTTGAGTCTTGTGAGATAGCGGTGTGCAAAGGAATCATGAATCATCCGGACTGCTCGGAATCTAATCGAGATTGGCCCGAAACTAGTGATTCCTAAGGGAATCGGCCCGGTTCCTATTGGAATCGGTGGGCATCGATTTGGTTCCCGATTTCAAATGTGGAACTCATACCCACTCATCCCGATCGTAACGTGTGTGTATATATTTTATAAATAAATAAATAAATCTTAAATCTCTAATTTTAAACTCGTTTATCTTATCTCAAACTCCTACTCTCATCTCGGTCTCTACTCTCTCGTCTCGAACTCTCATTGTTTCACTCTCACGTCCATCTCTCCATCTTTGTCTCCGAATTTCGTCTCTTGACTTACGTCATTGACTCCTGTTGACTCACGGTCTCGACTCCTATCGATTCACGACCTTAACTCTCAACTCCCATTGACTCACGATCGTGTCTCCGACCGTTCATCACCTTCCTCTCTTGCTCTCGATCACCTCCATTTGCTTGGTGGGATCAATTTCATGTACCCACCTAGGAATAGGATCGGACCGGCAATCATGTTTTCGGGTGGATCCATGTAACCAACAGGTGGTTTTTCGGTTTTAAATTCTCAAAACCGATCCTTAGTTGGTTGTTCTTGATTCTAAAGTGAGTACCGCTCATCCCGACCATGCTTAACCCACTTGGATTAGAAAAAATTCAATTAATGACCTAACGTGCTCTCATTTTTTGTCAAATAAGTTCATGAAATGAGCCCATTATTTCAAATAATGATTTGAAGTGGCCATGATTATTTTAGACAAGAGCCTAAGCTCATTGGCCAACCAGCCAGCTAAATATTCCGACCGATCAAGGGTATTTTATTTAAAATTCAATTTAAACTTAATTTTTAGTTAAATTAAACTAATAAAACCAAAACTAACCCACCCCAAAAAAGAAAAGAAGAAGAAGAAGAAGAAAAGAACATCACTGCTAGAAGAAGAACATAGGAAGAAGCCGACAACCCTACAAGCAGTGGGGCGGCCCTCATGTGTTCTTCCTTTGCTTCCTGTGTTCGTCTTCTTCTTCTTTTTTCCTGTTTACATTTAGTTTTTTTAACATTTTTAAAAAATACAAAGCAAAAAATTCGAGAAAAAAAAGTAAATAATAAAAATACCCCTCATCAGTTGGCGAGTCAGACCCTTTTTGAGATTGATATTGACACTTTAGCTCTCATATGAAACAATATCCATTTTAAGTGCTTTTTGGAAAATGTAACGGCATTTCATGCGTTTATTTAAAATTTTCTTTATGGATTGTGATTATTGTTCAACGGTGACTCCCTGTTCCTTTCCTATTTTGATTATGGGAGAATGAGATGCAGCATCCCGTCCTCTTTTCTTTTCTTTTTTTTCCCGCCCTTTAGTTTTAGCCTTTTTGATATTAAAAGAAAATCATAGATGAAAATGAAAAGGAAGGTCCTTTATTTTATTTGTTTTATGTTTATTTTTTTGTTCCCCACTTTTGCAGGTGGGAGAACATAGAAGCAATGATTACCGGCGCCTACCGGTCACTCACGAGGAGCCACCTTCCTAGGGGGCCTTCAAGCCGCAGACTCTTCTCTTGTCTAGCAAAGCTTTTTCCAATTTTTAGGGGGTAGACTAGATAGGGCAACTAGCGAAGAAAATAAAAGAATAAATCCGTTGTGTGATTGCAATTAGAATTAATTAATAGATGCTTTCTAACAAATCTTTCCTCTTATTCTCTAATCTATTATTCCCGTTTTTTTTTCTTCTTTTTCTTTTTGCCCTTCCTTCTCACCTGTGGCTGGTTTCTAAGTTATTGCCGTTCTTTTTTTACGAGGGTTGGGCGAGGCGAGGGCTATCCTAGCAGGCCTCGTTCGGCCCTCGCTTGGGCTAGCAGAGGGCATCCCTCGCCGTGGCCGGCCGGTACAGATATTAGGGGAAAAAGAAGAAAAAAAAGGAAAGAAAGAAAGGAAAAAGAACCAAAAAAAATAAATGGCAAAAATGTCCTTGGTCAGCCCGTTCTTTGAAATAATTAAGGTATTTCAGGCCCTTATTTAAAATAGACTACATTTCATGCATTTATTTCAGAAAATAAGGGCACCTCAGAGCCCTTATTAGTGCCCCCATTTGAAACAAACTACACTTCATGCATTTATTTGAGAAAATGAGGACACTTCGAACTCTTATTTGAAATTTTTTCAAATTCAATCACATCTAGCTTTTAACTCAATCGAAATTTTACAACTTGGCGCTAATCAAAAATCAAAAAACCAATTCGAATCCTACGAAACATGGAGACATACCACGTAAGATGACACGATGACAAAGGGACCAAACAAATAAGAGATTCAAGATAGATTGGGCGGGAGAGGAAGTTTTATCGAATAATACCGAGCTAAAACGGCATTGTCGAATGCAACAAAGGGATGTGCCGATTGGGTACGAGTTTATTTTATTTTTAGGGGGAATTAGTTTAGGAAAAGGTCGGCAAGGAAGATTCTGAAATACCGGAAAAGGAAACGCAAAAGCGAGCCCAGTGTTCCTCGGCAATAATAGATGTGGGATCACTTTTGAATTTAGGACATGATTCTTTTGGAAGGAGGGGTTACATTGTGTGTTGCATCAGTCGTCGGTTGCACTTTTTAGCTGTTGCTCTCTTTCATGATAAAGAGGTAGTTGGCTAGTCTTTCAATTTCATGGCAACTTGAAATTGACAAGGATAAGACAAATCTTCGAGGAGGGAAAGAGAACGCCATTCACCCATGTTACTTCTCAAGCCCTGAACTGTAACTGTATAGTGAAGTATCGAAGGTCGCGTGGTGCCCGGTAATGAGCGTTCTTAAAGCTGCATTTTCTCAAAACCGGGTCGAGTAGCTTCCTAAAAGTTGCCTCGGACTAGCCATCTTAGAGTTGTACCATAGAAATATCAAATTTTCGAGTTCTTTGGTTTGTTTTTGATAGAACCATATGGTGTGCAGAGAAACGCATAAAATGGAACAAGAAATTACAATAAGAACATGAGAGCATATTGTAAAAGGAAGTCATTATTAATGTTGGGAATTTCATATTAATCCTTTGGCTACTATGAAATTATGTCCTCCTGGTCACTATCAACAAGGCAAAGTCACCTGTCAAGACAAGATGAAGGGAACTCATGGCATCTCCACAACTGTTTAGACATTACAGGAGGTTACATCCACTTCGCTGTATTGTCATAGGGAGGTGAAGGAATGATGCCCCCACTCACACGTTCACCTATTGAAGGTGAAAAAAAGTCTTCAATACCTTGCCTTATGAAAAGGGAGGGCTCTCTGAATCAAAACCCTAATCATGAAAAGTTGCCCTAGAGTCTCAGTCTCTCTCTCTCTCTCTCTCTCTCTCTAGATGCCCCCTGTAGTTATAAAGCCTATGGAGCACTTTGTCCTGCTTTCATTTACTATAAAGGCTACTTTGAGGGATTGAGATTGGTTCCACAATTTGTAATGAGTTTAGAAATTCCCTCTTTTAGGGGGTGACAAGGGACTTGAAAAGAGGAAAAAAAAGGGTCACATAGTGGGAAGGAATGGGAATCCTCAACTGGGTTTTTCCCTAATTGAACCAAAAGGCAAGCCTCAACCCAAAAAAAAAAAAAAAAAAAGGTTCCTTGTATCCCTCTTGCCAGCTCTGCTGGTCAAACGTGGGTTAGAGAGAGAGAGAGAGAGGGGCCTAAAGAATAAGAATTTGGTCTTTTAAGTTGCATTGATTAATTTGGCATCCTTTCTTCTCGTGTGATCATTCTTATCATTCGTTGTGCGTTGAAATCCTCTGATCACAGGTTCCGATTCTCAATCATTCCTCGACATCGAAAAACCTTGATTTGTCAGCAAGACGGATTCAACCATGTCAAGACATAAAATAACCTCAACTTTACTCCCACAAGCACCGTGGCAGGGCAGCGATGAGATCTCAGCTCACAATGAGCAATAGCTATGACTTAAACAGAACCACTTGTCGCAGGTGTGGAGCTCCTCCAATAACTAGCAATCAATGATCAATTGCGATCCTTTTTTATTCGGATGGAGAAAAAATCTTTCCCATTACTCATCAGTCCAAGTAAACAATATCATACGGTCACTTTCAACTTAAGGTGAAGATAAGGTACGAGTTGGTATTTCGCAATGATGCATGGGCTTGTACAAAAGAAAAAAATTTCTAAAAGCTTTAACAATGTTGTCAAGACCCGAGTTGAAAGTATGATTTCGCATTAACTGTACAATTTATTCGTAGAGCACTGGAGCATGGGTAATAATTCAAAGAGCAGAATTGTAATTATTTGGAGGGTCACTTCTCATTCTATCAATTACCCAACTATTACATCAAGAGCAAAAAGCAAAATTTCATTCACGCCCCCAAACTCTTTCAGTCATGTCAATGTGAGTCCCCGTGATGGTTTTCTTGTGGGCCAAGATGAGTAGGCCCAGAAGTTTTGTCATGATTAATTCGACTCTCTCTCTCTCTCTCTCTCTCTTCCCCCGCTTAATCATCATTCGACTGATGCTTTCAAATCATGATTCCTGGTGCTGTTCATGCTGCAGATCGTGGATGAGTGAACGAGGCCACTTTCCTTTTCGTCAGAAGAAAACTAGCCACGATTAGCCTCACTTAAGAGGTGAATTATCTGATATTGCTTCCAAACTGCAAATTGTGAGTGATGGGGGTGATGTACAGATGACAGTGACAACGACCCGTATTTGCATTGCTTTGAAAATGAATCGTGGCGAAGAAATTTGCTGAGTAATATACCTTGGTCAATCTCATGGGAACATATCTAATTGATTTCTTAAGGAGGTATCATCTGAAATATTCAACTTCAATTATCTCGCGATATTCGGTTTTTCTAGTATTTTGTTGGCCTATTTTCAAATTTAATATGTCAAAAGATTACTCGATGTTTCGAATCGCCTAATTTTAGTTTGATTAGTTTGCTTATGAAGGGATACGATAAAGATTAGTCATGCTTTATGATAATTAATTAACAATCCTAATTGATGCTGATGAGATATTTTCTATAAAAAGATAAGTACATGATTGTGGTATTGTATACAAGTTGATCTACAATCTAGTCATTAAGTGAAATATAGATTTTTACTGTTACTAGGTGCATGGGCATATCGTGGTTTTTGAAAAAGAACGCGTGTACGGGCGTTTTTTTTTCTTAATGACCTTCGCAATGCTCATTGATATACGCCTACACAGGCATATACAAGAAAAATTACCAAAACAATCTTACATCTATTGTATTTATGTCATTTCAATCTTAAACTTTTTATTTGTTTCAATTGGGTCCTAAATCTTGCCGACGATTTCCCAATACAGTCCATCCGACGAAATTCGGATCGAAAATCGTTGATGTGGACGGCGGCCATCTTACATGGCACAACCAAAGCTAATGTAGACCTTTATTTTGTAATTTTTCAATAGGTTTTAAATTTCTTTCTCTTTGTTTTCTTTTCTTTCCATCTTTTTTTTCCCTCAACTATGGGCCGACAAGGGCCTCGGAGCCCTTGCCAAGAATCAAGTGAGGGGCTCGTGGCTCTCGCCTAGACCAAGTGGGAGTGCTGCAGCCATTGCCAGCCAACACACGAGGTTGCGGCCCTCTCTTGGATCTACATGAGGGCGTGGAGGCCCTCGCTCATCTCGGTCCACAGTTGATAAAGAAAAAGAAAGAAACGAAAATGAAAAAAAAAAAGTCACTAAAAAGTTTAAAAATTAAAATTTTGATTACGTCGGCACCACTCGTGCCCTTGTAAGATCAATGTCCATATCGGTGATTTACGACCTAAATTGACCGAATAAATTATATCAACAAATCGTCAAAAAGCTTATAATTCAATTGGCACAATTTTAAAATTAAAGACCGAATCAACACAAGTTCAATAGGTATAAGACTTTTTTCGGTAATTGTCTCAATACCTTAGAGTCGAGGGAAAATTGATTTGGTAGATTCGATATACATGAGATGATGATCGCAGAAGTCTTAAAGCCTGCATTGATCCATCACTTTAATCTTACATCTTTTTCAGGAGTTATTTAAGTCCAGGAAAGGTTGTCGCCATCCTTTGTGTTGATCCTTCGAAACTGCTCCTAATCAGAGGCCGACACGATCGAGCGTGGCTCAGAGGATTTCTAGCTCCGTCATGAAGGTTAGCTGTTGAAATCCCAAATCGCTATGTGCACACAGCCACGAGTTCGGGTCGCCCGTACAAAAGCACTTGTTAAGCACACTCCACAGGCTATCCAAAGCACTTGTTAACAGATTCATAGAAAAAGGATTAAATAAAAATTGAGAAGAAGAAGAATAAGAAGAAGAAACAAGAAAAGACTTTGGAATGGTCCCCAAGACGAGCAATTCAAAAGCATAAATGCTTATAAATATGAAAACGAACCGGCCATACCAAGAGGCCAATCCTCTCCTCGCGGCGTGACCTACATTGGAATTTTGGAGGTGACCAAGCCTGGAATTCTATCCATTCTTTCCCTTTGCATTCTCTTCGACATTTATTGGCCGTGAGAGGATGGACCAAACCAGTTGTATCCGTCTCCCACCTCACTGCTGCAGTGCACCCCGCATTGATCCCTCATTAAGAGGAAAACGAAACATTCCTCTCCTCCTCCCATGAACTTCGCTACTTGCTCATAACCCCATGGGGGCGTTGATGCGATGGGAGTCGGGACCGATCGAGCCGCCCGTAGTGCTTGCTTAATAATTCGCGGGGCCTTCAACATCATAGGGGTCCCTAGATCGCCCCGATGCACGAGCATTCCGATTGAAATGTCCGCGTAATCACTCATGTACCGTGTCATGAAGCGGAACGATGGTTGGAAACCAATAACTCCTGCTGCTCGGTAATCTTGGGTGGTGCGTGGAAAGACGAGGAATCTGTCATTATGTCGTGCTAGCTGGTAAATTGACGTGCTACAATGCGCACAAATATCCTCCCTTGATCGGTTATCGGTGGAAACCAAATCTATCAAACCGGATCAATTATATTGGAGTGAACATCAGGTTCCCTCGCATCACATAAGGTCAAATCTTTTAATCATCTCACACGCAGAGTCGATCGGTACAATTTTTTTTTTTTTTTGGCCCTTCAGTGTCTTTTCTTGGTGTATTATGAGCTATCGCATCGCGCGATAACATAATCCGTACCCTTTGTTAGGTAAAATACTTTGGAGTTTGGACGGATTGACGCGTCAAGAGCAATTTCATTGGTTTCGAACGACAAGAAGAAAGGGTAAAGACGAGATTCGTCCCACGTTACCGAAACTTCGGGATCTTTGATTTTGGACACATGCAATCATGGTACTTCGGATCGGTCCAACTCGATATGTTTTTTTTCTAAAAAAAAAAAAAATTCTTTTCACGGAGAATCCACCACGTATCACGTGGAGATTCATTCTGTCTTCAGGTATCCCAACATGCTGAGCCATTTTTGGATTCTCGGAAGATCGGAGGATCACCGCGTTTGAGATGCTGCTGACTTCTTCTTCTTCTTCTTATTCTTCTTCTTCCTCTTTCTTCTTTTCGATTGCTGCGTTATGATTGATGACTCGGCCAATTGTGTTTCATCTACGGACTGACTCGGATTGGAATCTCAAAGCGAAATTGAAGGGGAAACGAAATCATGAGGATCCTCCTGCTGAACTGCCGGCGTCGTCTTACCCATCGAATGAATAATATTTGGCTGGGAGCAAATCAAGATCGATAGATTCAACTGCATAATCGATATTTGGTCCCTCTTGGAGAAATTTTGTTGCCGACGAGGATGGAGGAGTAATTATAGATCTTCAAGGAATTATTTGCCTCCCCATTATTTTTGTTGCCAAGTTTAGTACAAATATACATATGAGGTATACACCAAAGCCGCAGAGGAATTGAGTTCAACAATTACTCGATTTTTCTCTTGAGATTTCACGGGTGTATGAAAAGAGAATAAGAGTGAGTTAGGAAGAAAAAGTCGTTATTTGAACAATTATTGTTATTATGAATAGTGTGTGATTTGGTGCTATTTATAGACAATCAATCGACGCATAGTTTGGAGATAAGTACCTTATCTCAATCATCACCGTTTTTCATGTCAACCATAAATATTTTTTTTTTATGACCAAGAGTCACCTCTCTTCATGATAACAAACTACTTACGAAATTACCAAACTAGGTCAACAACAAAACCATTTCTCAAGACTTCACAATCGAAAACTTCGAAAAAATTTCCCGATCAATCTTAAACCTGTTGTAAGAATGCCAGTTCAATACCAAATTTTTCAATTTGCAAATTCGATTCGAACGTTTGCACGATCAAATATCGTTTATCCGACCAATTTTTGTTGAAAATTGCCGATATACTTGCGTAGGATTTTGGTGATGACTATACCATTTTGTCGGCGATTTTCGGCAAAAATTGATCGACGTGACTACATTGAAATTTCGTGGAAATTTTTAGGACTAAATTGACAAAATTGAAAAGTTTCGGACCGAATTGGCATCCCTGCAGTAAGTGTACAACTAATTGGACAATTTCTCATTAAGAACTCTCATAGATATATGCAGAGCGAGAGGAGCATATCTTCAAAACTTTAAGCTTGAGCTCGAGTTTCATTATAACACGATTCTAATCAAGCTGCCATACATACCAAGCTCGAGTTTCTACTCGAGTCGAGTTGGAACTTGGAAATTCAAGACATAAATTAAGCTCTAAATCGAGTTGCGAGCATCGGACATCAAGTTGAGCTCGGAGCTTAACACTGTATCGGCCGGATCAAGCAATGTCGAGACCTCGATCCCCGTTCCTTCCGGAGAACGGAGATGCTCCCCTCGACCCGGAGAAATTTTGGGTTGGCTTCAATTTTGGAGGGAACCTCCCCCCCCGGCCAGGGGGGATCTAGGGAAAATTTTGAAACCAATCCCTCTTTCGACGAGTAAATTCCGTGGGAACAAACGCCGGATTAGGCAGCAATCTCATCCGATAATTAGGAGAGAGCCCCCTAAATCAAAGACAAGGGCGTCCTAATCAATGCCTTTTAAAAAAATAAATCAAAAAGAAAGAGGAAATTTGCTCCGCCACCTTCTTCTTCTTCTTCTTCTTCTTCTTCTACTTTCCAAATCCTCAAAAGACCAACATCCTCTCAAACGTCCCATTCTCCAAGAACCCACGAGTGCCCCCCCACCACGACTGAAAAATATAATCGTTTCTTCATTTGTCGAACATTAAATCAAATTAAAATAAGCGGTGAGATCTCTTGGTCCCCCAAACCCCCAGCTAAGATATGAATGACCACATCTCTTTCATCATTGTATTTAAAATCTTTTTAAAATCTGGAGTTGTCATCAAATTAAGATTAGAGAGCAGGATTTGCTCTTAATCAGCTCCCTACATTCTCCGTGTGTGTGGCCCTCGTTTGATTAATCTGACCTAGCTTGGATCAATCATTGAAGGCTCCCATTGGGTACGCGCGAGACGAATCCATTTATGTATGTATAGAGCAAAAGCTTTGAGGAGGAAAGAAAAAAGGGGGTCCTTCGGAATGGACCCCTCCTTTTAAAGAAAGATTAAAAGGAATTCAAGAACTTCAGGTTTGAATAATGATGCGCCCCCTCGCAAAATCGTTCCTCGTATGGCAATGAATGGCATCGCCCATTTGCTTTCGTGAAAAGCGAGTTTGGAGGGGCCTTTGCAATTGATCGTTTGTTATGCATAGAGAAAAATCACTTGAAAATGTGAAAGATAGAAAAGGTATTCATTATCGAAAGTAACGTATGTAGAAATGTTTTCGCGAACGAAGAAAATAAGAAACGGGCGGACCAACGAGGATGTCCACGGGGGAGGAGGAATGCCACGAATTTCAATGGAGTGGGAGGGGATTTTGAGGAACGAAAGTCAGTTGCACGAGGATTGGAGAAATCACAGAATCCGAGTCAAGGCAGTCAAACATTTTCCGGAAAGACCGACGGTGAAACTAAGAAGGCTTAGGAAGATGTCCAACCATGACCAACACCAGCTGACTTCTCCTTCTCTCTCTCTCTCTCCTATGTATATAATATAACATAACATAATATAATATAATATAGTATATATCAAATCTTTTATTTAAGCTATTATTTTTTGGGCAGGCACGAATAAAATAGTAGGAGGGTTCTTGTTCCTTAGGAAAAAGGCATGGAAGGAGAAGAGAGGCCAAGGCGGAGGGTGGGAAAAAAGCACAAAATTGGAAGGGAGCTCCTGAAATTCTCTCCTCTCCTCCCTATTTCTTCCCCCCTCACCCCCTAAAAACTAGACTCCTAACCTTGAACACCTCAACTGCATTAGTCTCTCGCTTTCCTCCCCGCGCCTCGTGAAATTCTCGTTGCGGCGCGCGCCCGATCTTTCCTCATCCATCGCTGTCTCGAAATTAACATGTTTTACAACGAGTGCGACACCTTCTCTGATTACTCGTGCAAAAATTTTTCAAGAATGAAATGTCACGCATAGCAACAATTCCAAAATTAATTTTCAAGTTGCAATCAATTCTCAAAATTGTTTGTGTTTTTTTTTCCACTCTCCCCCTTCTGTTTCATCTTTAGCCCTTTCTTGTTTTTTTTTTTCCCTTTTGCTTTCTGCCCAATAAAGAAAGGGAAATGGCATATTATTACCAGTCATCCTTTCCCCTCCATAGGAAACACCCATCATTGCCCCCAACCATCCTTTTCATCCTTACAAACTCCTCTCTCTCTCTCTCTCTCTCTCTCTTTCTCTGCTGTACTTTCTGTGTGTTGGGTGTGAAAATGGAGATATGGGTGTTTGAGCTTTCTAAAGATATGCACTCCTCCTTCTAAAGTCTCAAGCTTTTTCTCTTCTCCTCCTCTCAAAACCAGACCCTCTCTTCCTCTTTTCACTCTCTCTCTCTTCACTTCTTCTCCTCCTCCTCCTCCTCCTTCTTCTTCATCAATTCATCTTCCCAAGTCACAGTCTCTTTGCTCTTTCCCTCTTCCATCTTTGTTTGCATGGATCCTTCGTCCACGGGCTCCGTCAATGGCTTCTACACGTTCCTCACCCGGGGGATCGACGACCTCGAGCGCAGCTACCTCGCCTCCCCCGGCGGGGCCATGTCGATCCAGTTCCTGCAGCGGGCGCTCGCCCTGCTCCGCTCCTTCCACTCCAGCCTCACCCTCCTCGTGCAGAAGCTCCACCTCCCCGCCGGCGACAAGTGGCTCGATGAGTACATGGACGAGAGCTCCAAGCTCTGGGACGCCTGCCACCTCCTCAAGTCCGGCGTCTCCGCCCTGGAGTCCTTCTACTCCTCCGCCATCGACATCGTCTCCTCCCTCGACCTCCACCGCCGCCTGTCCCCCCAGCTCTCTCGCCAGGTAATTCCAACAACAACAAAAAGTATATATATATATATATATATATATATATATATACACACACATCCCAAATTATAATCTGCAACAGTTCCCTGTTTCGGCCGGTTCGTTGTGGACGCTGATCCTGCAAAATTTCGCACCGGCATCGGAGCACGACGCGACGCTCTGATCATTTTCGGATCGCGCGGGTGGCTCTGATCAATCGATGATCATCATCGTGATCATTGCCGTTTCAATCTGACTAAATATGACTCCGATTGATGGATCGATTGAACAGTTGGCGCGGGCGATCGCGGCGTGCGGGAGGGAGGCGGCAGGGCTGGAGGAGGAGAACAGGGCGCTGGTGGAGGCCCGGATGGGGCAGCTGTCGCGGCTGCGGTTCGACGACCGCGCCGCCGGGGAGCCCCGGCTCAACGGATTCAACGGGTTCCGGGGCGTTCTGTACGCGATGCGGAACGTGAGCTCGCTCCTCCTCACGGTCCTCCTCTCGGGGCTGGTATACCACTGCCCGGAGCAGAGCTCCTTCTCCGCCCGGGCTTACGGCGGCGGGTGCGAGTACGAGCGGCCGTGCACGCTGTTCGGGTCGGGGATAATGATATCGGCGGCGCGGCTGGAGCAGAGGATAGGGGAGGAGATGAACCGGAGGAGGGGGAACGGGAGGAGGGCGATGATAATGGTGGAGGAGTACAGGAGAGCGAGGGCGGGAATGGAGGAGATGAGGGGGTGTCTGGAAGGCGGGGCGGCGGGGGCGGAGGAGGAGGAGGAGGACGGGGGAGGGATGAGGGAGAGGGTGGAGGAGGTGAGAGGGTGTTTGGGGGCGTTGAGGGACGGGGTGGAAGGGGTGGTTGGGCAGCTGGATGATTTCTTTGATGAGATCGTGGAAGGGAGGAAGAAGCTCTTGGATTTCTGCAGCCACAGATGATCAAATTTTTCCGGTTTTGTTATTTAGACATTGTTCGATGAGGAGGAGGAGGAGGAGCAAAAGGAGTGTGTGTATTAACATTTTTGAATAGGGTGGTGCAATCGGGGGCACCCAAAAAAAAAAAAAAGAAGAAAGGTTTTTTACAGAAGTAGAAAAGCTGCTGGGGGTGGGTTCATGGTTGTACCTATTCTTTTTCCCTTTTCTAAGTTGCAACACTCTTTGCACTCTTGTTCTCTCCTTCTTTTCTTAATTTTTTTCTCGTTTTAATCAATTTCCTTTTCTTAATCTTTGTTCGCATTTTCCCCTGGCTACTCAGATTTGAGATTCGCCGGCTTAAAATTTTGAATAAAGGGCCCGACTCGAAAGTATGTATAAAGAATTTAGTCGGTGAAGAATTGAAATGGGAACGCATGCATGGCCCTGGTCAACGTGTGTTGGGGGAGAGAGAACAGAACAGAACACCAGCAGAGATTTAGGAATACTGCCGCGATCTTGCTAGAAACGCAAATAGGCCACGAAAGAGAGAGAGAGAAGAGAGAGAGATATACAGGAAACACGGGGCAATGATCCGAGGGGTCGGGAGCTTCCTTCTTTTGTCCTTCATCGATGGGAAATACACATGACATTACAGTCAAAATTAAATCTTTTTAATGGGTTTGGTTTATTAGGGGAGTGATATCGCCTCGGCCGGTTCAGCTGCTGCCATTTAATCATGAGAGAGTCGCATCTTTCAGTTGTCAATAGAGAGCAGCTGTTATGTAGCTGTGAAAAAGAAGAGGAGGGAGCAGGGGAAGGGACAGGGAGATTCCTGGGTGGGCTATGAGTGGAGTGCAACCTTTAATTATCGTCGGCATCAGACTTGAGCGCAGAAGCAGCAGCACCAGCAGCAGCAAAAAACAGCAGCTTCTTTTTGAGGGATCTCTCTCTCTATCTGTGGGAAGCTTTTTTGTCTGTTCCGGTTCTCTTCTCTTCCCTTTCCCTTTCCCTTCCCTCCCCTTTGAAACCCATGGAGCTTTGATTACCAAAAGCTCCTCAGCCCCCTTTATCTCTCTTCTCTCAGAACAACATTAGCAGCCAAATTTCTATTACCCTTCTCATTGCGGGGTCTGAGGGGTAGAATTGAAAAGTGAAGGAAAAGAAGAGGGGGTCGCTGTCTCAAAGACCTGGTTGGATCTTTAAGCCGTAACTCATGCATGCTTTTTGTCCCATGCCGGGAATTCGTGCCTCCCCTCCCTTCCAAGGGTTCCCCCACTTAAAGACTTTGCTTATTAAAACAAGCCACCTGAATATAATAATGATGATGATGATAATGTGGGTTGAGAGGTAAGAGAAAGATAGAAGTATAATTATCTTCATTTTGAAATGATTCAAATAAGGGTTAAACCACTCCTCAAGGAAGGTTTGAATACTTCTTTACTTCTTGTCTTAAGAGACGTAAGGCTCTTGAGATATGAAGATTCCATACTTGCCACTATAGAGACGAGTCTCTACAATGGTCCCGTCCATTAAGAAAGAAACAGAGAGAGAGAGAGAGCGCATAAAGCACAAACTTAGTGCCCAGAACCATAGTTTGGGGTTTTTGCCAAAATCATGTTTAGGCAAACAGAAACTGGGAAAGGAACAATAATAAGGGCACCGTCACTGTGAGTCTCTGTGACTGTCTCCCTCACGACACCAACCCATCATTCCATTCCATTCCATTCCCCCTCCCCTCCCCTCCCCTCCCCTCCACCCCAACCCCCCCAACTCCAAACCCACCCGACCCCACCCACAACACACATCCTTTCCTGCTTTGCTCTCATATTTCCAAACAAATCAGCAAAAGCCAGAAGAAAAAGGGTCACCCACCCACTCCAGCTGTCAAGAATCTCGTACAAGCCTTTTCCCTTTTTCTTCTTTCTTTTCTTTCACTCATTTAGCTCGTGCAATAATGACTGGGAAGCACAATTAATTTCAGCAATAGAAAACAGAGTGCCTTTATAACAGATTAAGGCCTCAACGATTTAAGCGAGAAGTTATATCCTTGCTCTGTATTCTGAGTCATTGTCATAGTAGTTATATCTCACCCAATGTGCATTTATTCTCAACCTCATTTAACTCGGAGCAAGCTAAGTCATAGCTATATGGCTCACGCTGTAAGTCATACAAAATATTCAGGAATTAGGCCTGATGAGATGACGACCAGAACTTCAACCATTAACCCAGCCCTTCCAGAAATATGTCAGAAACGCAGAATGCTGAGGAAAACAAAATGAAGAACGATGCTTCCTAACGGTAATCATTCTTTGTGAAGAAATGAACAGGTTCAGACAGCGGTGTTCGATATTTCCACATAGTATAGAGACTAATTTTCTGTAAATATACACAGCAGACTAACATAACGCCAAAAATTGGGAAGAGCATTAGAGGGCATACAAGTGGAGGCGAATGGAGAAGTTCCGCAACAAATGCCTCCAGCTGCCTTTTCAGAGTCAACTGTCGATTCCTGGCATAGCAAATTGGGAAGCAAATGCCTCAACTCGATTCCGCAGCTCAACAATGTCTTTGTTGTTCTGAAGACCCTTGAGGAAATCCCTCTGCGATTTTCCATGTTCCCTCCGCGCACCAATTGCTATTTGAGCCGCCCTCAGGAGAAAATCAGCTATCGTGTCGAAATCAGACTCTATACAACCTCTCGATGTCATGGCAGGAGTACCTATATAACAATAGATTTAAGTGTTGGCTTTTGATATCACAGCCACTATGAAGCTGAAATAGCAATGAGATCAATTCACAGAGTTATTTTACTTTCAGTTTTAGTGACATGGATACACTCAGAATTCGGCTTATAAAAGCTCCATCACCATATACGGTAGGTCGAAACTTACCAATTCTTGCTCCTCCTAGAGAAATTGCACCATTTTCACCAAATATAGCAGCTTTGTTGACACTAATGCGGCACATCTCACAGACCTTCTCATAATTCTTTCCTGAAAGAACAGTTATTTTGGTGAAAAGAAATTTATGAATGCAACTATTTCCATTCAAAAGCATCTAATTGAAAGAAAAAAGGGGAACGGAGAAGAAAAAAGAGCAAAAAAATCAATAACACGGCTTCAGAAGATACATGCTCGGTTCCTAGGTTTTATATGTTTAAGGAAACAGATAAACGATATGAGCAGAAACGTGCATAAGGGACAGACAAGTGGCATGAGCAAAAATATTGCATCCCATTTCCACATCATCAGAACAAAGTTGCTTTACAAGAATAACTCAATCAGATCTATAGTTGCAGATGAGCTCAATTAGCACTTCTGTAACACAACAGAGATGTCTTAGCAACACGATTCACCCAATCCATATACTGACTACCAAAAACTAAAATTTCTTCAGACTTAAACATGATATACGTGAGCGTCCGCCTTTGCACGCAAAACCACAACCTTAGGGTCCGTTTGTTTAGTGGAAAATGAACGATTTGGAAAACGTTTTCTTAAAAATGCTCGCTTGTATCGATTGAAATAATTAGTTAATTGAAAATATTTTTATTATTAACAAACAATTTATGTCTAAACATATTCAAGAATGGTGAAAACATTTTTGTTCATTCATTTTACGTAAGCAATACAAGAGAGCATTTTTAGGAAAATGTTTTCCAAACGGTTCATTTCCTACGAAACAAACTATTGAGATTTTCCTTGTTAGACAAGCTCAAACACGTCTCTTAAATCTCACTGAATGCCCAGGTACTACTCGTGCATTACCCTAGTTCTTTGAAGGTTAACTCCAAATTAACATAAAAAAGATGCAAAAAGAACAAGTGAAATTGGCTCACTGAACAACCAACACTTGTCATTAGACTTGCATGAACTTAGTAAGATGAAGTTGTTTTCCTTGTCAGGACAACTGCAGATATCTCTTAAATCTCGCTGAGTGCACAAACACTATCCGTGAATCACACACTACTTCTTTCATGCAAGGTTACGCACTTCAAATGTTACATCAAAAGGATTCCAAAAATCAAGTGAAATCGACTAACTGAAAGCAAGTGTACTGCCGATTAGATTTGCATGGCTAAACTAAGATACCAAGATAATAACATCCCAAAAATCACTGTTCATCTCAACATGCATTTGAACCAGAACTGTTTTGGCTTTATAGAGCGCTCATGCAACTCAACTCAAGACAGATCTCCAAGACTCCAAGAGATCTTATTTACATCCAGTTCTTACTGATGCCATAAACATATTTCTGAATGCCAGTTTCTTCCGGTCTGTAACCAAGAAGCTTTCATAAAAGATTTCTTTTCTGCTGTCTTAAATGTTCTGATGATTTTTTGGTCAGCCAAAGCTTCTATTTCAGAAGTATGTCAATAACGTTCCACCAGTCTAGCTTCATATCCCAATAATCATTTCAGACACTGATTAATCTAGCAAGAATACATAAAATTACTGCCTCCAGATTTTACAGTATTAACCTTCTCTGATTATCCTGAGAGAGCCCCGCTGCTCAATCAGGTAACCACTTGTCCCCAAATAATTAAGAGCCACAAGGAGTTCTATTCAAAGTTTTGTCATGGTAAAATAGTAAAATGCATGGCTAGTAAATCTGTGGTTTATATGAAAAGCAGAGAACTCCAACACTCAAATCAGCATTTATTTGCTTCCATCACAGAAACAAGACCTTGTTAATCTGCATTACATACGCATTCAACGCTAGAAGAGTTAGGCTCTGAAATATTGCTCCACCTAGAAATGGCAATGCAAATTCTCTGATTAACTATCCGTTAGAGCTATCAAAAAGCTGAAGTAAATTAGATAGAACATTAGCGAACAGCAATTGTCAATATGAAGACCTCGAAAAAAAAAAATTCAAAGGGGTTTCACCATCTCAGAGAATACCTACTTGAGAATTTAATCCATAGTAAAGCTAGATATATATCCTCAAAATGACTTATCTATTCAGCAAAGAACTCTTTGGTTTCTCCTACAATACATCTCATGATAAAAATGGCAGAAAAGCAACTCAATTAAAGAAGCACACGTCACAAGGAAAAAAAATCAAATTAATAAACATTTCAATGACATTCCAGGATGTTCAGCAAAGTGCTAGCTCAAAAATAAGTATTCCTCCACTGATAGAGTTACTATATATGATGTTGCATGCATTCACACAGAAAGTGACAGCTTGAAATTCATTGCATGCGAGGGGATGACAGGATAATAAACCTTGTAAAATATGGAAAAATTAACACCTCTACCTGATAAGCCAAGAGGAGTCAGGTCCCAGACCAACAAATGATTGTCCGTGCCTCCGGTCGCCAACCGGCATTTTCTTCTCAACAATGCAGATGCTAAAGCTTGAGCATTTTTCTTCACCTGCTGAATATATGCTCTGTACTCGAGGCTAGCCACTTGTTTTAAGGCTATGGCAAGAGCAGCAATGTGATTGTCATGAGGGCCTCCTTGCGTTGTCGGATAAACAGAGAAGTTTATTCTTTCCTCGAAGTCATAATTGGCGGTATCATGACCATGACTAGACAACAAGCCTTGTTTCCTTAACTTTACACCTTTCCTGTAAAAGATTATACCTCCTCTAGGACCTCTGAGACTTTTGTGAGTTGTTGAGGTGACAATATCACAATAATCAAACGGACTTGCACATTCCTGCAAATGACAACAACCGTCATGAGGTTCAGAAAATGGAGATTTAAAAGTTGGAAAATGTTACATTATTCAAAACAGAAGGCGCTGTATGAGGATGCATATTAAGAATCATGGAAATTTCAGTAACGGTTATAGTATGGACAATAGTGCCATAAAAGAGTATATCCAAACACTACGAACGGAAGATTCCAAATAAACAAAAAGCAGCACCATCTCCAAGTACCTCATCAAAAGATAAAGCTTCTCTTATTCAAACTTCGTCGATTATAGAACAATTAAAACAGATCCTGGACTTGAGGGGTTGTGACTTGCAACCACAGGTACATGGCAATGGTGCTACACGAATAGTTTGTTGAACTTCACGTGCCTGTCCACGCGCATACACGCAAACAAGGGGCTATATGAATGCACTTGAACTCGAATTATGCACATATATCATTAGCAAACACCTAAAATTAAGGCATAAGAAAAAAATTACATCATAAAACAAGCATGGAGTGATAGTGTTAGTTATGCTCACAATCCAACCAATCCCTCATAAATTACTTCAGACAACACAATAAAACGATGATACCAAAGAAAGAAACCACGGGTTACATCTAGGGGAAGTTACATCTGCTACCTTCAATTCCAAGAAAAAGATCTCATAAAGATCGGGGGGGGGTCTAACCTTTGCTGCCACGAGACCACTGATGTGCGCCATATCACACATCAGAACAGATCCACACTTGTCTGCTACTTGCCTAAACCTTGTATAATCCCACTCTCGAGGGTACGAACTCCCACCACAAATCAGTATCTTTGGTCTGTAATCGAGAGCCTTCTCCTCCAGCTTATCATAATCCACATACCCCGTCTGTGGATTGACCTTGTAAGGAAAAGTCTCAAAGAATATGGAAGCAGCAGAAACCTTTTTCCCGCTCGGTGCATAATAACCGTGGCTCAGGTGACCACCGGAAGGCGAGTCCAAACCCATTATCCGATCCCCCGGAAGCAAAAGACCGGTGTAGACCGCAAAGTTGGCGGAGGTACACGAATAAGGCTGCACATTCACACCCCATTTATCCGAATCTAAATGGAACGCCTCCAATGCACGCTTGTAGCAGAGGAACTCGATTTGATCAATATGCTCATTGCCCGTATAATTTCTAGATCCGGGCATCCCCTCCGAATACTTGTTCGTCAAATGACTGCCTAGAGCTTCCATTACCGCCCTACACACGAAGTTCTCGGAAGCAATCAGCTTCGATACCTTTACACTGCCTCTGCTTTTCCTTCTCCATGATGTCGTGAATTTCTGGGTCGGCCACGGACAGAGCCTGGTTCCCCCACGCCTTGACGGCGGCTCGCCGGGCCTCGACCCCCTGCTCGACCGCAATCCGCTTGGGTCCGTTCGAATTCGGCAACAATTGCCCGTCCCTCTGCCTCTTCAAGCACATCGAGTGCCCCAGAATCCTAAACTCCTCCTCCTCGCTCGATTCCTCCTCATCGCTCTCCCTGGACCGGTCATTCTTCGGCTCGAGCAACTGCAGCGGGATCGAGCTCGACGAGCTGCGGTGGTTCGCGCCAAGCTGTCCGGAAATAGCATCGCCAGGGTTCAAAGGAGCCGGCGTCGACGAGCGAGAGCGGAACGCCAGGGAGAGACCGGACTGACAATCAGAGAAATCCATGCAAACAAATCCACAAGGAATCGCAAGGGCTTTCGGTCTTCCACGACGACGATCAGGGACAGGAAACTGGGGAAGAGTTGGCGAGACGCTTTACGGGTAGGTGCAGCAACAACAGAAACATCTACAACAATTCCTGAAGAAGGCACAGCGGAAAAAGCGAAGCCTTGGCTGGTGATTCGATGAGCTCGCAGCTGATGCTTCCATGTAAAAATTTGGGATTTTTCTTCAGAAATCCCCTACCAAATTTGGGAATGAATGATGCGATGGGGTGCTTGCGAGAACGACAGATAGATGTTTTGACGGAGACTGGCCGATGAAGGGAGGGGAGGGACGGAGGGGATGAACGCAGACGCGATTGCAGGCGATGTGGGGGAATGTGGGGAAGCACAGGGCGCGTGAGGGCGAAGGGGATGACCGGCTATAGACAGTAGCGTTGGGATGGTCCCGGTAGTAGGACACGTGGCGGGAGCGCGTTGGCGGTCGGACACTTGGGGCAGAAGCTTCGGACAATGTCGACACAAAGAGCGTCTAGGTACACGCGTTTACCTTCAAAAGGACGGCAATCGTTGAACAACTTAGGAACGGGCTTTTTCCTCGAAGGGTCATAATTGTCTTTTTAATCCGGGATCGCATGTTTAAGACGGGTCGTGTATTTATAGTTTAAACTGAACATTGTATAACAGAAGTGAGATTTTGATTCTGCCTACCATATTCTTCAATGAAGTTGTAATTTTTCATTTTTTTTGCTATATGGATCTTGAGATGTAGAGTTGGATGGGCATGGGAAGTTGCAATTTTACGTTGGATTCACTGCTTTTGCTTCACCCAGTTGCGAGTTTCTATCATTAGTTACTTTTATTGTGGCCGCCGTTTTCATGATCTTTAACATCATTACTATCTCCGTCGTCACTTTTTCCGTTTCGCCAACATGATACGGCCTTAAACGATACCATCGTGTCATTTATCGCGACTTTAATAACGGCTATGCAATAATCGGGATTGACAAATTCGGCAATCATGTAATTTGTCGTGATCTTGATTTTACTGCATATATGCTTATTTTCGCTAAATTTTCTATCGTGATTGCGCGATTGCGATCGTGTCATTTGTTGCAACTTTTGTAATGGTTGTGTAATGATCGGGATCGGTGAATCCGATTATCATGTTTTTTGTCGTGACTTTAGTAACGGCTATGCAATAATCGGCATTGGGGAATCCAACAATCATGTCATTTTGTTGCAATATCGATTTTGCTGCAAGTCCGCTTATTTTCGCTAAATTTTCTACTGTGGATTGCGTCAATATAATCACGTCATTTGTCGTGACTTTAGTAACAGCCCATGCAATAATCGGGATTGGAGAATCCGACAATTATGTCATTTTGTCGTGATCCCGATTTTGCTTGCACATCTACTTATTTTTGCTATATTTTTTACCGTGATTGCGTCGATACAATTCTATCATTTGTCGCAACTTTAGTAACGAATATGTAATAATCGAAGATCGGGGAATCCGACAATCATGTCATTTGTCGCGGATCTGATTTTGCTGAGCATCTGCATATTTTCACTAAATTTCTATTTGTGATTATGTCATTATAATAATGTCATTTATCGCGACTTTAGTAATGGCTATGCAACTTGATGTGAAATGTGGCATCCTCAGCTAGAGATGATCTCGCTAAACAAAACAAACTAGAGATGATCTTGCAAGGTGGAGTACACGTCATCGGCTGGTCACTATGTTAAAGCTTCCACGCAAAGGAATATTAAGCAAAACGGAAACCGAAAAATTCGAGCCCAAGATGCCGGTTCTTAGTCCGGTCCGATTCACAAGCCGAACCGAATGCCCCGGAGACCCGGTCCGACACTTATTCCCGTAAGCAAAGCTGAAAGGCAGAGTCTCAACGTTTCCAAATCTTCCTGCTTGAGATAGCTTCGTTACTGTCCATGGAAGAATCGCCATCTTCTTCTTCGACGACCGCACTGCATCCTCTTTCTTACTGGGATTGCCTCCACTTGTTTATTCTCCGTCCGTTTCTCGCCATCTCCTTCGTCTTCTCCTTCATTCTTCTCGGTATTTCAATTACTCCCCCTTCTGAATTCAATCATTATTTCTGCGAAGTCTTTCGATTTATTTTTCTTCTTCTGTGTCGTTAACATCGTGTGGGCTTTTGATGTACTTTTTCTATGCATTCGCGATGATTCTTTGAATTGTGCTGCTCTGGTGAGGTTCTTTTTTTTTATTTTATGTGGGTCTTCGATTCTGTAGGTTGGGTTTTGGCTTGGAAGCTAGTTCTGGTTCATGTTCCTCTGGTTCAGGAGATCTTCGGCCTCCGGAAGAAGACCGTCAGGCCGAAGCCTCCGACTCGCCATCGGTTTTCCAAGTTCTACAGTAGCATGAATCGTGATCCCCAACACTCTTGACTCTAAAGAGCCGATTTGAGATCGTTCATCCAGGTTAGGCATTGCAACCTCTAATGGCGAACCTTAAGATGGTAATTTTGCATCTGTTGGGGCTGTCTGACTTTGAATGGGTTGTGATCTGTTTTGGTTTATCTTTTCGGTATGCTTAAGACTTCGGTGCTTCAATTAAGCTGATTTTCAAGGAAATTTTCAAAGGTTCAACCTTTCGTGAAATAATGTATAGCCTGTCTCCGATGCAAGATAATCCATACCCATGACAAGTGAATTATCTAGGAAGTATAGACACCTTTGACGCAGATAGTAAGTTTGGATTGGAGTTGTGCTGAGGATCCTTGTGAGTATCTTTGAGTCAAAGTCAATCCGTTGATCTTCCAGTGTGCTAAGCTAGTACGGTAGTACAGCATTGCATGATGAGAGGCTATGGACCAGACTCTTCTTCTGTAGTTTGTACAGAGCAAAAGCTTTAGCTAATTCGGAACTTGTGTGAGGGCTGCTTATCTGTCTTGTTTATGCTTATGTGAAGGACTCTGAGAGTTTCCTGCCCTAGTCAATCAGTTCAATCAAAGATTTTACATGTATGTGACATGTGCCGAGGTTCTCGAGGCACTTGGCAAACTAGGATTTCCTAAGGTTGTCTAGGGCTCTCTAGAATATTCTCAAGAGCGGGCGATAGTGTAATTGTCCCTCTCTCTAATAGCTTTATATTTATTGTCAGTGATTAGGTAGATGGGAGATGCGATCTTAGCCATTGGATCGGTTGTGATCTACTATATAAAGAGGTATCCTCCTTTTCATTTGATCATCCACGAGAAAGAATATAAAAGCATTCCCCCAGAGTCTCTGTCTAGAACTCCAACAATACAAAGGCTAAGAGCTTAGGCGCTCCAACAATACAAAGGGAGCCTAAGTCCTCATCTCTCCACACTTAACATATGCATACACGTGACATATGCATCGTTTTGGTTGAAGATTATGAAGATGTCTAATTTGTTTTAAGCAAATGGCTTTTTTAGGGTCGTAATCTTTGATGAGGTTCAGAGGTGACAGTTTCATTGACGGGATTGGGATTGACTGCCTTGTTACTACAAAGACATGATTTTGTCAAGAGGAAAGATGAGAGACTCTATTCAATAATCAAATTATGTTCTGTCCCACTTGATGGTTTACGTAGCCTGCTGGGATACTAGAGGCCTTATAATTAAAATCTTGTTGGAACATAATGTCATTTGTGAAAGATATACCATTTCTTCAGGTTGACATATCTTAAAATTACTGAAAGGTTCACAGATCTTGACAATGTCAGAGGTCCTGTTCCCTTACTCAGCAAAATTCATTCATGGCATCAAAAGCAAAACAGTTTCTACTAGTAAGAAAAAGAAAGGACAAAAGATCAAGATTTCAAAATAAAGCACCAAAAGCCAGCAGCTTTCTACTAAGGTTTCTGCTATAAAAAATCTAGAAAACTTTGTTTGCATCACTCTTTCTTCTTCTCCTTCTGGCTTTTTTTTCCTCTGGACAGCCTAAATTTCTCCTCTACATCCATATTAACCAGACCTGGTTACAGGATCAAGAAAATCGTCTTTTTTGCTCCTCATTAACCATCTGAGATTTTGAATCACCTAGCCAAGAAATGAAAAAAGACTGAAAAGTTGCTTTGCATCACTTTATCTACCTCAAACATGCGAAGCTTACCCCTTATGAAAACAACTTACAACTCCTATCTGTTACCATATGTGTAAAGCTCAGATACCAACATGACACTTGACTTAAGTCAAGACCACCGCTGCATGGTCTATTTAACTTGCTGAAGAGATGGCTTAAAGTGCATGCCACATATCTAATGCTCAAGTGTGAACATGTCTTACATTTATCAAACAACTTGCCATTGGTGGCAATACAAGATGGTGCTGTGCCATAGGAAAGCCTAATTTTTTTTTTTCTTCTCTGTGTATAAGATGGACATATAGTAATGCTGGTGTACTCAAGATCTTTCGACAAATTTCCGCATCATGCTTTCTGTGAGGGCTATTTTCTCTTTCTATCCCTCATTGCAAGTTTTAGCGCATGTAACTATGGGCTAATACAGATCTTCTGGCTGTTTATCATGAACTTGAATAGCTTTCGAATAACATTCAGAGAATGATGTAAGTGTTTTGATGTAAATTGTTCCTTCTCGTTGGCTGTGAGAGCTTCGCTTGAAGATATTATTGCTAAACGCCAGAATCAGACTGTTGTTGATAACATTTTAGTTCTTCCATGCCGTGTGAATGCTGGATTTTTCCGTGATTGGTTTTCATATAGCAAGTTCCCATCCGTGCTAGCTGCTACGCTATCTGTTAAATTTTTCTGCTTGAGAAGATGCTGAAGACAAAGTGCCTAATTTTGCATATTCATTCTGCACATATCAACTGTTTTTTTTTTTAAAAACGAGCAACCCCCCCAGAGGGGGGGAAAAAAACTTGAAGGTCACTATGTTTGACAAGCATGAGGAACCTCAGAATTGTGTGCTGGAGACATGCTGATATTCCACACCCAATCTTTAATGGTGTCAATATGTCCGGAAGGTTGAAGATCATCCAGTTCGAAGATTAATAGTCTTGATGCATTAGAGGTGTAGCCATTCATTTTGTGCGTATTCAGCTCCATCTCGTTAGTGTTTTTATTCATTTAGTGCATATCCTGTTCCATCTCTTATCCAGTCCAAATATCCAGTCCAAATTACACGGAGTTCATGTGTGAGCAGTATGGCAAGCATTTTTAAGCCGTAGGCCTGTTGAATGGACAAATTTTTCAGCTTAAGCTTAGACGCCATAGCTAGTGCCTGGTGCTTGTCTTGCTACAATTTGATTGGTACCTTCCGAGTCTTGCTACAATTTGATTGGTACCTTCGGAGCCTTAAATGCTCAAAATCTGAAAAGGCAAAGGTGCTTAGTTGGAATCTTACTCTAAATACTATTTTGGTGGTTCAAGTGGTCGAGGTCATTATGTTTCATAAACGTCCTGCAATTGAACACTGATAATTCCTTTCCGTTAAGGACAGCAGTGTTGTTTGTAGTGGCTATGCAAAGCTCAGTAAATAGCATTTACTTGGGAGAATCCTTCTGAACAAGGAAATATCGAACATCAGAAAAACAGATCAGCTCGCCAATTGCCATGACAAAAACGGTCACACCTAGCGACATCAAAGTTGTGTAGAAGGAAACGTGCCCAGCTCGTTCATTATCTCCTTTTGACTGCATGAACTGTTTCAGAACGAAATTCCATAACCAGAAGAAGCCCTTCCGAATCCAAAAATGCGACGATGGCCAACAAAGGAACATATCAAACCTTACGCTGTACTAAAAGAATCGGGGTTTTGGACACTCAATCGAGAAGGGAAAAAGGGAGTCGAGATTTGAATATCGTAGCAAATTCATCTCTGCGACTCATCATCCCAATGTATATCTCACGGCTTCCATAGACCCTCCAAAATTCAATACCTTCGTCATTCATAAAGGGGATCATCTGTTTGCTGGAATTAGCGTCGTTTTTCAAGAGCCAAATGTGCTTCGTCAACAGGCCCGGGTCTCTGAGAACCAACCACCAAACAAACCCCACCCCCCCCCCCAAAAAAAAAAAAAAACCAAAAACCAAGAAAAAGAGAGGGACCGAAATGGCATCCCATCCTCTGCTCTTCTCATTCAGACTAAGCTTTCAATTGGGATTTGCTAACCTCACACCTCTACAGCTACTCAAACTGGAGAGAGTGATAGCTGTGAATCTACTACTCACTCCGGTAAGGAAGGTTACGCTTTTCCCAGGCAAGAAGGAATAACCAAAAAGACAATCACCGAACTCATCAGGTAAGAGGACACACAGTCTCCCAAACAATCGCAGCCACCACAACTTTAAGTAAGGGATCTCGGAACATCAACTGAAGTCTCAAGCCAAATACAATAAGGTTCCAACATATCCAATGCCACGACAAAATAGACCTTCAAAGGTACTGACTGGACTCCAACAACCTGAGACAAACGCAAAGCAAACCAAGAGGCTTGCGACAGGTAAGATGAACAAACCCTCCGTCACTGCCTCTCCCTCTTATTATAAACCAAGAGAGACGTGATTACACCACTGCTAAAAAGCCAAACACAGAATATCATAAGCATCACTCAACAGTATCTTTCATGCTAACAGCAGCAGCTGCGGTGTGCACGCAGAATTCACCATCACTCTTCTTCGGACTCGGACTCAGCATTCTGAAGCCACTCAATGAACGGTTTCACATTCTTCCAAATTGAAGAAGCTTTGTTCCCACCGGCCAGACCCTTCTGATACCATTCCATTATGAACTCCTCCTCGAGCACATCTCCATCATACAGGAACTTCAGAACCAGTGCTACCTCTTTCGTGACCTCCTGACCTGCCTTTCCACAGAAAGACTCGATAGCCTGCAGCAGAACCATCTGTGATCCATCCTCCTCAGCAGCAGCCGCCAGATAACTCTTCTTTTTGGTCACTTCCTTTGCAAACCCCTTCTCAACACCATCAAAGAGCGCCAGGAATAAAGCATCCATGATCTCTTTCGGGGTCCCGGAGAGGGATTTCAAAAATGATTTCAGCTTGCTAGATGAGGAGCCCTTTCTCAGGAATTCCTTAATCTCGTCAACAAGACTATCCTCGGTCTCAGCAGTTACAGTGCCATTGCCATGCGCTTTGGTTTCTGATTTTGCAGCTCCTTCCGGCGGCTTCTTTGTTGACTTTGATTTCTCCTCATTGGTGGAGAGCATGACCATGTCCGCAGTGGCAGAACTCAGCTGCTCCTGGATGCGCTGCCGGGCTGCCTCTAATGATGTGTCAGTTTGCCACTGCACATCGTCGTCATCGTCGTCGTCAACAGCAGCATGGTGATCATTCTCATCGGCCTGGCTGCCTGGTGGAGAGTGCTCCTCATCAGACAGGTTTTTCTTCTTAGTCGACGCACCTTTTGAAGTGTCCTTGGAAGCTGCAGAAGCCTTTTTCTTAGCCGCCTCCTTTTTCAATTTCTTCTGCTCCTCATCTGCTGCCTCCCCCTCTTTGAGCCTCTCTTTCTCAGCCCTCCTCATAGCCTTCTTGTCTTTTGATGACTTCTTCTGCTCAGGCGGATTTTTCAGTATAAATGTGGTCAGCTTGTCCCTCATATCAACATCCGACAAAAACCCACATGCAGCACATTTCAGTGTGATCATCTGGGTCTTTGTAATTATAATCTCAGTTTCAGGATTCCCACAACCATAGCACTGAACATACTTCTTAATAAAGTTCTCTAGTAAGCCAGCGAGCTTTGGAGTATCATGGGCTCCATTAACAAGTGAAATTCCAGTCTTCTCATCAAATTTTGATTGAGCACCAAGCTCACAACCAAAATACTTTGTGGTGTAAGAAGCAGGTCTGCCCAGTGCCTTCGCAATCTCAACCATGTTGACCACATTTGTCTTGATGCCATTGCCTCTACCCTCTATCTTTGTTATCATTTTTGGCATCTTATACCTGTAAAAGGCATCATCACGGTTGGAAGCACCAATATTTTGGAGGGCCATCTTGTCGCAGCAGCGCAAAGTCACGAATCTATATCAGAAGGAACAAGAGGTAACGGCAGCTTTATCTGTAATGGCAAAATTCTCTTCAGATGTAAGAGGTCGCATAAACCAACAACCTAGAAAGTCACTCCTGCAGCTCTCAATGGCTCCAAGATGCATGCATCCAACAATTTCAGATCGATGTATGTTCTTTTTTCTAGACGTAGGCCAGTACTCCCCAAGTAATCCAAGTGATGACAGAAAAAGTGAGGCCGGTTCAGACATAAAAGAAGCTTCGAACTGAGGACCCTCCACTTTGACAGGCCAAGCGTCGCAGATTGACTGCACCAACTTCACGCAGGTAAACAAGACAAAAATTTAGGAGATCACCAATTTATCAAGGACAGAACTCATCAAAAGAAAATAAAACACAGATATGAACATGCAACAAAGTATCCGAAATTCTTTCGACAAGACCGTAATTGTTGAGTCAAATACAGCAGAAGCAATTTCAAGACAACAGTAAACTACAGCAAAGGCAGTTGAAACAGCATTAAACATCCTAGAAGTTTGATAGATGGTGATTCCAGCAGCTTAAACCACCAGCTCAAGCCAAGTCATAAAACCAGCAAGCAGTTTTCTTCTTCTCTTTTTGGCCGTAAACCAACAAGCAGTTGACATAGGTCCACAACAAGTACTACTTTTCACACACTTCAACACCCCACATCAACCACAATTCAGGCACAGCATCTCACACCCAGGCAATAACATTCTTATTAATTTCATATCAAAGAAAAGTGATGGGTCCATGTCTATGTAAAACTAATATCACCATTCCACAAATGCATTTCTTCATGCCAGAAGTTTCTCTATTATTCAAATTTCACTTTCCATGATTGCAAACAAACGAAAGGCCTCCTCAAATCAAATATACAATAACGGATGCTCTCATATATCTTTCAATATTTACAGAACATGAAGTACTATTTATCAATGACCGATATTTGTGACTCTAACTGATTCGGAGTTCCACAAATGGCAAGCTTTTTCAGATAATGCAAACAACTTGGTGTAATGAAAAATACTATGCCCTTAATAACTCGAATCTTTCCCGCAAAAGCCACGCCAGTGTTCTTAAAAATGTGGCGAAATGCAAGGTGTCTCTTAAACAATAACATGAGAGTGTTTGCGAGATTAAATCCCATGGATGAAGTCACTCATTAAAACTAGACACATTCCTTGGATATCCAAATATCTAAGCAATCACGGAAATCAAAACAAACGTGGATTAAGACAGTGCAGAATATAAACAGATAAATCAACGAGCTATATCAGCCCAAAGCACACACGATCCACCTAATCCCAAACAGCAAGGATTAGCTCCGTCTAAGACCGACCAAGACCAAAATCAATCAGAAAAGAACCATCTCTCAAATACTAGAAACAAATAAAAATCCACTCCATTAGCCGATAATCACACACAACAAATCCGGCTAAAATCAAATCAGTTTCCCGATCGTCAACAACCAATCCAGGTTCGACCAAACCGCAACCGGAAACAGCATCGCACATCCAAAACCGCCAAGAAACCTCTCGATTCCCAAGGATAAATGCCAGATCTAACAGGAAAACAGATAAATCGTGCTCCGACGAGCTGAATCAACCATCCCAATCGCGAATCAAATCCAACGATCGGTCGATCAACGATCGCTACAACAAAACCACCAATCGGATAACAGGAGAGACCGGGCACGACACCTTATTTGTCAATGGAGAGAATTCGTCGTCGACCACTTCTTGTTTCTGTGCTTCGCGTCAGGCAGGTGTGGCTGGGTTGTGAATTTCAGGGCTCCGCAGATAAGAGTATGAGGCCGAATTTATATAGGAGGCGTGAGTCATTAGGGCAAACTCATCCTCCCCACGAATAAAATAGAAAAATATATATATATATAATCCGACCGACTTCCTAATTCCTAACTCTCTTTGGGAAACAAGTATCTGCCATTTCCGATGGACAACTTTACGATTATGCCCCTACTAGATTGATATTCTTCGTTTCTGTTCAGGGGCTCTCTTGGCATTTCGTTCCGTTGTAGATATGGTTCGAGCTGGTCCACGAAAATTACGATGAGTGAGAAAGGTTTAATATTTTGACCAAAAAAAAAAAAACAAAGAGAGAGAAAGGTTTAATAATCTGCTGTGGAGGGTTCGTTGCCTAACATTTTTTTTGACATATTAATTAATACATATCATAATTTTCTTTTTTTATCAATATTATAATCCACACCTAACTCGGATATTAATCGTTCTAATTTTTTTTTTTTCACTTGACCGACCATTAACAGAGATTTTAATTTCATTATCTAGGCGTAAGAAGTTTTTTTCGATGTAACAAATCGGAAGACAGTACTGGAAAAATAGTCGATAAATTTAACTAGAAGGCGATTTCAATTATAGCAAATGATTTTTTTTTAATAAAAAGAGTTAAGATAGAATCCACAATTACGTTACGTAGAAATCGAACGTCGTGGCCGATCATATTTTTCATCTTTAATTGTGCTTTGTAATCGTTTTAGGTTGGGCTTTCCGGAACCTACCAATCAACAAGGGGTTGCATCAAGTTAAAATATCTCGGTGCCATGCAATTTCCTAATTATTACTCGCTGGTATGGTGAAGTGACGGAGATATTCAGAGGAAAGTGGCCAAAAGTATATGCAGAGGAAATAGGATCTAGCAGCCTGTCGCTGTCCATCTTTGATTGAACAGGGCAAGGCATTCGCATTGTTGGAAGAGAAAACGACACGTCGTAAAAAGAAATATCAAACGATTGCATCTTTAAGTTTCGCCCTCGACTTTAGTCGGTCCAACGCCGCGCTCGCTCGTTTCAGATCAGCAGCGCAGATTTACACATGCCCGTAATTGTCTCATTCTGCGTGTATTTTTACATGTGTATTAAAGGTACATTTGATTTAGATTTCTCAAAGGGCTTTGGGCTTAAAATAAACCCCTTCGAGAAAATCTCAAGGTATTTGGCAAATCTAATATCGATCTTGGAAAGGTTGAAAGCTCGAATCGGATTGAACTTTCAGTATTTTCGAAATCTTTGAAAGCCCCATTAATGAAAAATAGTGAGTTGCATATTTTGCTCTCAAGACCTTATTAAAAATTCAATTTTTTTACTTTTTAAAAAATGAAACTCTAGATCTATTGTTCATCTTCCTTCTTGAGCAAGGTAGGAGAGGACAAATCTAGGGCGAAGGGCGCGGTCGCCGGGTTGCAACCAAGCAACCGCCACCGGAGGTCGCTCGAACCCATGCTGCCTCGGCCAACGGCAGCCGGCTACCCGAGCCCTTCCCCAACCGATAAAGGCTTTTGATTTTTTTCAATAAAAAAAAAAGAAATATCCAGCCAAAAGCCCTTCATATTTTTATTTCCAAACAATACTCAATCCAAAGTTGCATTTCAAAAGAGTTTTTGCCGAAAGTCATTTGCATTTTCCCAAAGCCATTTAGGATAAAGATATTTACATCTATACAAAACTCATTTTCAAAGTAGAACCAAACACAAATTAACATTTATAGAATGACGCGAATAGTCTTGAATTACCTTATTATCTCCCGTGTTTTGGAAAAAAAAATGGAAGTTTATCATTTACATTAAGTAGATTTCGGCACTTGCGTCTTAGCCCATAGTGGGGAAGAAAATTACCCTTGACTAATTAAATTTAAAAGTCACGTGGAGAAAAGTAAAAGCCGAAAAAGTAATACGTGGTCTCTTCGATTCTCTCTTTCCTCTCCTTTCTCTACCAGGCAACAGGAGAGTCCGGCCCAGATGGTCCCATGACGCGGCCTTTTTGCAAGTTAGATGACCTCATCTTGCTCGCCTCTCGCGCACAGGCCGCGGTGATTAAGGCCCAATTTCTTGATTTTTATTTTTTATTTTCTTTTTCTTCCATGAAAAGGTTATAAAATTATTTAATGACTAAGTACTTTGAAAACCCTATAAATTGTCGCGAAAATACGATTGAGTTACGAAACTTGTAAAAAGTGCAGTTAAGTCTTAAACCTTAGCAAATTGGTTCGATCGAAACTTTCCCTTGACTCCATCTAACTTCACGGACGAAAAATGCCGAAGTTGTTTTTCTAAATATTTTCTCTATCTAGTGTGGCGATGCATTGCTAAAGTGACATCGTTTTAGTCCAAAAATAAATTTTACCACACATTTTATTTACATTAAATTAAAAAACAAGTTAAATTATAAAAAAAAAAGGAGCGAGTGAGAAACCAGCCTCACGTTTGTCGCCCGTCGTTACGGAAGGGCCTAGGGAGTTGTCGGGCCCTTTCTAGTGATCAACGACCCTCGGTGACCACAAGCGAAGATTGCGATCCTCCCCAAATTGGGCAAGTACCATTGATTGGGGCCTAATGACTTTTACTACCCTTCTTGATGATGGTGAGGCAGCGGCCATCTAGACCAAAACGACGTCGTTACTCAACCGATGAACAAAAAATTTAGATTTTAAATGCATATTGGATAGATAAATATGGACAAATCATCCAAGATGCTATTAATACGCTTATTTTCTCTACATCCCAACATTTTATAGGAGAACCCTCACATATGAGAAACAGGAACCAAGATCTTTTATCAAATATGAAATGTAAACCATTAGAAAGATTTGGAGAATGCAAAGATCTCTTCTTACAACGAGCTCTAGTTAAACTAGATTGTAATCAACCTTTTTGGATAGAGAAATTCTTAACTGGATTACCTGGTCTAATAGGAGACCAAGTCCGCAATAAATTTAGAGAAGAATATGATGGTCAAATACCTTATCACTTGTTATCTTATGAAGAATTGATTTCTTATGTTTATGAGCAAGGAATGCAGATGTCTAACTCGATTAAATTACAAAACAACTTAAAAAGGAACAATCACTCCCTAACAAAGATCGAGATGATTTTTGTGCACAATATGATCCCTCTTGTACCGAAACAACTAGATCGAAATGTAAAGGAGAATGCCCCTCCTAAAACCAATAAGAAAAAATTCAAACATTATAATAAGGCCAGGCGGCAACAAGATAAACATAACAAGCCTAAAAAAAGACCAAAAGAAAAATTAATAAAGATATTAAGTGTTATACGTGTGAGGAAGGAGGACATATTTCGAAATATTGTAGAGTAAACAAAAGACTAAATGAACTTTCACTAGGCGAAGAAACTCTTTATCAATTAAACGACATCATCCGCAACTGATGATGATACTTCTTCGGAAGATTTCCTAGAAGAAGAAGGTCTCCATAAAATTGAGAAACCCTCTTCCAAATAACCTACACATGAAATAAATGCATTAACGAAAGAAGAAGAATATCTTATAGTGTCAATGAGGCGTTGGATGAGTTGGTTGAATTTTACGGGCCTTAGACGGTTAAGCGATGAAGTCTCGGGTTCGACTTCCAACGAACACGTCTTGAGAACTTACCCGGGGCATTGGCATACCTCCATCACCCCGAAAAAATAATCCATTGCGCGTGGAAAATCTCGGTTATAAAAAAGAAGAAGAATATATCCTAGATAAAGCCAGGGAAATACCCGACCCCGAGGATAAGAAACAATACCTAGAAAGACTCCAATTTTCAATGGATATCACTCCTTAAACCAGTACTACCTATAGCCTCGAAGATGTTCTTAACAGAATCAAGAAAGTTCAATCTAGACCTATTAATGTTAATGATTTAAATAATGAGATTAATCATCAAAACTTAGAAATACCAGCTCTTAGAGTTAGAGTCACCCAAATTCAAATGCAAAAAGAAATTGTAGATATCAAACCTAAAATAGGGAAACGAAAGGAAATAAAAAAAAAAAAGAAATCGGTGAACCATACACTTCTGATCCAAATTTCTTAATGCTCTTATCACAAATAACTTATAGGAAGTGGACAATAGATATAAAAATAAGAATTAATGATGTGTTTATTGTTGAAACCACAACACTTTTTGATACTAGTGCCGATCTTAATTGTATTAGAGAAGGTCTAATATCGACAAAATATTTCCAAAAAAAAAATTGAATCGTTAAAATCAGACCCAGATGATAAACTTCGTATTAGATATAAATTACCAGAAGCTGTAGTAGTAAAAGACCGAAATGCCATATAAGATATCTTTTTCTTTTGGTAAAAGATATGAAACAACAACCGATCTTAAGAACGCCATTCATACAATTAATTCAACCCTTCGCTGTTACAAGTGAAGGAATTTAAACTCAGAAGGTCATCTTCAAATTTATCACTAAACCTCAAGCGAGAAATTTAAATATTTTACGAGAACATTCGATTGCGGAAATTAATTGTCTCGTCAAAGATAAGGAAAATCAACTCTAGTATCTAAAAGAAGATTTAGAATTCAAAAGAATAGAACAAAATCTTCTTGAACCTAAAATCAAGAATGAAATCACTTCCTTTCAAAAACACACAGAGCAAAGTGTATGTTCTACCTTACCTAATGCATCTTAGAAAAGAAAGAAACATATTGTTGGTTTACCGTGTGAATCAGATTTTTCAGAACAACAAGCCCCTACAAAAGCAAGACCTACACAAATGAACGAAGGAGTTTTTACAGTTTTGCCAAAAAGAAATTCGGGATCTTTTAGATAAGAAACTTATTAGGAAAAGTCAATCACCATGGCGTTGTTCTAACTTATTAGGAAAAGCCACAATGAAAAAACCTTAGATAAAAAGAGAACAAAAAAAAGAAAAAAGATAAAAATATTCATAAGATTTTTTATAAATAAGAAAAATATCCACGCGTCGGCCAGGTGGTGCCAGGGTAGGACGGCCGACCTTCATGTGAGTAATTTTCGGTTAAATTGGCCGGATGGACTGATTTGGCAAAGGGTTTCGGACTAAATTGGTCAAATAAAAAAGTTTAAGACTAAATTGGCATAATTACAAAGGTTTAGGACTTTTTTTGGTAATTTTCCCCAAAATTGAGACGTAAAATCTTCTTTTTAATAGTCTACATACGACTGGTTCTAAACCAGTTCAATTTTGGAACCAAACTGATTGGTCGGCCTCAAAATTGAATCAATGGTTCTAGAATATAGAACCAGAAAACAAACTAGTAAATACAGGTTCCAAGATTTTAGAACCCTAGGAACCGGCGTGAAATCAGACCGCCCCGGCCCGCTCAAGGTGTTTTCCCACTTAAATGAGACCCGATGCATACCCATACTAATTAAATTGGAGATCTAGTCTCGGATATTAACTCTTGAGCTCTTTCTTGGATTGTTAGGCTCAAATGGAGTGGAACCAAGTTGCTAGGAATTCAATTTTGGACGTTCTATAAACCCAAATCCCCTTTAGTTAACATGTGAACAAACCGCGGTCCAAGAAACTCCCAAGTCACCGGTAAAAATGCTCACACGTACACCATGAACAAGATCGACCCATATATTCACTTCCACACCGAATGTTCGCTCGGCGGCTTGCTTGCATTGTGCGTTGAATAGGTCTCGTGCAAAATCACACTCATGCCCGATGAAACTCATTGCACAAGAGCAATCCCATGCTAGCAATCGCCAATGATTATAGTTCATATATGGGTTAGTCTAAGTTTCAATAAAATGGGTTGCCAATGAGTTTGAGTTGTAATTATAAATGAGTTTGTAAACCCATTTATAACCCATTTAACTCATAAAGGTTTAGTTAAGTCAACGCATTCATGAGATGTCATCCTCTTAAACCGTTTTTATAAATATTTTAATCTTATAATTTTATAAATTATATTTTTATTTAATTTATTTTCTTTATTTATTTTCTTATGAAATCCAGTGAGGGTTGCCGGTTGACACCAAGCGAGGGCCACGACCCTCGCCCGCTGCCGGTGAGGGCTTCTCGGCCCTCGCCCTACTTAGAAGGAAAAAAAAGGAAAAGAAAAAAATAAATACAAAATTCTGATTTTTTGTAGAATTATAATAATTGTCCACAATGTTTTAGCAAGAAGTAAATTTTTATAGTTTTGATTAAACATGAAATTGTTTTAGCAATGTGGAGTATGAGTCCATAAATTTACATTCTGATAAATGAGTTATGAATGAATTATACGAGTCGATTTGGGTCGTACCATTTACAATCCAATCCAAACTCGATACAATCCACCGATTCGACAAATCTACCAAGGACGAGTCCGATGGATTGATAAGCAACATTGCGTCTTGGATCAATGCCTAAGGCTATTCTAGTTATGCATACTCGTATGTTTAATGCGGCAGAAATCACGACCTCGAGTTCGGATAGGCATCGTTGAGTCAATCACGGGGGGACCGAACCGAGGGACCACGAGGTGGACCGCTAACGTGAATTGATTTCGGAATTCCAATCAAGATGCCAAACTTCGTACTATTGGCCGTCTTATTACATGACACGTCAAAGCCGTACTCTTACAAAGTTCGTATATTTTTTTCGGCAAGTTAGTTTTCCATAATCTGCCGAAACCATCTCCTGCGATTTCGAGGTCGAGCGTGTTTGTCACGCAGTTTGAGCCGAGCTTTTCCTCTGGTCAGCGTCTCATGCGCAAGAAGACAAAATGTTGCCCGTTTGGAGATTATCCTAGGACTCATTATTTTTTGTTAAGTTAATTCTGGGCTTTGTGAATGTGAACAATTAAATTGAGTAATATGTGAATTATGGAAACTTTTCACGCCGCGAATTGAACTTTAAAGATTACAAAAAAAAAAAATGAAATATCTTTGGCAAGAGAGCGATGATAATGCATTACCCGAAATTGTGAGTAATTATCTGTCTCCTCAGTACTTATTATAGTTCAATTAAAATTTTTAAAACCAAAAATTAGGGGTTCATATGTTTCGGATTGCGTTTAAGTACTAAGTACCTTTTGACTTTTCATCACAATTGACATGTTCGACAAGCATATAAAACGATTTGCGAACAAAAAGTAAAGATGTATATCATCATTTTGTATCGTAAAAGCCTCGGATTTTTTAAGTTAAAAGAAAGAGGAATCAGAATGTGTCGGCCCTAAAAATTCATTTAAATGAAAAATAAAAGTTAAGGGGCATGCATAGCAACACTTATGCTTTCAGAAATCGGCTTGTGACCAAAAGTTGATTTTTATACTTTTGCTTCCGTTTGCTTCTAGAAGTTGAGAGCGGGATCGAGGGAGAGATTGACTCGAGAGACTGGGCGTTGATTGTCTCTTTTCGATTTTAACTTCTTCAATCGGTTTCAAGCTACTTATGCAAAAAAAATAAAAAAGACTCTAAAAGTGAAAAAAAAATTAAACGAATTTCTCGCTTTAAAAGTTATTTTATCTTAATATATTTTTATTCGAGAAGCACTTATAGAGTAAAAATTATACTCTAAAAGTGTTGTCATGTGCTCTCGAGAGTGCCTGAATTTCATTGATAATGTCAGTCTAAAGTGAAAAACGTAAAAAGGGCAAAAAGTGAATATAGATTTTTTTTTTTCTCGGCCTTGACTCCAGGCGTGACTTGTGTGTTCAAGTTGACGGCGTGAATTTCGACCGAAAAAGCACGGAGAGAAGGAAAAAAAAAGTCGACGACGTGAACCGTACGCCGCAGGCGTTGGAGACCGACACACAAATATTCCATATATTCCCCCGTAAAAAATTAAAAACAAAAATATTCCGGTTTTCCGCTCCATTCGCCGAACCCCGGTTTGACGATCCTCGTCCACGCGCTTGCTTCTCCCCACTCTCCGTAATTATAAATACTCGGAATAATAATAAACACATCGCGTCTTCATCTTCATCTTCGTTTTTGAACTCAAGTTCAATTGGAGTTCATCCTCTCCTCCCCCTCCCCCTTCCCCCTCCCCCTCCTCACACGCGCGCTCGCCATGAAGACCCGAGGCGGCAACCGAATCTCCACCAAGTGGATTCCGATCTTCTGCGCCTCCTTCTTCCTCCTCGGCATCCTCCTCTCCAACAGGTCCGTGCTTCTCACCGTCTTGATCGCCGTCGATTACGGGCTCTGTTGTGCTGTGCTCGCGTTGCGTGAATCGGTGCGATCTCGGTAGCGGCCCGCGAATGTTGTTGTTTCGTAGGTGGAGGAGTCTCGATTCGAGTGCGTCTGGTGTTTTGATTCGGAATCGTGTGCTCGCAGGATGTGGTCTCCGCCTGAATCGAGTGGCCTGCTCGTGTCGCGGGCTCGGCGGGAGCAGGAGCTGAGGATGGTTTTGGAGGATTGCGACTCGAAGAAGGTGAAGGTTTTTGTTGCTGAATGTTTCTTGGCGGTGAACTGTGTCTGGGTGTGTGGGATTCGAGTTCAAGCTAGTTTAGCTTGAGCTGACGTTAATGTCGAGGTTTTGCCCTTTTTTTCTTTTCTTTTTGCGTGCCAGAAGCCTGCGGATGATAAGGATGTGATGCAGCAAGTGCACAAAACTCATGAAGCTATCCAGTGAGTGTCATGGCCGAGGTTTTAGCTGTGGAAGTCTCGATTTTAGATTTTGTTCTAAGTCGTTTGCTTCTTTTGAATTTTTGTGGAGGCTGGATAGATCTCTGGACAAGTCGATCGAGTCGCTTCAGATGGAACTAGCTGCCTCTAGGAGTGCAATGGAATTGGGGAGTGGATCGGGTGATCAGAAGGTGAGGAAGAAAATGTTCATGGTCATTGGAATTAATACAGCATTCAGTAGTAGGAAGCGGCGGGATTCTGTCAGGGAGACGTGGATGCCTCAAGGTATTAGAATTCTTGTAGAACTTGTTGTCCGGTTGGCTGATGTTACCTCCTCTTATGTTTTTGTTATCTAATGATGCAAATGTGGTTGCGATTGATTAGGAGAGAAGCTTCTTCAGTTGGAGCGTGAGAAAGGGATTGTTGTACGGTTCATGATTGGACATAGGTCAGTTATTCCCCTTCCTATTGGCACGCTGCTTGGGTTATGCGATGTGAGATGCTGTGATTAATTACTAGACAATTTTCGCGAGATGGAATATAAGAGCGGAGTTTTGTGCAACGAGTTCCTTCATTCATGAATGCTTTAATAAAGCTGTGAGTGCCAATATAATAATTCAGGACATCTTGAGTTCCCATAATCTACATAATTTAACGTGCAAAATTAAGAGTAACATTTTTGGTTACCTCGACGCAATACCCTGACCAACAATATGATTGTCTTATTTTTTCATTTTTGTAATGCACCGTTGCCTCTTCGCTGATGGATGCATATAATACCTTTACAAACTACTCTCTCACAAGTTGCAAGTGCCTTGTGTTCTGCCAACAATTGGCAAAAGCCATAAATGAAATTTCTTTGATGAGAGACAAGCGTAGGTAGTTCTCTTTCTAAAGCTCTCTTTTATTAGACAAATGAAGGCATTTGAGGAATTTTAACTTGTTTATGCATGGGAAATTTGAAGCTACAGAGTTAAAAAGGGGAAAGATCTCTAGGCAAGGACATGTGAGAATAGTCAAGTTTGTTATGCATAACTTATTTCTTACTCGCCACTATGCACGGGAATGAAAAAGCTCATATGCAAAAGAATGAAATTGGGAATCTGTTCGTCAGTTTCTTTTAGGTATTAAATTAGTAGGTTTATACGTTTTTTACCTTTTGTTTTAATGACCCTGGTTGGAAAAATTCCCGCTAGACTTTGGTGAAATATATGGGGGATGAGTATGTCAGGCTTGTCGTTTAAGATGGAAAGTATAGGTGTATGGTTTCGAACCTTAAATTGACATATATTTAGTTGCACTATGTATTCATTTTGAAGTAATTCTGGCATTGCAGAAGCTCTGATTAGTGGAGGTTCCATCGCTGTATAGGTAAAAGCAGAGTAGCTTATAATCAGCAGTGTTTGCAATCCTGAATGTAGTTCCCATTTCGCTGAGCAATGACTTCATTGGATCTCTGAATCTAACTACGACCACTTTATGCATCCAGTGCCACGTCAAATAGCATTTTAGATCGAGCAATTGACTCAGAAGATGCTCAGCACAAAGACTTCCTAAGGCTGGTAAGAAAGCCACAATTTTGCTGCTGGAACTCTGATAACGTGTTCGTAAATTCGGTCTCTATAATATGACCTTTCTTCCTGTAGGAACACGTGGAAGGCTATCATGAATTATCTGCAAAAACAAAAATCTTCTTTTCCACTGCTGTTGCTATGTGGGATGCTGATTATTATATCAAGGTGGATGATGATGTCCACGTTAATTTGGGTATAAGCTACTCCAATGAGTTTCATTGTTTATGATTTTTCTCACTTAACTCCTGTCATTATTGTTCAAACTCTATTTAACGCATGCTTACTTCATAGGTATGCTGGCGACAACCCTTGCCCGGCATCGTTCGAAGCCGAGGGTTTATATCGGCTGCATGAAGTCTGGACCTGTGCTTTCTCAAAAGTACCTTTCAGATCTTTTAACTTGAGAAGTATCAATGTCAAGCCTGCATTTGCTTTCTTATTGACACTTCTCTGTGATTTATAGGAATGTCAAGTATCATGAACCAGAGTACTGGAAATTTGGAGAGGAGGGTAATAAGTATTTCCGCCATGCAACGGGACAGATCTATGCCATCTCAAAGGATCTGGCTACCTACATCTCAATCAACCAGTAAGGAGTATTTAATCTGGGTTTTCATTGATTGCTACTTACACGATATCCTTTTTAATGTTCAGTAGACATCACATGCTTTCAGACTTTCTAATAGATTTTCACTCTCTAATAACTTTAATGATATTTGGCTTTTTTTTTATATTGATGTGAATGTAAAACTATTCTTTGTGCTCACCTCTTCACGCGGGAAGGAGGGAAGAGGGAAGGAGGGGGGGTTGCTGATGGATTTATTAAGAAGTTGTCTATCAATTCCTCTCAACAAATGAGCCTAAATATAAGAAATTATACTTTCGTAGGACATTATGAGTAAATTTTTAGCTACTATTCAGAAGATTTACGTAATTGTAAAAATTCAGATTGTGTGTGCAGAAGGACCTTTTCCTTGCATCCTTATTTCATTGAAAATTTAGACTGATCTTGATTGTGAATCAAAATTCTGTAATGACCTTTCGCTTCTGTTTTTATACCAGAATAGAACATTGAGTTTATTGAAACCTTTATTCTTGGTGTTGGATTAATCTGATTTTACTAGAGAACTTTGGTCCCTCGAGGTCCTGAGTGCATGTGGTGGATTGGGCATTTTAGAAGATTGTGAAATAAGTGGTTGGTCTGGATTGTGATTGCAGACCCATATTGCACAAGTTTGCCAATGAAGATGTGTCGCTTGGATCATGGTTTATCGGTCTTGAGGTTGAGCACATTGATGAGCGCAACATGTGTTGTGGGACTCCGCCAGGTAAATAAATGTATCTTGCAGAAAAGATTTGTAAGATCCTAACCAGAGAAAGGCACGTACTTATGACCTCTGGATGATAGCATCACTGCTAATGTAATCATGTAACTGAAAGTTTTTGCGGTAGTTTTTAGCCATCCGCTTTTTGCAGACTACAAAGTCTCAATCTTTGACATGTTCGAATTTGAAATTGGAGTTGGGAAACATGCCCTGGGGTTTGATGTCGTAATGTAATGCCAAAGTTTTAGGGTTCTCATAGTCTCTTCTTTGTTAACATAAAGCTTCTGCTGGATCAGATTGTGAATGGAAGGCACAGGCTGGCAATGTGTGCATTGCTTCATTCGACTGGAGTTGTAGTGGTATATGCAAGTCGGTGGAGAAGATTAAAGATGTCCACAGAAGGTGCGGCGAAGGGGATGGAGCTGTCTGGGATGCTTTAATTTGATGTAGAGTCACAGCGGGGGATAGGATGTTGGGTAAAAGAGAAGCGCATAATCATTTAAAACACGGTGCGCATTGAAGTAACACAGGCACTTTTGCAAGTTGATTGAGCATGCAACTTACAGAGGAGATTTACTCGCCGGGGTCACGACATATTTTATGCGCATGTGTGGTTCGAAGGAGGAGGTTGCAGTTGCTATCAAGTTAACAAACGCCGACGCAGTGCTTGTTTGCTGCATGTTCATGGATTTTGGCTGTGGAGACTTTGCAATCCCACTTAGATTTTGGGGTGATCTGTGGTTATTTACGTGAAATTATTTATTTCTTTTTTTTCCACACTTTAGTGAGGTGTAACTTAGGCTCTAGGATTTTACACATCTGGGTCCCGTGTTTTTGACCCCTTGGCAGAATTTCGAGAACTGATTTTGTTTTGTTCAAAAGGAAGTCAAGTGAAATTACTGAGCATCATTATGTCATTTTTTTATTTTTATTTTTCCAGCTGGATTGGGTTTATCAAGATTTTCCTTGCATTTTTTCCCGCCTGGACTATGTTTGCATGCGCTCGGAGTTGGTCAAAATTGTGAAAATTCCCAGTATTCGAGCTGAAGATGGCCACCAATCCGGATGGGAACGATTCATTTGCAGAAGATGAGGGCCAAAAAGCATTTTGCACAAATGAAATGTATTTACAGTCTCTAAGTGGAGAGCCTGCTTATTAAAAGTGTATGACCTTCCCCAAAGCCGACACCGGTGGGGCAAATTGGTCTTCTATGTATAAAACATAAAAGGAATAAGAACGAATTTTAATTTTAAAACAAGCCAAGCAGAGAGTCTTTTAATTGATCCAATTACCCTTCCAAGTTTAGTTGGCTGGATAAAACTCCGGATAGAATAACTTTTATCCTATCCCGTGTTTGGAGCGATGTAAGATCCGGATAGTATCGGATGTAGCTCGAATATAGTCCGGATATAAAACTCCTATTTAGGAGATGGGATAGAATCGGATATGATATGTAAAACTTAGAAAACTCATAAAAAAAATCATGTTGCGCTCTTTGATCGCTCTTCCTCTTTTTTCCCAACGCGGCCATCATTTCTCCCAGTCTTGGGTTCCGATTTTTCTAACTAAAATAGCTACCACAACGGCCTGACTTCAATGGCCATAACTCCCCTCACCAGCAATGACCTGCTTCCCGCCTTCAACCGACGAGAAAAGCGGCGCCCGCGCTTGCTGGCCCTAAATCTTCCTTATATCACTCAACTCATCCTGTGGGGAACTTCGTTATCCCGATCAGACCCTATAGAGGAGGCAGCCGAGGCGACAGGGCTTCTCATGCACTTAGGAAGATCTCGAGGCTGTGGTATGGAAAAAAGTTTCCATGTTCTTCTGAATTCTCGTTGCTTATTTAGTTTTTGTACATTGTATTCATGGAGAAAAAGGTTCTGTCAATGAATTTTGGTTTTGGCCTCTGTTGATTTTCAGCGGCGATGCTGAATTTAATCAAATTTAATTTAGAGGCTTCGATGCGGTATTCACGCTTGTCAAAGGGAATGGATTCGCCCTGAGAAGAGGAAGGCGTCGACGGCGGAGATGGCGGGACCGGCAGAGAACTCAAACTCGGGGCGTCTCGGAGCGGTGAAGTTAGAAGTAAAGCAGGGCAGAATTCGGCGGGTTAGTTGAGGGCAGCAAAAGGGATGTCGGAGAAGGAGTGGGCGTCCTCATCGGCATCCTCAAAGTCACGGGGAAGAGGGGTGTAGATGGGGATTGCGGAGGATGAATCTTTTTTACGGATAATATTTATTCGAATCCATGTTATATCTCGACGTAACAAATATTGGATAAGATATTTAAAATTCTATTCTATCCTTATCCAATTCGACACTGTCCTTTCCATAAAAAATATACGGACGATCAAACACAGTCTTCATAATTTCTATCATATTTGATCTATGATTACTATCGAGCTATTGAATACCGGACTAACGTTATGGGGATAGATTGTACATATTAAGAATTACGAAATTTGATTGCACATTTCACGTAAATTATAAAGGACGAAAAATGAAATTATTCCAATCTTTATATCGGATTTTTGCCTCGGCTCCGACTTTGAGTTGTTGGGGAGGAGTGGAGCTAAAGGAAGGGAGGCGTGAGCGCGAAAGAAATTATAATCTATTCCGTGAGAAGAAGAGAAGGGAAATTTTAAAATATTGAAAAATTTCTCTTGCTTTTCCTTCCCTTGTGGTATTTCAAAGAAGGGAAAATAACATTAATAGTCCCTAAATTTTGACTTAAAGTGCAACGTAGTCTTTGAATTTTTAATTTAACCAATATAGTTTCTAAACTTTAGCGATGTATAATATGATCCCCGAACTTTTAATTTTACCAATATAATTTTTGAACTTTTGAAACATATTCAACTTAGTTCTTGAATTTGAATCAATAGAAAGACTAAATTGAATATCTTTTTATAGTTTAAGGACTACGTTGAACATGTTCGAAAAGTTCATGAACCGTATTTATCAAATTAAAAATTCATGAATCACACTGCACATTAACTTAAAATTCGGGGACTCAAATTAAAAAGTTAAGCGAATTATATTGCGTAATGAGTTAAAGTTCGGAGATCATTTATATATATATTTTTTTGTCCAAACTATTTGCGCCATTATCCCTCCAAATAAAGTACCCAAATAAAGGAAAGATATTTTTTACGTAAAAATTACTCCCCCAAAAATTGTTGAAAAAGGGAGAACTATAGTCGGTCTGCCTTCTCTGTCGCTGTTTCTGTCGTCCCCCCCATTATAAGACGCTCCAAAAACCATAAAAACAAAAACAGAAACAAAAAAAGAAGAAAGAAAAACAATTCAGTTCAGCTATAGTCGTTCACGGCACACAACCACCTTCTTCCCAGCTTCTGCATCTCTGTCTCCCTCCTCCTCTTCTATGGAAGCTGATGAAGTGCAATCATCTCGCGGTGCGTTAGATAGATAGCGGAGAAAGCGATCGCCGGGTGTTTATTCGCGCGCAGAGGCAAAAAGTCAGGGCAGAGCTCGCGTCGCTTTTGGGTTCGGTCGGCAATGGAGAAGGCTGACGTCGTCCTGGGGCTGCACGATTTCTTGGAGCGAATGCGTCAACCCTCCGCTTCCGACATCGTCAAGTCCATCAAGAGGTGCGCGATTCATGTGCCTGTTTTTCTATTCGCTTAGTCTTCGGCGGTCTCTCGATGTTGGGGGCCTATTCCCATCAGCTGATTCAGGGCGTTGATTCCGATGACTTGAGTCAACGGCGTAAGGGGCACTCTCGTGTTGTTCGGCTGCTCATGCTTGGCTTCGGCAGTTTTTCCGCGCTTCTGGAAACGAGTTCTAGTTCGAATTTGAAGCCAAAAGAGATTTTTTTTTTTTGGTCAGTGCCATAGGAGAAGTTAAATATGTGATTAGTCTACTAAAGGGGGCCTCAATGTTGAAAGCGGAAAGTTGCGAATAACTTTTTTGATTGACATGCGCTGGAGGGTAGACAAGGATCGAATTCATGGCAATAAAATTGGAATTGTGGAAGCAATTGCACCTTTTTGCGCATTCAGATACAAGAACTGATTAACTCAGAAAATTTGTCAAAAAAACTGCTGATATTGGAGCATGATCAGATTTTGCTCAATCAAAGTCCACTCTTCAAGTTAGGCACAGTGAAGAATTATGTAGTTTTGATTTTGATTTCTTCCCCTTTTTCTAGTCGCAGAAATAGAAGACTAGAGGTTATATGTGGATAACCTTGTTTCCTCTACTTCTGTTTGACATTGATATGTGAAGGTTTTTTTAACCTCTGAGCTAAGGTGCATTTCTTTTGGCAGTTTCATTGTCTCGTTTATAAACAATGCTCCAGATCCGGAAAGGGATAGTGCCATTGTACAGGAATTTCTCAACAATATGGAAGGAGTATTCAGGAATCATCCATTGTGGGCAGGTTGCTCAGAGGAGGAACTGGAGAGTGCTGGTGAAGTGAGTCACTATCACAACAAGTTTTACCCAGAAAATTGCTTTTTAACTTTGTAAACAGGATGCATGTTTACGTGATACCATTAAAGTTGCCTCCAGACAAAGCACTCCATTTTGCCCTCATTAATGGTATTCTTAATTTTCTCAGCCGGACATGTTCTAAATCTCAACTAGATTCCTAGGACCATGTCTTTAAGGTGGAAAGGGGAGGCTGTTCTGGGCTAGACAATTGGCACTAGAGTGTCAATGCATATTTTAAATTGTAGGGGACAAACGCTAACTTTGCCATGTATGAAAAACATTTGACAGATAAAGATATGCCTGAAAAGTGGCTTCTTTTCCGCCTCCCAGATTCTTATCGTGCTACAAGCGAAGGGAAAGAACCCCAAATGGGAAATGGGATGTAGCATGTGTAGATAGTGGTTGCAGTTCAGCAGAATTGATAGGTTGATATCTGGAGAAGGGTAACTGATACTGTAAAAATCATACATTTGAAGCTGATATGATAAATTCCCATGGTTTGGTAGAAAGGACCCACATAAGTGATTTATATGGTGTGGACATGATTCTTTGATGAGATAAGTAGAGCCTGTGAAGTTTTTGATACTTCTAGATATGCGAGAAGTATAATAGGCTAATAGAAGCACTGTACGTAATTGTGAAATTTCGCAACGGCGACATTTTTCCTCACCATTTTTTTCCCTTACTTCTAGAAAGTTCATCACTATTTGTTGAATTAGTTGGGAGTTTACCTTCATAAAATTGGTAAACTTCTCTTGAACAGCTGTTGCTTTGTGTGGATGCAAATGTGTTGTCCTTAGAATGGAGTAGATATTAAATGAACTGGTTATGTTGGTTTTACTCTTTTTTTCCTTCTCTTTTTGTTTCAGCTGCAAATATATGCAGCTTAATGTTCAAGCCATTTGCAGCGAGTCTTGGAAGTGGTGGAAATAATATTGCTCCTTGGAAATTAAATCTATTAGTTCATGCCGAGAATTCTCCATCATGATATTCTAGTTCATTATTCAATATGCAGTCGATGAATCCTGACAGGTTTCATCCTGTTTCTCTGGCTTGTTTTCTATACAGGGATTGGAGAAGTATGTAATGACGAAATTGTTTTCCCGTGTGTTTGCATCACATCCAGATGATGTTAAACTTGATGATGACCTTTCTGAGAAGATGTCTCTGGTTCAACAGTTCATTAGGCCAGAAAATCTGGACATCACACCGACCTTTCAGAATGAAACATCGTGGCTGGTGGGTTACCCCCTGCACTTTCTAAAACAGTTTCCTTAAGGGAATTCTGGATTATTTCCTTAATTTAGACTATAGACGGTCAGCTCATTGGACCTCATTGACAATAAGTGCCAATAAATAGATGAACTGGCTACTCCTACTTTGGTACTCATAATGCATTTTCTTTAGATCTGGTTTTGAATGGGTTAGCTGCTGATATAATCAAAAAATCTTTTAGTCTGACTAATCTTCTGTTCGGTATTGACAGCTTGCTCAGAAAGAACTACAAAAGATCAACATGTGCAAGGCACCAAGAGACAAGCTAGTGTGCATCCTCAATTGTTGCAAAGTTATTAACAACCTGTTGATTAATGCTTCCATTGCTTCCAATGGGAATCCACCAGGGGCTGATGAGTTTCTCCCTGTTCTAATTTATGTTACCATTAAGGTATGTGTTCTCATTATTTGAGATAGCTGTCCTGTTCCTCAGGAATCGTGACACATTGAATGCTTATCCAAATTCTGGCATTGTATGCTGGACTGTTGACTGCATTTCTTTTTTTATCTAGATTCATTTGCTGATTGGTCAATATCAAAATTTTGACAACTATATAAGATGTTAGATTGGAAATTTGAGGTAACTTGTCTGGTTTGCAATACTGATGCCTTGTTCACTACTTTTAGCATTGCGTATTGTAATATTCAGACAACAACCTATACCGACGTTTTGTAATAATCTACTCTACTCTAGATAGTGAAAGGAGAAGTGTTGGCTTTCATCGTTGTTCTAGAGTCCTTCCACATACTGGGGTTGCCGGTCATTGTTAAACATTTCTGCTGATGAGATGCCAGAGCATTGGATGCAAGACTGACAGGCAATGTTGGTTAGTTTCTTCCATCTTCTGAATAGAAGAGAATCTCAATTACAATGATGGTACGGAACTTTCTCTTTGGATGTTTATAGGTAGTTGGGAGGTAAGGCTGGACCACCATAAGCCCACAGTCGTTAACCTCATTGAGGCGTTTAGATGGATAATATGGATAACCTTCAGCCTATGGAGGACTGGAACTTGATGTTTCCAAATGTTGAGATAAATTACTATCGTATGTCACGGGCCGGCACTTTCCTTGGCCGTGGAATAGCCCGTGCGACGCCTAGCAAGTCATTCACGCCAGGCCAGCGTTGTTTCTTTAGTTGTCCCATAGAACACTGAGGCGAATGACTTTCTCGTAGCGGATCATACCATGTCCAGCTTAACTCGGGCATCCTTTATATCAAGCGAGAGCACATTACTTTAGGCACCGCAACTGGTTTCGGCCTTTCATGACCTCATTAGGAGAGCGGTATCAGCTCCCGACCACTTTGTACATGGGAGGCCGGCTCCGCCTTCAGAGTTTTTAAGGGATGTATTCTCTTTAATCCTAGAACTCCTAGCACAAACCGTTCGACACCTTTCCCACGGATCTAGTTGCTTGTTTCCCTCTGCATCGCTCACTTACTATGTTGACACCAACAAGCACCACCTCAAGGCTATACAAGTGTGGGAGGACACGGGGACACGAGTCTTCCGATCCGCTGAGGACACGGAACAGCCAGTCCGTGTCACATATCTCTCACTTCGGCCCAAGCAAATGGACACCATATTTAACAGACACTTCATCCCCTCGAATCATTGTCAGGGCACCAAATGCTGAGGCAGCCTGAAGTATTATCTTTTCACCCCCAGTGGCTCAGACTGATGAAGTAGACATAATTCACCTTGGCTTTGCTGATGGGAATTCCTATGTGGCAAATTAAGTGGGCAACTGAAAATTATGATAGCCACTTCATCAGTCTTAGCTGGCTTATGCTAAGGAAAGTGAATTTATTTTCTTAAAAAGAATATTTGACTTGGCTCAACGGTGAGGATAGCAATGTTATGCTGATTTGGAAACACAAGGAGCAATCTTGCAATAGAAACAAAATTTGGTGGGGTTTTAGGGGGGGGTTTCAGCACTGTAGTTTAGATACCGTCAGGCGTCAGGTGCATATCTAATCTGCAAGTAGTTCTGCCTATTTTGTTAATAAGATATTGCTTATTCCAACAATCATGTTTTGTTTTTTTATGTCTCTGAACATGTTTTATAGAAGTTCTTCGGCCAGCCATTTTGAGGTTTTCTATCTGTTTTTTTTTATTTGAAATTGCTGGTGCTTTTGCATTATTGGTGATGGTTCAAATTGTTTTCTGATTTTCCCAAAAGGAAAAAATTTGATCTTCCAATGTATATATGGGGCACGGATCCCGGGTGTTGAATGAAGCCCAGAGATGATGGAGATTTGGAAAGATTAAGTAGTTTCGTGGCTTCAAATTTTACTCTTACCTGTTTGGTGGTACAACTATTTTGGGATGCTGCTTTATCTGCTTATTGCTGCAATTATTCTCATGCGTAATCTGCCCTCGTATACATCCCATGCAGGCAAGCCCCCCACAACTGCACTCAAATTTGTTGTATATACAAAGATACAGACGACAATCTCGGTTAGTTGCTGAAGCAGCTTATTTTTTTTACGAACATGCTCTCCGCTGAGTCCTTCATCTCAAACATTGATGCAAAAGCACTATCAATGGATGAAACTGAGTTCTTGAGCAACATGGAATCTGCTCGAGCTCTTTTATCTGGGCTTTCCACCGATGTCGATGGTCTCTCTAATCCAACTGATAGCGCTGGTGATTATGTGCCAAGAGCAGAACAGATGGAAACGAGAAATCAAGGTTCTTTTAATAGAATTCCTGCAACACCACCGAAAACATCTGAAACAAAACTGAAGACAAAGTCAGTACCATATACAAGTAACCAGGCATCGATGGCAAAAATCCCATCCCTCTCAGATTTGGAGAATAAAGGGGCAGCTATGCTGTTGAAGGAGGATCAGGTTAGCAAAACCTTTCAGGAGTTCCCGTACTTATTTGCCCAGGCTGGTGATTTGACAGTCATTGATGTAGAAGACCTGCTAAATAATTACAAGAGGCTAGTTTTCAAGTACATCTGTCTTTCCAAAGGGATGGATGTTGCCTCCCCGCAAAATTCCTTCCAAATTACAAACCGGAGGCCCAAGCGAAATGGAAACAGGGAATAAATCTCAAGATATACAGCCACAAGAAGATACAGATAGGGCAGATGATAGAGTTTCCCTTGTCGAAGAGGAGAGTCTTGTTTCAAAGTCACCGCCAAATGAGCCATTGGAGCCACAAGGCAACCCTGTTGGCGAGACATCCCAATGATAGGTCAAGTCTTTTTTTTTTTTTTTTTTGGGTGGGGTCCCTTTCATATGTTCCTTGGGTAGCACTGCCATACGCAGGTCATGTATTTGGGACAATGGACGAGATGATAGGTTTATTCTTGTCCTCTGGTAGAATTTAGCAGTCAATCAGTCCTGTTTATGGGGATGAGGATGATCTTAAAGAGCATCATCATCTCTCCCTTGTCGTCAAACTTAGCTCACGTCTTCCTTTACCACTTGCAAAATTTTTCAGCAGGTTACAGTGATGGATAGGTGATAGTTCAATGTGCATATTGATTCATGTGCTAGATTTGGATATTCCGCTTTTCATCAGAGTTTCAATATCTATGTTTGTTCTTCAATTGTGCCTTGTATTGACCACACAAGGATTTTAGTAAATTATATTTCATGTGTTGAGGGAAAGTAGAGGTAAGAAATGAATCTCTCGGTAAATTCTGGTCGGTCTGGCAGGAAGTTTTAACCCAAAAGATCCCGAGGGAAAGATACTTCAGGGGAATTCGCGTTTCTCAACACTCTTTCCAGAATAGGGCAATATTTTTTCGAGGATTCCGACAGAAAGTGAGATCATTTGTTGGTTGAAGGCTTGTAAGCTAACTTGTGAAGAAATAAATGGCTCACATTTTAGCGTGGTTTGGCTGAAAATCAAAGAATTGCACACTGAAGAATGCTGTTTCATGGATTTGCTTCATCAGCATCACACCGTAAATTGCATTTTGCATGCTGTCTTGCTCTTAAGCAGTGTTCCTGCATTCTGAAACAAGCCAGATGATCATGTAGTTATGCAGATGAGACTGACATTTCACCAGTTTCTGTGCATTTCTTTAGTACTTATCTGTTGTAAGACTATCTTTGACACTATCAAACCCTGGCAACCCCTAAAGCTCGACCCTCTCCCACCAGTCTTTTTATCGATTTCTTTTCTTTTCCCCACAAAGAATCTAACCCTCCACCACTTAATGCCTTAAACTTTCTGTTTGAACTTGAAGCTACTCGTGCATTTCCTTTTAAACAATTCCACTCCTTTTTGACTGGACCTGAGAGAAACCAGACGGCAGGATAGCCATAGGATCAGCAGTCTTGTCGTTGCGGGCGACCGTGACCGATGCTTTCGATGGCGAACCACCTCCAGAAAAAAAATAATCTCGCGTGGACCAACATATTTCCGCGAAAATGCATTTGCATTGCTCGAAATAACCAAGGTTGACTAATAATGCCCCATCAAAAGGGACGAGCAAAAGGCCCGCCCCCACCCCACCAACAAAAGGACCTTCGGTACTCATCTTCTCTGTTTCAAAGAAACTTCCCTTTTCCCACCTTGTCTTTATCTCCTCGTTGTTATGCGGTCGCCCGTCGTATTCTCTCGCGCAGCTGCTTACACAGGCGGCATCACCGACGGACTGGGGATCAAGATTCGAGTTATCCTGCGTGTGGGACAATCTGCAGTGCAAGGCAGTGCACACCAGAAATGGGACTGTTTTTCCAAATGGGAGAGCCCTCTCGAGGGATTGATCTTCTGGATCTGCGGTGTCCTCTTTTTAAAATTTGACTTTGTCATTGCCTTTTGTTTAACCGGGGCATACCACCGCCAACTGGCAGGTAAAGAGACTATCGTCAAAGACGATATAATTTTAATTGTAAATTCACTATTTTGATTAAAGCGTTAATCGATTGAGAGATCGTGTGATCGAAATAATTGATAATTGATTAGTATAAAATATCTCGAGATGGGTTGTTTTTTCAAATTCTTGTTTATCTCGGAGATGGGTGTTCGGTTTTTTCAATTTCTTGTTATTAGGAAACTTCGATGATTTAGAGAGAGAGAGAGAATGGGCCTAGGGTTTCCTCTATTTCTTGGAGACTTTCAATGATTTTAGAAAAGCAAGGGGTGTTGCAAGTCACAGACAAGCATGTTACGCTGTGCCCAGACAATCTCTGGCCGGGGGCAATGTGCACCCTTTTTCTTTAAAGGTTAACCTAAGCGGAAAAAGAAAGAGGGAAAGGAGACACTTGGATGAGCAAGAGATCCCATGGTGGCTTGGCTTCCACAACCTGTGAATTTTTTCAATTATCGACTGACAAACGACTCTTACATGCCTTCCACGTGTGATTGCTTAGTCCTGAAGCATGCGGCAGTGCACAAAAATTATGGCACCTTCTACTGATTCCGACACTGACGTTCTCACTTTTACTCACTCTTAACTTCATGTTCACTTTGGACCAAAAAAAAAAAAAAAAACTTCATGTTCACTTAGAACAAGCAGAACATAAATTTGTGCAGCGATATAGTATTTCGGCGAATTTGTTATGAAACCATCTTAATTAGTATTCCACGTTGGGTAATCCGTTGGAAAGATAAAACGACGAAAGCGATGGTGGTCCAGCTAAGGTATAAATAACCAGATCCTTACGTGAGATCAGAGAATTGATTGCAATGAGAGCTAACTTGAGGATGCGTACATAATTATGGGGCCATGGGCTGATTACGCTTTTTTAAGGTCTGGAGTTGAAGTTTTCGAGTCACAGACTGATTTTTTTTTTATAAGGCTACCCAAACATTTCGTGCAGATAGATCATGCACTTTTGATAGAATATTTCGCATAAGAGGATGAATTACCGAGTAGATAAATCAGATTTGGATGCGGCTGTTGCTCCGTATGGATATGGACTCGACTCGCTTTTAGCCGCCCTAGGGCGACAGAGCATGAATCTTATCCCAGATGTTTAGCTTATCAGTGAAAGGCACTTGAGTTGGGAGTCTGTTTGTTAATACATGTATAAAAGCTTGGCGATTGAGAATTGAGAAGAGTAGAGCTGAAAAGCATATGTCAAAAAAAGAAAAACACCATTTCTTTAGGGCTGTATCGCTTAATAATAGAAGTACCTAAATAAACCATAGTACCAAATCCACCCTTCACGTGCCAGCCACGTGCAGACACACGTTATGTGTCGGCTGATATCAACCAGATGCGTCCTCCCTTGCCCACGGACAAGATTTTATCAGCACGTGACCTGCATCTGCTTGGTCGGTACCTAATCGCTAACCTATCTTAGCTTCTGAATTGACCCAAAGAAACTGAAGGGGTTTTACACCCCACTCGTCTCATTTTCATTGAATGCTTAATCGCACCATTCGAGACTGATAAGATTGGATTAGTCGTGATCAAATCGAACTAGGGAAGGCGGAAACAACCCCTATCAAGTCCGAATTGCCGTCGAAGACGATCTTAATCGCACGATCGACTGTAATTATTGTGTTTTAGCTTAACATAACGAGCGAAAATCAGAAACTTCAGTTAAATTGAAGTTTGGTTTTACCCTCAAGAATTGATATGTGGTCATATTCCACAATTCATTTACTGTATATTTGTCACATTTGCCATTGGTCCAAGCTTGAACGGTCAAGACTATTGAATTAACAGTGAAAGCAATAGACAAAAATAGTACCAAGTCTGTTCCTTTAACTTTAGGACAGGAATTGTCATGTGGGTTGTTGGTTAGAGTTCATTGTCTTATTTTATTCTAGCTTGAGATACATAAACAGCAAAGAAAAAAAGAGCAAACCGCATTTGAAGAACAATCCACAAGCAGAGCCTCTTAGCATTGTAAAGCTTCCCAACGTTTTACTCCAGTGGAGATGAAAATGTGTCTACTTCTGCAAATAGTTCCTATTTAGCAGGTTTATCAGGGGCCTAATTCATTAGAAAAACCTCCAACTTTATGTTCGATCCCAAATTTACCCCGAACTTATTTTTTTTTTTTTGGGTCTCGAAAAAAACCTCAAACTTTAGATCCAGTCCCAAATCCGCTCCGATTTGTCTAAAAAAAATCGCAAACGTTCAATCTATTCTCAAATTAGCCATGTGGTTCCATCCCAATTTGGCGTGGCAATTTCACGTCGTAAAAAAACCACATCGGCAAAATAAGCGAGCGATAGGTACGAACCAATGTGGCATTTCCACATGAATAACAAATCCACACCAATAAAAATTGATAATATTCTCCCAAATGAAACCCGTTCTAGGATATGAAAATTAGGGATGACTAACGATGATTTTTGGACAGAGGGCTAACGTAATGTTCGGGGTAGATTTAGGACTAAACCCAAAATTTTGGGATTTTTTTTTAAGAAAAAAAAAAAGTTTGGGACTAGACCTAAAGTTTGGAGTCTTTTTCTAAGGAAAAAAAAGTTCGAGGTAGATTTTGGGACTGAACTTAAAGTTAGAGTTTGTTAAGAGCTTGTCAGGTTGATGCAAACTGCTTCATCCTTTTATCTTAAACATCTATTTTCTCACATTGGTGTAGAATTTGGATGATCTCTAACTTACGTGGATGGATAAAGTGTGGAAAATAAAGGCATGACTAAGCTAGTTTGATTCTAAGCCATCAAGACTCTCTTATTTCTTCAAACCTTTGTCAAAGCAATAAATCAGAAGCGGGTCACAAGAAAAACAGATTGCTGAGTGACTAAGAAAAAGGGCATTCTAAAAACTTCACGTTGTGGCGTTGCTCATCATTGTTGGTCATCCTTATCATTGTCGGTCCTCTTGACTTCAACATTAACGGCTAACCGATAAGAAAATGGGGTTAACCAAAACCGATTCAAGTCAAACACACCAACCAACCGTTGACCTTTGCAAAATCTCTTCTCTTGGGCATGACTTTTAGACACAGCGAAATCTTGATTTTTCTTAATTAACCCGGCGACTGCTATGGTTTCCAAAAATTTTATAACTATCGGTCCTTATGTCCACACGGGTTATTTATCCACGTTAATTTAAAAAAAATAAATCTCTCTTTTTTAACAATCGGTTGATCCTTACAGCACTTTGCAAAAAGCATTTACATCTAAAAAGCCTAGCTGGGATCCACATTGAAGGAGGTGGAGAACCGTCGATCTCCAGTACTTCCGGAAGCGTCGCTTCTTCAGGATTGATAGCGAAACGGCGTGTAGTTTCATCTACACCGGAAGCGTTTTGTTTTTGTATTGATTTGGTCAAGATTCAAGAATACGGCAATCGACTTGAGTGCAAGAAAAGTCCAGCCGTGTTGAGACGAGAACACAGATAAGAACGCCGGGCAAAGGACGCATTAGGTCATGGGGCTGGGCTGGCCTTCAGCCCCCAAGGTTCAAAGTTTTATCTGAAAATAATAAACGAAATTTGTTTAGAAATTTTCTCATTTTTTTTATATTTTTCAGAAATGAGTTTGAAGGAGATACAAATTTCGCTCATGTCGGCAATCTTCAATCACAAGCGGCCGGAAGGCGTACATTGACGAATGATCAAAAGATTTAAGACTAGATTTATCCAAAATGAAAAAGTTCACGACAGAATTGATATCCTCTCGCAATAGGCTTTGGATATTTTTTTACTTTTTTTTTGTTGATAATTTTTGCTGCAAATGAATCAAAAGCAAATTTCTGGACCCGAGCAAGTCCTTAGACTACTTCGTCTAAACTCGTGAAAAAAATCCGGGGTATTTTCCGAGAGAAAGAAACGAAAAATATTTTTCTTGTAGTTTATGAGGTGGGTGGAGATGGAGAAGGTAAACTTCATATCAATTTTGATTGGCCGCTGTCGAGTAGGCAAGTATAGTAGCCTTCCATATCTGAGGTGAGTTGTCAGGGCTTCGACTCCTGCGTTACCGATCTGTGCATCGCACAGTGTCAAGTAAACGACGTACACGGCGGTCACTTGACAGAGTGCGAATTTTAGGGGATTAGATGAAGAAACGAGGGACCACTGCGAGAGAAAAGCAGGAGGAGGGTCAACCTCAGAGACACCGATGATTGAACCTCAACGGGAGTGGCGTGAGGGACGGGGCGTGAGTCCCATTTTTTGGAGTCTCCTCCCCAACTCCAGCAACCCGCAGTGTGTTTTGGACCCAAAAACTTTTTTCCTTTTCCATTCCTGATAATTATTTTTTGTTCCTGCGCGTGCGACAGCTTCAAAAGACTACAACTTTTTACTTTCTAGCAATCTTCGCTTCAGTTTTACTCCCACCCATTCATGCCCATGGAAGATCATGGAACGTGAAAAACCTACAGAAAACTGATTTGCGTCGAACTGGTCCGGAGAGTGATCCATAGTATTTTTCGTGGTTGTTGTCATACGGCTTTTGCAGACTAAACTAATACGAATCACACTTTTTATCCCGCCACGCTGCTTTGTTGCGTTGGGCGTTTCGTGAAACAAAGCGTCGGGCTCACATGTTAAGCCACATCGACCGAGTTTGATATTTTCGAAAGGAATGAGCTTTCGCATGATTCGATATTTAGTGACGGTAATTTTTCGAGTGTTGCGAAGGAGAAAAGTTTCTCTGCGAAGTGCGTGAAGACAATACCTGTAATTAGAAGAGAACACACGAAAAAGGAGAAAGAGATTTGAAAGATGCACGGACAAAAGCGGAGGGTTAAAATGAATAATTTGACCAAATATTTTATTCAATGCAGATTGTGGCTGTATGCGAAGGACCAAGTCCATCAAAGACCTGGTTCTGCACTCGCGGTCGCAGGGAGAAATCTATCTCAAGAATTCTCTTCCCACCTCCATTTTTGACACCCTCTAAACTCAGACACTGTCTCTCTCTCTCCCCTCCTCTTAAACAACACACTCCCCAACTGTCACACCTATAACTCTCTCTCCCTTTCTCTCAATCAATCAATCAAAGAGAAGAGAATCAAGATGGGCAATGCTTATAGAGGCCACCACCACCTCCATCATCTCCACCATAGAAACAACCTCCAACTCCAACACGAGAGCTCCTTCTTGCCCATGTTGTGCTCGAGGCCCTCCATTAAAGATGTGAGGCTCCCCAAGTGGGACGACGAGGACAGATCCGCCTCTTTCTCCGACGACCCCATCTCGCCAAAGGTCGGCTGCATGGGCCAAGTCAAGCGGAACAACCGGGTCGTTGGCTTCCCGACGCCCAACAAGCTCATCGCCATCGCTGCCAAAGCCAAGGTGAATAACAGTCTCAATAAGTACGCCAAGCTCAAGAGGCTTTTCTCTAGCAAAAGCCTCCTCACATCCACCGTGGCCGCCGCCGTCGCGGCGGGCAGCTACAGAGGTAAGAGGCAAAAGGAGAGCAATGGGTGTGCAGGAGCCAAGAAGAAATGTGGAGAGATTGAGAATTCTGTCAGCTCATCGGTTAGTATTTTGGACATGGATCCCCCATTGCCAGTGATCAAGAAAGTGAGCAAACCGGCCGCAGAAGGAGGCAGCGGAGACGGCAGCCTGTGGAAGAGGAGGTCAGGTGGGGTTGCTTTGAAGGGCCTGGAGCTTCAACAGATTCACCATCCAAGGCATCATATGCAGCCAGTCACTGTTTGATCGGAGGAGAAAGTTAGAATTCATAGGGAGAGAGAGGGAGGGATCCGGAGAAGTGTAAATGGCTGGTGTCCAGTATGTTTTGCTTATTTCATCAAGATGTGCATTGAGTTGATTTGTCCCTAGTATACGCTGCAATATATGCAATTTTTTTTTATCATAGATCTTGAACTATATTTCTTTTTCATGGGCGCAACCAGAAAGTAACTTGGAAAATCTGGAGTCTGGTAATGCTTATTCTAATTTGGCAGAAGCACGAGTGGAGTTTTTGCTAGCGAGGTAGGCAAGGGGGGGGGGAAGATCATCAGTTAGTCTTTCAATGCGGTGTTTTTTTCCCCCAAAATGGACACCATGTTTCGGAAGAAACTGGAACCCACAAATATGGAGCATGGTACTCTCTCTATACATCGATTCGTTCAGCTAGTTAATTTATATGGAGGACGAACAGCACTAAGTCACCAAATTCCAACACAAACTTGCCAAATGACAGGAAAGAGAGATGGAAAAACCTCGGAAACATAGAAATTTCGTGGACATTTGAGAATGCTTACAATTTTAATTTGGTGAAATGAGAGTAGTCACTCGGTTAACACTATTTTCCTCGTTGATTGCCCAATATAAACTCTCTACTTGAGTGCCTCGAGTTCGCTTCATGGTACAAAAAGGTGTTACGCCCAATCAAAACGATTGTTAACCTGTCCACGGAATTGTTTGGTCTTGCTGAATAAAAGCTTACTGATTGAACAGAAAAATTCGTTCCGGGACCAATGTAGCGACTCAATGGCCTTTCAGCCAACAAGAGAAAATGAATGAGCACAATTCCCACCATCAACATCCAAATCCCACAAAGCTAAGCCACATTGTAAGGTACCGCAAGGAGCATTCCAGCAAAATTGACTTTGGCACAATTGCTGAATATTGATACTGTAACTATGTACATGCGCTAAACTTTACATGCACACTACAGGATTCTATCTGCGTTACATTGGGCATCCAAGTACAAGCAACAGCGATAAGCCTCTATAGATTTTGTTAAGCCACCAACCACCCATCGTACCCCAGGCGAGCAATGTGAATCGACAAGAAGAATTGAATTAACCCTGACCTCCTGTACACTCGAACGCTTCTCAATGAATGTACAGCTATGGTGCCAAAATTTCACGGTCAAAACCAAGCAAATTGTTGGCTCCCTTCGGAGTGTAAGCACAACGAACAATGACCAGGCTAGGCATGATCTCACTGTTAATGCCTCAATTTCCTTTTACTATGATCACCCAAAGGCAACAACTTCTGCCGCACAAGCTTCATTGACCTGTGACAGACACCAAGAAGCCTTCAGCACGCAACTTGCAAACCAGAAGGAGACGGTTCTTTGACTAGCCACCATGTTCCAATGGCTCACTCGAACCATCCCGGTTTATCCACTTATCCTTTGGGATGCTGTCTGATGGTACATATGCATACCCTTTAGGTAACATCTTATTCTTCAAGTCGGCTTGATCAGAAGTCATCACCAGCTCTTTCTCGAATGTATCTGGATGCTGAGTCAGAATGCATAGAGAGAAGTGAAAAACCAGGTCCTCACTACGGGAACATGCAGTTGAAGTGAGACAAACAAAGGCGAAACTATACCTTCTTATACCTCGACCTCACTTCTCCATCATTCAGAATATTACGAGATGTAACTGGTGGCCTCTGAGGAATGTGTTTTCCAGAGAATAAAGCCTTTTCTGTTGGCTTCCGGATCACAATATTCTGTGATCCAGAGCTGCCATCAGTCTTTTGATCAGTGCCAGTGTGAGAAGGAACTTTACTTCGTCGCTTGATAGAAACTGAGCTATCCACAGTCATTTCATCCGATTTCTGAACTGCTTCATTGCCAGATCTGTAGTTCAGTGATGTTGTGGCAGATTCGGAGCTGGCATCAGTAGATAAGAAAGGACCTTGAACCAACCTAGATCGAGCAACCGTGTTTCTCTTCAACGCAAGTATTTCGTGCGTGGAAAGCACAATTTCCCGCTGCAAACATCCGGTCAATGTGAAAGGTCACAATTAAAGTTCCAAGAAAAACGTGAATGGACAGTTCGGAGACATGCCAAATCCTAGGAGGTTAACAATGAAGGGTGGACTCCGCAGGATAGTATATAAGAACAAACGTAGGCATGCTGCGAAAGACTCTGATGTAATCCCAGGACACTCGCGTTCCAACTTTAGGACATGAAATATTATTAGTTAACAAGATCTGCAAGTATCAATTCGCAAAAGCAATAAAAAGAAAGAAAAGTTTCAAAGAAATTTCTTTCCCACTTAGAGGAGTTAATAATTATCCTGTTCCATGGAAGGCCATGCCCATGCAAAAAATATCCCCCACCATCACATGAAAGATCAAACAGTGTAACTCTTCTACTGATGTCCAAGCCCCACCTAAAAGAAACCGACTACCTGACTAATGTGCAAGTAGACTTTAACACATATATCACAAAGAGGACAGATGGCAAAAATGATTGTCCGAAAGGCACTAACAGTACAAATGTAAAAGACTCCATCTTATAGGGCCAAGAACCTTCCAGCACCAAGAAAGAGTAGTGCAGGCATAGAAAATCAGCTGCAGAGCTATTGCAAGAACTATGGAAAGTGTCAAAGTTTCTAAAGAGGTGAATTAGCATATCAGCAGCTTACTGAGACCATAGTAAAAAAAAAAAAAAACATGCTGTGTCTTTGCCGCCATGATTGAGCATACCATAAAACAGACATCATCATTCTGCTTGGCCTACCTTCACTTTCTCACGTTTAATGATTCTCTCACAAAGAAGCCGCAACCTTTCCAATTCAACCTGCAAGAGCATTGAGTGAAGTTCAATAATATGATTGATAGCATATGCAGCAAACATACAAGCATAGTTACATATTCATCATATGTAGACTTGGCAAACACGTGGGTCGGGTAGAAAACAGTATGGCCCAAATTGACTCATTTAACCCGTTTTGATCCATTCCCATGCAATACAAATCTAGCGACTCATACCGACCTAACTCATCCCAATTCATACCCGACCCAACCCACATTCATTAAACACTTCTATACATAACCCAATTTAGGAAAACTTGTGTCTCATAAATTTCTAAAAGAATTATATTGCTAAAACACAATGGACAATTTTTTGTTCTTCGTTCTTTTCTCTCTTTTTTTTTTTTAATTCTAAATCGGGGTCACCGGCTGACCCTCGCCGTTTACACGTGAGGGAGAATTTCGTAGAAAGAAAAGGGAAAAGAAAAAAGAAAATAAGAAAATAAAAATTATAAAAATCATAATAAAAAATGACCTATTTATGATCCATTTAAACTTGTTAGGTGATCCATTTAAACTTGTTAGGTAATCCATTTATAACTCATTTAAGACCCACTAAGTAGTTAGGTAAACCTTCAACAACAAAAAAAAAAGTAGTTAGGTAACCCATTTACGACCCACTTAAGCTTTGTTTTTAAAACTTAAAGCAACCCATTTATAAAATGCACCATTGTACATGAGTTAAAATATAGGTTCTAGACCCATTTTGCGATGTCTAATCATACGCAAGAGAAAATCAGCCATGACTTGCCATAACAAATAAGAAGATAGTCAGGGGTAAAAAAAATCTAGCACAGTTAAAACCCAAAACAAAAAGTGAGTGAAAACAAGTTTGCAAAAGGAAAACTAGAGAACACATACTAAACTTCATATGCCTTTTTCTGGCTTTTTAAAACTTAACCAATATGTCCCCTTGCTACATTTTTCTGAAATTTTAACGGTACCCTGATTTCCTAAACATACAAAATTAGCCCATGCCTCAAAATCAACGTAAATGTCACTGTACCCGGATTTGCTTGATGCTCTTTAGCTCTTCAATTCCATACTTTTGCGACTCAGCCTGTCCAATTTATAAATATACAACAGAACATATGAATTTCAAAGATATACAAACTCAATATCTATGATCTCTGGAATTGAATTAATAAATGCACGTGCAAACGCAAGGCCCACCTTTGCCTTCTGCTCCACACTGTGCTTTCCACAATAAGCCCGGTGCTGCAGCTTGCCACCAACAGTCTTTACACTCATGAACAATCCAGTAGTTCGAGCACATGATGGATGAAATGTGCTCTGACAGTGACCATAATTGCACTGCAGGCCAGAAGAGCCAGACTTAGTTTCATCTACTTAAAATGGATACACAGTTCGTAGAATCATAAAGGTAAGTTCACCTTTATGCAGACGCCATATCTATGGTGGCACACATTACACTCGTCGACACCTTTTGAAGTTGAATCCTGCCATTGTCTCAAATACATTGCTTTACGACATTAGAAAAAATCAACAGGCATGAATATGGGCTACATATCTACAGAGACAAACAAAGCATAAAAAAGAATCAAATAGTTCAGGCACCTAGCATGGCACATACCATTCCTCCGACTGGATTTACTTGTCCTCTTGTAAAGGTAGCTTCAAAGATCCACTAGAGCAAAAAAACAAGAGCATAAACAATCAAACAAAATTTAAATTTCCATCTGCATAAGGATAAAAAAAAGAAATATCCACAAAAACCAAAAAGGAAAAGCCATTCACCTCAGCACAGAATGCATGGACCCATTTACCATCTATGCATTTCCTAAAAGCACCAGTGCTGCCTCCACATAAAGCACATTCGGCAGTAGAAGTAAATTTCTCCCAGAAATTGACAGCTGGTGCTCCAGAACTTCGTAACTCTTCACACAATTCACAGTACCATGGTCCAGCGGATTCTCTGGCACTCCGGTAGCAATCCATGTGCACAGAAACCTGTTACCAGAGAAGCTTGTCAAATCCAAGGCAGCTAACTAAGATTAATTGGAAGGAAAAACTCAAGGTGGAAACCTTGCAACTTGAACAGACTAAAATAGGATTCATCAGTGTCTCAGGCCGACTACAGATATCACATGATTTGGGATGATCTTTGGAAAAATCCGATGCTGACTGAATAGACCCAGAATGCCGTTCCGATGAATCCCTACGGACACCCGCTTTAGGAACTGTCTCCCTTGCTCGTGGCATAAGTTGCGAATAATAACCAGCCCTTCCACTAGTAGTATTGTGCTTCACCAAATTCTGCAGAGACAAGAAATCAAAATGAAGACCACAACCACACTAACCATCATTTTCCCCTCCATCAACCATTAAAGTAATTTCCAAGGCAACGCCAATAACCTCCTGATTCGTTGATCCATCAAGCAAATCTTTCCTGAGTGAAGAAATCCTAGATGAAGCTGCTGCTGCAGCAGTAGCAGCAGCAAGAACAGCCTGGGCTTCCTTGTGCTTCCGCTCCTTCCTACCCAGTTTCTTTGCCACTCGGAGCTCACAAAGATATTTGTTGACAAGCACGGCATCCCATACTTGACTATGAGCTGAATCAATCTCCTGTGGCAGATCCTTTCTAATCTTATTAATCAAATTATCTGCGTGTGCATTCCAGAAAGGAAACAATTAGTGAAGGTCACGGTTCCATAACCGATAAAGATATATATCATATGTAAGAGGAAAAAAATACATACTTAAACCATGTAATGAATCAGATAAAGGAGAAGAAAAACAAACCACTAAATTGTTTTCGAGCGATTGCATTGCCAAGCAATCTACGTTGAAAATAGAGTATCTCTCCTTCCACTTCATCATTTGGAGACATCTCTAGCACTCTTGATCGCCCAGTATCGACCAAACTTTCTGAATCTTCTCCATCTGATTTACATTTTATTGTGTTGCAAAGAATCTGCCCATTTTGGTGATCGCAGCAAACACTGGCACCACAAGAGGAACCAACACGAGAGGTTTCTCCTCCTTTTAAACCTGCAAAGTCAAATATGTGTAAGACCTTAAAAAAAAATATGCTAGCAGATAGCAGAAAAGATTTTACCGTCATTCTCATGCATAAAATCCCATAGGAGTCCTCTGCTCCGCATGTACAGCAAACTCTTTTGGATAAATGGGTGCATGTAGAAACTTCAAGTGCTTCTGATTTTCTGTAGTACATTTTCGACTTAGAGACTGATTTTATGCAACCATAGTATCAAAAAATTTCAGGAAAACCAGGACAAAAGACACAGAATATTTCAAATGCACGTAAAAGGAACTGGAGAAGAAAACTTTAACCTACCCATAAGGAAGAAAGATGGTAAAAGAAAGAAAAGAAAGAAGACAGCAAAGAGGATCATCTACAAACCAGGAGAAGCTCCTTGAGGGAATCAAAACATGGGGATTTGAGAGGATCTCAATATTCTCAGACCGATGGAATTTTCACATGTTTTATAGGGTTATTGAGGGAGGAGACAAGATCCAGACTCTATACAAATTTCAGGAAATCCTCTTTTGTAGACACATCGTGCCAATTACTTATATGTCACATAGAACAATTTGCATTGTCATAGTTATGAACACCAGTTTAATTTGTTCGAACACTTTTCCAGCAACAGAATGAACTCAATATTAAGGTTGACTCTGGAAACAGGAAAAAACCAAAAGAAATCTATGCCGACCTTGATATGCACAATGACTATTACACAAATTAAACATTTCACTTGAAGCTAAGAGTTTCTTTGGGGACTCACTTCATTCTTTAAAGTTCACGATTGCCGGGTTAACATAATCTTTACTATAATGCAGAAAATTAAATTTCCCCGAAAGACGATTTAGCAGAACTTACACAGGATTAGAAAGTCCAGGATTCTCATGATGAGGACAAACAGCATTCTCAGTGCTTGGAATTGCTAAGGGACTGGGGTCAAGATCTGCGGCCTCTTCCAATTGACTGCACTGAGAAAAGCTGCTCTTTGGAGGTTCTGCTGGGATCCCTGCCCACATTCGCAGCTAGTGACCAAAAAATTGACGTGGGGGGTAAATAGAAAAGAGCAATATCCAGCCACTTTCCGGATGTAGGTCAACCCCTCAAGAGAACCTGACAATGCTGCTTACAGTCCTATTAATTATGTCAATCGTGCCCAGCAGAAACCAGCCAACGTGCACAATAATTAACTATTTGACAATTAGCAGACCATTTGATGCTCCTTTCTGGATCTGTATAAAAACCATTTCTAAAATGCGAAGTATACAAGCATTTTGTACAGTAGTTTCTGTTATTATTCCTAAACAGTTCTACGAGATGAAGAAGGGCACGAAGTCAATGACAAGAAAGGAGGTACTTATAAACAAATGCCATACTACCTGCAAAATGATGTCAATTTTTTGGTCAATTTTTAGAATCTGAAAAAACAGAAATTTCTACAGACAAATAAAGCCCAAAAGATGTTAATTTTTTTCAAATTTTGGAGTGTAAGAACATTGCATTAATTACTAAAATAATTACTGACTGAATTTACCCTCCACTGAGAAAGATTTCTAGATCCATCCCTGCTAACAATTAACGAAATAGAACACAAATTTGCTACTCGACTAATGATACCATTACAATTCTGTCATGGCATGTGCGATAACTTATGATGCTTATTAAATGCCACATTACCGACTATATACAAGGCAGTATCTTTAATAGTGGTCGTACATTCCAACATAAACACATCCCTTTACTCTTTCTTTCAACTCCTATCACTATCCTAAAGCATATAACATTCCAAGGATCATGTACCAAAGGAGAACCTTCTGACAAGCTAATGACATTTGGTCGCATGGAACGATCTCTTCATTTAATTGTCTATATTATGCACTTTCGACCAGGGACCAGGTCAGGGCGAAACTCACAGGAGTTAGGCGCCATCCGATAAACTGATACATGTAAGGCACGTCCTCTAAAGAATTTTAGGTCAAATAGACACATCATTCAAGCATAACAGAGCTATGAGACGCAACCTTGGTGTCAAAGGAGAATAAACCGAGACAAGAAACATACCTAACAGTGAAGGGGAATCCCTAGCTGAAGTATTCTGAGAGCTATCAAGCTCAGTCTCGAGCTGCACAAAGAACGGCTTCAATTATTGTTTGATAACATGACCAGACAAATCCAAAAGCAGAAGTAATACAAAAAAAAAATCATCAAGTTCTTCGACCTTCTTAAAAATGAATCTGCAGAATAATAAGGAAGAGATCACAAGCAGCAGAAACTTCCAATTTCGTACCAATTCAGATTCAAATACATTGAAAGACTCCATGCATAGCCTTACATAACCCTAGAACTAATAAATGTAGCAGCGCATTAGCATCTTGATGCCAATGACACAGAAGAAATAAGATGAGTGGAAAAAGCGGAAAATGGAATAAAATCTCTAGCAATGATGACAACTCATAGACCATTCAGATTCTTCACTTCCTCATCAGGAAGGAATGTATTAAGAGAAGGCACAGAGAAACTTGTTGATGGAACAAGATGTTTCACTGCATCTTCTGAGAAGCTATAAATGCCTCTAATATTCTCTGTTCTACGGTGACCATGAAATAAATGCACGGCAGATAATTAGAAACCATGAGCAAGAAAATAAAATGTAAACTAGAAAGATTCAAAAGTGAGCTCACACCAATTCCAGTTTAGACGCCAAGAGGCCATTGATTGTCCTAAGATGAATAACGTCACAGTTGAAAATCAACCCAGACGTACTGTGCACTACAGGTAACGAGATGAACTCATACAAAGTAAAATGACAGATCAACATGAATTCCAGAATCCCACTTTTTTTTTTTAATAAGAATCCCACTTTGAAAAGGCAAAAGATGTTCAAAATTGATGACAGCTTTAAATTTGAGAATTACGAAATAAACTGATATATATATATATATATATATATATATATATATATATATAAAATGAAGACCCAGCACTCATAAGCATTGTCCATTTTGTCTAAATGATCATCATGACAGCTATATGGATCAGCCGCCATATATAGCTTCCTACCATGCAGAATGACCTGGTGTATATCGCTGACTAAATGAGGAGAAATGGAAAGATCTCAAACTTACTTAAGGGGTTAGCTGAACTCTCTTCTCAAAATAGCTAACCAGTCCCAATATAAATCACATAGTTAAAGAAACAAAAGATAACATCTTAACTCCCCGATATTAATCGACCGAAAAAAAAATCACGATATTCTAATAAATACCATGAGAAGCAACAGGATAACAAATATGATTCCCTCTTTTTTACTTCTAGCAGGAAGACAACACAAAACTTTGAGAGAGTACAAATGAAAGAATCAGCGAGTTCTTGGTAAGGAAGTTAATTTGTTTATAAAGCAAAGATATAGATAGCAATTCAAAAGTGCAGGATAAAGAAATCTCAGTTTAGACGGCCAAAATTACACTTCTTTTTAACGTCTAGTCTTCTTTGGATACTCTAAACCCCTTATTGCTTAATAATATAGCTTCAATTACTTGAAAAGATCTTAGAAGACCAAATACACCCATGCATGTGTTTGTCTATTGGAGAAGAGCTTTTTCTTTTCTTTTTTTTTTTTTTTTGGGGGAGGGGGAGGAGGGATAGATAGAGAGCAGTTTTGGGGGCTTCTATTATATAAGTTCCTGCGATTAACTTCCTTTAAATGAGATTGCTCAAACATTGCTGTAATAAATAATATCCAAAAGCACAACAAAGTTACAATCTCTCAACGCCATTGCTTTACATTCACATCCGCATGTTACTAGCTTTTGGTTTCTCTCCTATGAAACCAATCAGTACATTATTACAAATCTTACTATTTTTAGCCAGAAAAACACCACAGCTCACATCAGAATTCAGCAGCCACAGTAGAAGCCCCAATTATGCTAAGCCAGACAGAAAGTAAATACAAAGTACCAATGTTTGCATAGCCATTCTTCATATAAACAATAAGTAAGAAAATTTTCAGTTACTCCACTGTCCCAAAGGAGAGAGATTCTAGGCATGCCAAAGGCATTTAAACAACCATCTGAAAACCAACTTTACCTTTTCTCTGACATCAAGAATAGATAATTCGGTTGATCTCTCAACTTCTCCAGCAACTTGATCTAGTCCATCCATCACAATCCCATTGTCATTAAAACTATTTTTGGATGAGCAAATTATATTGTTATCCTTCAATATCCTTATGTTGCTTTTGGTTCTTCTCCGCGGGGGTACTGATTTAACAGCAACAGGATCAGAAATATCAGAATCTGACAGTGCAACTGAATCGGAAACATCAGTTCCTCCAACTTCAGCCTTAGATGGAAAATTCGAGTTTTTTGCTTTCAGATCCTTCTGCGAGGTACCCATACATGCATGATTTTTAAGCCATTTAACTAGCTTCCACTGCAAATCAGGCACGTATTTATCATCCTGCAAATAAGATATCAGGAATACATTGTAAAGGAAAATACGAGCAGAAGAGCAGAAAAAACAGCTTTCACCTATAGCTATTAAGAAACTAATAGAGCAAACATAAAGTTTGGGACTCATTTGGGAATTACAGCAAGTTTTGAGTAAAATGAATCGGGTGAAATGCCAATCTCTGATGCCACGTCTTTCACATTCACTTTTCCTCGATCAATCAACTGCAAATTGGCAAATACAAGGACAATCTCAATATTCGCTATCATTCATAAGAGGAGCATTTATAGTGCAGAGCAACATAACAATTCAAGCAACCTTTTTCAAAATAAGCACAAAGTTCAAGGAATCAGATGCATTGGTGTCTTCATAGTTGCTCAAATGTATCTTCTCCAATTGTCCAAGCTCCTCTGAATCAGTACCTTCCAACTTAGTATTAATGTTAGATCTATCATTAAAAAGCACCACCTCTTGCAAATCAGTACTATCTGATTTGTGGGAATTATCACCCCCGCTTTTGCAGCCAACTTTCGAACTATTGGTTTCTTTCTTAAGAAATACCCCAGATACAGGATTCACAACATGTGGATTTGCATCAGCCGAACCAGGACAACCTTCTGGCTGGCCCAAGACAGCACAGGCCTGGACATTTGAATGCCTTGAGCAAAAAGCACGTAACTCAACCTGTAGAATGACACTAGGAAGTAGGCCACATCAGCTAGAAAACCTCTTAATATCAAAGAGCGAAGAAAGCTGCAAAGCACAGTTACAACAGCACCAATGAGAATAACTAGAAAGCAGCATCAGCTACAACAAAAGCTTACATTGTCATCTCCAAATTTTCCCCAGATCTCCATTCTATAGCTGGCTTCCCTGGCACAAATAGGGTGGAAAGAAATTCTGCAGGTTCCTGAGTTATCGTCATGATACGCAAAAAAGTAACAAATAAGATACTTGTAACATGATAACAATGTACATAGCGAAAACAATTATCAGAATGTCAAACAGCACTTTTTTAAAAAAATTAAAATAACTAAGGCCAATGAATCATGAGTAAAATCTTCTAGCATCACAATCTTACAAATTTAGTTACACATCCAACGTGTAGACCAAAACAAACACCAAAGTAATCTCAGTTATGCAGCGTGCACCTAATAAGGCCAAAAATTCCGAAAAAGAAAATTCATTTCAAATAATATCATCCTAGAAGGAAAGAGCAACCCAACAAACTAATGATAGCCCATTACATAGTCAGCATCAAATGGCATAAGCAAGACCGAAATTCTCAATGCGTGTAAATTAGAAAAAAACATCCTTCAGCTACTGAATCCACAACCAGTCTAGATGAAATGTCGGATGACCTCATGGTTAACCATGATAAAGGGAGCAAACATGAACATAGGCGAGGATGCGAAGAAATATGAACTGATCAAGAGAGAACGACAACTTTTAACAACAAAGAAACCAGTATGGCTTCTAACCATTACTTTTTACATGCATAGATGGAAAACGAAGTGCTGGCAAGGCATAAGTACCATTATGTTTGGAAGTCATTTGAGAAGAAAATTAGAGATTTGCAATTAACCCAAAAGAAAGAGATAGGAACAAAGAGGTGGACAAATTTATCTTTTCCTTTCGCTGGATATTTGGAACCAAAAAAGAAGAAGATAAGCAAATATCTTTGTTTTTCCAAACCCACACACTGCGGAGGAATTTACAACCTTTGTGAATATTGTAAACAGGAACCAACAATCCATAATCCCTCCTCTCCTCCCTTCTAGAATGGCTAAACAAGTAAGTTTCAAATGTCTTTTCTTTAAATCAACCATTTTATCCTCCAATCCCTCCAACTTAACATAAAGCAAAGAACCCGAGGAGCATAAAATCAATCCAAAATCTCTCTACGTTACGATATATTAATCAAAAATCAAAAGTAGATTTCAAATTAAACTACACGATAATTAGCTTTGCAGGGAAGTCAAACCTCCAGTTTATCTATCTAAAGCTACATGAAGCCACAAGTCCTTAAATGAAGAAGATGGGGTGGATTTGTGCTCTTCTATCTCACTGCCTAACTACATTTAACAGCAGAAAGGACAGTAACAAGAGGGCTACCAAAGTAAGGATGCATCCTAAATTGCAGCCATGTGCAGGACCATGGACATTCAAGATGACTGAATACTCCTCAGATGATCCTTTTTTCTCCAGGCCAAGCATCATATATTCAAATTTCCAAATTAACCATATTATCTTTTTTCCAACTGCACAAGGTGGAACAAAGAACTACCACCACTTCAACAACATAAGGTCGATTTTATCAACTTTCCAACTTAGAGAAGGTTCCTCCTTGCTTTTGTCAAAAGTTGACAGCCGGGGCATGCCTATCCAATTAAAATTGACTACTTACTATACAGTAAGATATTTTCAAACCCAAAAAATTTCAGCAGCTACATAAGATAAAATCCAGAGAAGATCCCCGTCTATAAAAAAAAAACTCCACGGAAACCAGCTACTGCAAGACAACTACCACAGCTTTCGTTTTGAAATTTGTCTCAAAATGCAACTCCAAGATTTTCAAATATAGACAGCTGGCATAAGATTGGGCATATGATTCTGGGCAGATTTCTTCTCTAACAAGCAGCAGGCGCTTCTTGTGTATAATAAACCTGGGGATTGTTCGTACTTTTTAACGTTACTTTCTTGCTGTCCTATAGGGTCCGTTAGAAGCAACTTCTTAACTTGTTGCTTCTAGCCTCTCATCACATCAAAGGTTTATCTTAGACATCAGAACTTATAATTGCTAATTGGTGGCATTTCCTGCTATCTTTGTAAAAGGAGTGGGGAATCTGTCGATTTCATGCTTATAGTGATATACCTTCTAGCATGTGGAATGACTACCTGCTAGTCGCTTTGTCTTGGATTTGTCCACAGAGTATCAACAAGTTGCTATATATCCAGAATTGGTGCAGATAGAGGCATATCAAAATGATGAGTACTATAAAAAGCTCTACCTCCCTCGTAACTTTGTGTGTAAAAGAAGATGACTTCTTATACATCGTGCAAAAGAAAAAGACTTCCCATAGGTAGGAAATGCCAGTTCACTTAAGCGCCTGCTGGATGTCGATTCCATGTTAAAACATGTTTTCAGCATAGCCACATAAAGGCTTAATATCACATTCCCAAACAAAGGGCATGAAGTCAATTCTTCCCAAAGCATGGGGCAATAAACAAGGTTGATAAGAACTTGAACAACCAACATAAGACATGAGAAGTACCACAGTGTCATATTAATTGATCTAAGATACATAAATTCTCAAACTCCAGTCTGAAAAAATGTGATAATTACCATACGTGCATTCAAAACCACCTATGCGAGACAGATTCAACATACAAGAAGTAAAACATCCACAACACAATTCCCAGTTTCGCTGCTGACAGAGAAGAGCAGAATGATACTAAATAGCGAAGCAATGAAACATACCATGACTGCATGGAACACAAGTGCCGCATTTTATCTTGCACACATTGCACACTAATTTCCTTCGTGTTTCCTTGATCCCTTCCAAATTCATAATCGGTTCCATCTTTGTCAGATCCTCTACATAAACCTCAGGCATCCACTGAGAACAAAACAAGTGGGCAAACTCGGAGGGTGCATTGTTTCCCTCCTTTCTCTGGACTGGTTTTAAAGCGCCTCCTTGCTTCGGACAAAGGACGCAAGCATTCCCCGAATCACTTCCACTGTCTTTTTTTGCTTGCACCATGAGCAAACCCAAGAGCCATCTATGTCCCCTTGCACTCCATAACACTTTGCATGAATTGCAACTTTACAAGAGCTGCAGAAGATTAATGGATTTGACTCCAAACCCGCCTCAGTCTTACAACAAAAGCTACATACAGAAGGGTTTCCTTCACAAGGATGACCAATGAGAAGCTTTTGCAAGCCTGCATCACTACCTAACAGCTTCCGTTTCTTTGAAGGCCGCTCTGATGTCAAATAAATCTTGTTCCTACAACCCAAAAGCCATTCTAAACTACCCGACGAGTCCGGTGCAGGACACACTGCTTCGTGCCTGGGAGTACCACCAGCTCCCACACTATCAATTTCCATATCCTGTTCGCTCGTCGCCTGCTTCTCCTCTTCAAGAACAACCCCACTGCCACTACAATCATTGACATCCTGACAACTCACAGCATTATCCTCCACATTATCGCCTTCCAAGACCGGAATCAACATGCGCTCCCTAGAAGCTATTGAACTAACACAACACGCGTCGTATAAAGAGTCGATATCCGGCAAAGTCAAGTCCCTAAAGAAATCCTCTGTCTCAAGCCAAACGCTGCTGCCTCTCGACCGCTCCACTTGCCTAGAAGACTTCTTCTCTGCGCCCGAATGGGACTTCTTGTGCTTCTTCCTGCTATCGGAATTCTTCAACAGGCTGGCCAATCCACGCGGCAGCCTGGGCACACTATCCGCGGCCGAGCCGTCCTCGGCCACGTCGAAAGGGGAGCGCTGGGACAGCGCTTTACGTGCCTGAGAGAAGAAGTGCACCACCTCCTGAGGCAAAGGAGACTCCTCGGCCATCTCCGCCGGAGGCCTCGCCGGAACCCTAGAAACAGGGCAAGGCCTCTCCTCGGCGCCACAACCCCCGTCCGCGCCCCTACCCATCATCTCTCTCTCCTCCCGAAGCTGGCATGGGACTCCGGTCATCGACGACGCCAGCCACGACCCCCGGCTCCGAGGCCCTCCATTCCCGCGCGGGACAAACCCTAAAAACTCCCCCTCCGAAATTAGGACGGCAATCGACGTGGCGAAACACGAATTGAAACCCTAAACCCCAAAATGCGAGTACGGAGAGCTCAGTCGTCACCTGGAAAAGCACAGAGAGTGTGTGGGAGAGAAGGGATAAGTCCGAGTGCTGGGAAGCCTAGGGTTTTCAGTTATTTCTGGTTGGTCTTTTTGCTAATCGGATCGAGCGAGAGAGAGAAGAAAGACAAGAGAAATGATTTTTCTTTTCTTTTCTGTGTTTCTTGGATTTCGCTTTCAGAGAGAGGAGAGAGAGAGAGAGATTCGCGTTTTGCGCAGGCAGAAGGGCGGTTCGTTGAGCCTTTGAGACACAGAGAGAGCTCTGCTGTTCCTTCCAATGTAGATGTGTCGTGCCATGAATTGGATTGGTTTGACTCGTATGGTAGTGAAACGCCAATTATTTACTTATTTTCCTCTGAATTCTCGTAGCGTCGAGATTTATTTCCTTTTGTTTACTATGCCACCTCAATGTCGAGCAATCGAATAGATTGAATTAACAAAATTATAAAAAAATTAAAACTGAATTAACATAATTATAATAGATTTAGGACTTTTTTGGTAAATTTTCAAGATGTAGCACTGTAGCTCAAGAAATATTACCACGTGCAATATAAATTGCTTCTCTCGAGAAAAATTACAGCTTTCGTACTTACCATAAGATGGGTTACAAATTTCAAGGCCAATTACTCCTTTTAAGGGTAACTCACTCCAATTACTTCTTACGGGGTTAAATTGCTCTGCCTTAAGATATGTTACTGCTTTTGAGCTAAATTACTCGTTTTCAAAAGCAAATTAAATTACTTCCTAAGTTCCTATGAAGTTTGGACGAAAAAGAAAAGTTCCTATAGAGTAAATGTATTCATTTCGAGAGATGTTACTCCCTCCCACGGTGCTCTAATTAACCGATCTTGCCGTGATCCAAACCACGTATGTAGTTATTATTTTCCTTTCTTCACATAATAGTTCATCCATAGAGCTCGGTATATGAAAACATTGTTTCATACTTCATTACTTCGGGATGTTGGCGCTAGTGACTAATGCTGCATTCTTTCTCAAATGTTCATAGTCAGCATATCATTATGGTATGTAACCGTCGATCATTAACGGTAAATTACATTTACACCATGTAACATTCTAAACAATGAGAAATCGTAGGGAAAAATTAAGAACGGAAATTGTCTAAAGTTTTATCTTAATCCGTGAAAATCAGACATTCTAAACGAATTAAAAAGGAGGATTTTTTTAATTAGGGGAGAAGGATGAGAACATTTTCGGAAATCGATGATTGTTTAACCCAAAAAAAAAAAAAAACTTTCTTTCTATTGGAGGGTCCTTTTTTTGAATAGGAGAGGTAACATTCTCGTACAAAATTACACTTTCAGCCTTCTAATTCTTATTATTTGAAGGAAAATGACACAAATAGTCCTTGAATTTTAACCCAATATGTAATGTGGTCCCCGAACTTTTAATTTGTTCAATGTAGTCCTTGAACTTTAATCTAATGTGCAATTTGGTCCCTAAACTTTTGACTTGTTCATGTAGTCCCTGAATTTTTAGTAAATATTCAATTTAGTTCATGAATTATACGAAAATATTCATTATTGTCCATGATCTTAAATTAATGGAAGGACTACATTGAATATTTTCATATAGTTCAGGGACTATAATGAATATGTAGCAAAAGTCTAAGGACCACATTGAACAAACTAAAAGTTCAATGAATCATATTGAACATTAGGTTAAAGTTCAAGGACCATATTAAACAAATTTAAAATTCGGGGACTATAATACACATTAGGTCAAAGTTTCGAGACTATTTATGTCATTATCCCTTATTTGAACGAAAAAGGAAGGGTAATTTGGTAACTGCTGGTGATTAAATAAGTGGAGGGTCTTTTCTACTAATTTGCCGGAGAAAAAGAATATTCTCCATTTCTATTTGTGTTGCAAAAAGGCTGCACAGAATAAAAAGAAAATTCCTTCGTCGGTCTTCATCGCTCCTTTTTCCTGCTTCCAAAGGGAGAAGAAGCATAAAATAAATTCCCCTTTCCTCTTTTTTTTTTTCCACTTCTTCCTCCTCCTCCTCCTCCTCTTGAACAAATAAAGAAAAAAATTCTAAATAAAGACACGAAGTGCCATTTTTTTTTTCAAATAAAGATAAAAAAAATGAACCTTATTTCAAATAAAGATCTAAAGATTCCCATTATTTCAAAAAACAGTACTGATCAAGGACATTTTCGTCATTTAATTTTTTAATTTTTTTCCTTTTTTCCCTTTCTTTTATTTCTTCAATTTTTTTTGTCCCCTAGCTTTTTGAAGATACTAGTCTAGATGGCCGGCCACCGGCAAGGGCTTGGCGAGGCCGCCCTCGAGGCTGGCAAGGTGAGGGCTCCCCTCGCTGGCTAACCAGCGTGAGTGAGCCGAGGGCAGTCCTCGCTTAATTTATGCATGCACATGCTTTTCGAGAATGACACCGGCGGACGGTGCCAGGATCATGGCCGGCGAAGGATGGCAGCCTACGAGGTGTCACAGCTGGTGTCCGCAAAGTCAAGAGCAGCAATCATGAGATTTAGTTGCAATCGTCGAGACATGGGCGCAGTAGCATCGTCGGGCCAGGAACGTGGTTGCCCTACCGAAACAAGGATCGCCGTTAGGACCACCGCTGGATTAATTTATTGTGTGTTTTATGATTCACAGTGGGGCTAGGGCTCGCTAGAAATCTACTGGAAATTTGAAAAAATAGAATGCAAGTACAACAGAGCCACGGATCAATGACACCTTGATTGGATTGCTCGGCATCGGAGGAAGAATGGTGATCGTCGCCAGATCTGGCCAGTGAGGGCAGCCCTCGACTTGCCCCGGCAAGGCCAACGAACATCGCCCTTGGCTCACCCGTGCAAGGCCAATGGCAGTCCTTGCTTTGCCACCTTTGAGGGCAGCCTTGTGTGACCGGCCACTGGCGAAGAGTTAGGGCAAAAAAAAAAAAAAAAAAAAAAAAAAAGAAAAGGAAACTTAAAAACGAGTTCCTGCAAAAATATCCACAAGGTCGAGACCGATTGGATTGAAATTAAGTTTTCACTTTAAAATGTGGTTTTGCTCAAACTGTTTTGAAAAAAAAAAAAAAAGGGCAAGTAATTTGAATTCATAAGACGTCAAATGGTAAGTTTCTAATCTTATACATAGCTTATGTGATGCAAAAGATGGGACAATGAATTAAAATTAACAATGCTAACTAAGGACAGACATAGAAATTAAGTTCGGTTTCTTGATTAACGCGATTTATAAATAAAAAAAAGAATAAATTGAAGATGTGGACGGGATATTGATCTTGGAAATAGGATAATCACTTCGATATGGAATTATTCGATAATCTTTAAGTTCGATCATTCAATAATCTTTAAGTTCGATCATTGACAAGGTTCAAAGAAAGGGTGAGCCGTTGATAAAGAATCAATTCCAAAGCACAATGCTAACAGTTAATGGGCCTCTGTTTTTTTTTGTTTTTTCCAAAATGCCGCTCTGCGAACAGAGCGAATAAAGAGAGATCTAACCTAATATCATAAATATCATTCGCCTGTCATCTCCTCGTCATCTTATTTATAATCCACGGCTCACTTCGATGTTTTCAATTTCCCATAGAATCTCCGTATCCCACGAGCTTCACTTTATTTATATAAATACTTTCTTTTTGAATCATTCGTTTCACAAGGTACATAACTAGAAGGAGCTCGTCGATCTTGCTTTTTGGTACATTCCTAATGTAACCCTACTAAAAACAAAATGTAGCTAATACAACAGATAAAGCTGTAAATATATGCTTTTTTTTGTGGCATGGAATTTCCATGTAGTGATTACTTATTATTGATTCAACTTCCCTCATTCGCGGATTATATGAATGAGAACTGTTCTCACCATCTTATAAGAAAATTCCCCCATCTTTCGAGGAGAGTAATCATCACGGGCTAAGCGCGCTATAGTTTACTATAAATAATCTAACCACGTGGAGGTTGGCTAGATTCAAATTAAGGGTGATTGCTTTCACGTCCAGTCGGATTCTCCTCAATGTACCTAATTTTCAAAATTGGAGACAGGATCGATCGTCCCGGGAACCGGATTGGACCGCACCGATCGGTTCGATCCAGTTCCCGAGCGGTTCAATGATATCGATAAACTATTCAATGTGTCATGATATCCCAAAAATAACCCAACAAAAAAATATCAGTCAAGTAACTCGTGCCCGTTTTGGACAAAAAAAAAACAAAGTAACTTGTGCCCGTAAGTCAGCTCTTGTTTTTCGATTGTTGTTGTGCAGTTAACGGTTGCCCGTAAGTCAGCCCGGGATGGACTCATCATTGAATAAAAAATGATTGACGCCCATAAATGCATCCCCAAGTAAGCTCAAAATATCGTAGTGCTAGACCAAACATCTTCTTGAGAAAAAACAAAAATTGATGCCCCAACAGCGATAGAACACCAGCCGATAGGTCTGAATTCAATGAACTTCCTATACATGAAACTAACAGCAGAAAAGTATAATGTCAAGATCTCATGTTTCCAAAAACAGTGAAATCAATCTTTCAGTTTGATCCAGTCAGATATCTCTAAAATCGAGAACCAGACCACTCAAACACCGGTTTCAGTTTTAAGGATCGGAAATCGGATCACTTGGTTCGGTCAGTCCGACTTGCTCACCTCTAATTCAAACTGCTTTAATGACCGATTATTTAGTTTGTCAAGTGCTCAATTGGTGATCTCGAGTGTACTTTTGCTTATGCTTTTACAAGATAATCATATTTATCCCCTTGAACACCCTTTGAACTCTAGATTAGGAGTAGAGAATCCTGCTGAGCATATTTACTTAGGGTAAATAGACGTACAAAGTACACGAAAATGTACTAACACAGATGGGTTTGCCTCAGAAAATCAAATCAAAATCACGAGGAGTTAATTTTTTACTTGTCTCATTCCCCTTTTCGCGTAGGCAAACTCCGATAATGCATATGAGCGAACCAATCCGATCTGTGTTTTTGTTTTTTTTTTTTTACCTTTCACATCTAAAGCGAGTCTTTGTTGTCATGGAGATGTGGTAAGCCTGAAAAATCTTATTTTTGGCGAATTTCAAACCTTTAAACTTAAGAACTTTAAAATTTTTAAAACTAAATTTTTTTTTTTTTAAATTTTGTCACATTCGCTTGCCGCCCCACGGCCGGTAGCCGCCCGGCCCCGCCGCCGCCGCTGCGCCGTCGCCCCCCGCCGCCGCCGCCCGTGTTGTCCGTCACGATCACCGCGGGTCGCTCGACACCGCCGCAGCGCCGCCGCCTTTTCAAAAAAAATTTTTTTAAAGTTCATTTTCACCAAACAACATTTACGTTTCAAATTGTTTTTAAAATACTTTCTTGACAAATGTCATAAGTGTTTTCGATAAAGAATCGTAAAATCAGAACAAAACCACAGTTTCAAAGCTCTGCCAGTGACCCCTCTCTTGCCAAATCAGATTTCATTTTCCATATCTGATTGCACGGATTGTATGATCAACCTCGGTGTTAAATTTTTACTTGCCTTTCTAGTTTCTAGACACTAGAAACCCCATTTATATACTTATGCATGCAGCAAATTCTCAAATTTTGTTTGTCCAAAATTACTACAGTGTCTTGAAAAATAAAATTACTGTGTTATTGAAATAGTTGGAGGGTAAAGATGACTTTTATGATCTTGCTGTGCTGTTTGATTCCATAACTCACTCAAAACATGCGTTCACAAATTGAGAAACACCGCATAAGCAGAGCGCATGCGTAATCTGGTTATCTACAAAAGAAAAATTCCGTTTAGTTCGGTGGAGTTCGGCTCAAATTACAAGCTATATGATTGAGCAAAGAACCGCATGCATAATTATCTCATTCCCTTTTCACGTCGGCAAACTCCGATGGCACATATGAACGAAAAGATCTGATCTATTTTTTTAACCTTTCGGAATTTTTTCTTTTGGTCGAAACCTTTCACAATTAAAACGAGCTTTTCTTGACAAATGTCGTGTGCTTTAAGATAAAGAACCGAAAAGTTAGAACAAACCCACAGTTTAAAGCATTGTCATTAACCCCCCTATTGCCAAATCTGATTTCATTTTCCACATCGGATGGGACGGATTGTCAAAGTAAATGGCCAACCTCAAGAGTTGTTAATTACACTTTAAAAGGAGTTGAAAGTAGCTACCTTTCTCTTCAGAAGCTACACATTTCCGTACGTCTTCCGTGAGTTGGAATCAACAAAGCCAAAGATGAAGATGAGGAGCTGTGGCGAAGGGACAGCAATGCTCATGGTGGTTGCAATTATACAAATTTCGAGGGTTGTTCTTACAAGTAAGCCACCTCATGCCTGAAAATTTTCAAAATTTCGCAAGAACAGGGGAAAGATCTCATTGATCTTCTCAAATCCTTCATTTTCAAACCTTAGATCGCTATTTTTTTCGAGATGGTGTGATCTTTATGAGTACTTGAGTTTTAAACTTTTCAGGTGCCTATGATATCGGTATCAATTATGGGTTCAACGGAGACAACCTTCCCTCTCCGGCCGCCGTCGTCAACCTCCCGAGAACCTCACAAATAAGTTACGTTCGAATCTTCGAACCAAGGAAAGACGTATTGGATTCGTTCGGAGGCAAGCCCTTCGTCATCTCGCTCGGCACCCGAGACGAGGACATCAAAAATCTCGCGTCGAGCCCGAGCACGGCCCTCGCGTGGATTGACTCCAATGTGTCTCCGTTCATAAATGAGGTAAACATTGGGTACATCACGATCGGCAACGAGGTGATTCCCGGTGCGGAGGCGCTCTACATTGCTCAAGCCATAGACAACATGCTAGCGGCAATCTCCGCCGCCGGTATCACCAGGACCATCAAGGTGTCCACGGTGGTCTCGATGGACGTGCTCGGGAGCTCGTACCCTCCGTCGACCGGTGCCTTCTCCGCCCCTGCCGTACTAGCGATGAAAAGGATCGTGCCGTTGCTCGTGCGCCAAGGGGCGCCCCTCATGCTAAACGTGTATCCATACTTCGCGTACGCCTCAGACCCCCAGCATATCTCCCTCGAGTACGCACTATTCCAGTCGAAAGTCCCCGTTGTGAGGGACGGGAACTTAGAGTACTACAACTTGTTCGACGCGATGGTCGACGCGGTCTTCGTGGCCTTGGAGAAGATTAATGCGGCCGGCCTGAGCATCGCCATCACGGAGACCGGGTGGCCGAGTGCCGGGAACCCGCCGCACACGACCACGGACAATGCCAGAACCTACAACAAGAACTTCATGGACCACATCCTGAACTGGACCGGGACGCCGATGAGGCCCGGAATGGCCATGAAGGCTTTCTTCTTCGAGTTGTTTAACGAAGACGAAAAGGCGGGCGGGGTGGAACAGAACTTTGGATTCTTCTATCCCAACATGCGACCTGTCTACCCGTTCTGGCCAGGAACTTAAATGTATTTGACGGCTAGTAATTCTCAGTTTACTGCTTTGCTTTGTTCATGAGTAATTGCTAAAGACTAAAATCACAATTTCGACCTTTAATTTCAAAGATTATTCCAAGAACAAGAAAGGGTAATTGGGCGATTAGTATGCTTGATTGTCGTCCGGACACTCTCCATCCATTTTCACCTCAAAAGTGGAGGGTTTTTCTTAAGGTTAAAATACGAAAAATTCATTTGGCCAAAAGAAAATATCACAAAAATCTCAAACCTGGATATTTATAACGAATTTACCTTAAATTAATTTTTAAATCATAAAAAATCCCTCTAACAAAGAAAATTTTAAAAAAAAATCTAAATTGCTACACCCTTGACAAATTACCCTCTATTAATTTCCGTTAAATAGGTTCATACTATCAAAAATCTCAAATTAGTAAATTTGTGATAAGCGAGATGATAAAAATCTTAAACTAATAAACTATCATGTGTCATCCAAATTAGCAACTCCATGGTAAAATTTAAAGTGACCAAATTCTATTAGAAACCCTAATAGGGAAGTCAATGTCTTGCAAAACGAGAGCTGGCAAAAAAATAAAAACCACGCAATATTTCAATATTTCATTTGCATTTTCAAAGACCATACGGATTTATTTTTCTTTTGTGTTTTTGTTATTTCAGCAATAATTCCATAAGAGTTTAATAGCTAAAATATTCGAAGTTCCAACCGACAAGTTTGGTTGAATCGTTCGAAAATAGTCCTCGTCAAATTGTTAAGGCCGCGCATGGTAACCATTATGTTTTGGAAAATTGATTCGATTAAAATGACTTTTTCGGATTCCGTTCTTGAATGAGTTTTAGAGAATAAGAATGCGTTTGATAATCGTCTAAAATTTCTATTCCTAGAATAGAAAACCGTTTGATAACCGCACAAAATTTCTATTTCGAAAAACTAGTTCTCTTCCTAATTTTTTTCTTTTAAGTCAAAAACGTACGTAGTTATTTTGTAAAATTTCATCCTAAATTGAAGACTAGTTTTAAATGCACACTAAAATAATTTAAAATAAATTATTTTTTTTAGCATGTCATAAATGAAACACAAATTTTAATACATGACATTTGAAGTTCAATTGAAACATGCGACACTTTTCATATTAAAAATTATTTTTTTTTTAAATGTTGCGTTGTCCAAAATATATACAAACATAGCGATAGAATAACCAAGTTATCCACTAACAAAAAAAAAATCAAATTATCCTCCTTGATATGAAGTACAAGTCATTCACTAGCATTTTGTAGCTTCTATCCCAAATTCAAGTGGGTGTTTGGGCTACTGTTCCACGTGTAGATAGTCGCGTTTTGAGATGCACGCCACGAGATACGTATGTTATCATCCGCATGTTGGATACCCTCATCTTCCGAGACATTTTGTTTAAAAGAGTGAAATCTAAAAAATTTAAGCCAAAATTTATGAAAATGAGGCCAAACTAGCCTAATATAAGCTTATTCTATTTTTAGGGATTTTCTAAAATTTTTGTGATTTTTTAAAAAATTTCCAATTATTTTATTTTATTTTTATTAGGTTAAGGGAAAAGTGAAGAGAGGACTGAAAAGAAAAATAAGATATGTGAGATTTCATTATGTTTTGTGATTATCTAAAGTGATTCTTTTTCTAGAATTAACTTTTTTTTTTTTTTCTAGATTTTCTTTCTAAAACGATTACGATTTTCTAAAAATCATAATCAAAATTATTTACGTTATCAAACATGATTTTTATCTTTTTTTGTTTCAGGAAATAGAATTAGAGAGTCAAGATGATTTTCATGTAGACCCTAATTAGTCTGACCAAAAAAATAAAAATTTGTTGATTGGGATTATTATTATTATTATTATTATTTGGTTGATTGGGATTATTTAGACCAGAAAAGACCATACGGAGCGACGAGGAGGGCACCCCGACGTGCCAAGAGAGCGCGTGCACTACAGCGCCAGATATTGCAGCCAGCCGTAGAGCAACTCGCAAGAGGACCCCACATACATGTTAAGTACCTCCTCTCCTCAGGTCCCTCCACGTGGCACCGCGTCCCGCTTTTCCAATCTCCATCGGCGGCTTGTACCCGTACTTTCTCTCTCCTCTCTCTCTCTCTCTCTCTCCTCTTCTTCTTCTTCTGATGAAATTCTTGAGTCTTGCACTCTTTCTCGTTGGTCAGCTCTCTCTCTCTCTGCCCAAAAATCTTTTTCTCCTCATTTTTCTCTCCGATATTTTCCGGGAAAGAGACCGGCGAGCTCCGCGCGAGCACGTCTCTCCAACTCTCTTTAACAGCGGAAATCCGAACAACCACCGAGGAGGTTTTGCGCTTTTCCTTTCTCGTTTTCTTCTGCGTTGGTTGCCTTTGTCGACGAGTTCTCGAAGTTTTCCCATCTTCGCTCCAAACCCTAAGCCTATGTGGTTGCCGCATGCCTCGATTCTTCTTCTCTAGAGCGAAACCGATGGAGTCCAGGACGAATCGAGGCTTAAGGCCGCGGCTCGAGCGTCGCAACGCGGCGAAGCACTACGACTACGAAGCGTCCTCGTCGTCGCACTCGCCCGACGACTCGTCGTCCTCGGCTTCGGCTTCGCTCCACACGCGATCGCTGGACTTGTTTGAGCAGACGAGCTTCAGGGTCGAGGGAGGCGAGGGCGAGATCGATCTGATATGCAGGAACTTGGGGCTGTCGGGGATTGAGGACTTCGCTATCCCGACGGCGGCATGGGAGGCGAGGAAGATCAGGTCGTCCTCTGATCTTCTGCCTCGGTCGAGGTTGAACTGGATGGAGAGTCCCAAAGAAGAAGGCCAAGAGAAGGTTGCGGTTGAAACTGAGTTTGCAGATGCGGTTTTGACTGAGTTGACTAGGATTGATTCCGCTAAGTCGAAGCAGCGCAATGAAATGGTTGAGGATTCAGGGGAAATCCTTCGTGAGAGACTTGGGGCAGATGCAATCCAGTCAAGTCAGGACAAGTTTGTTGAGTTGGGTGGAATTTCCGTCGGGGTAAGAGAATGTTGTGGTATAAAGGGTGTTAGGCCGCCTATGCTTAAGCCTCCACCCTCTATTCGGGTTCCAATAATTGATGATGCTTGCTCGACATGGGACTTACTGAGGGATTTTGCCCCTGTTGGCGAAGAAGGAGCTTCTAGCGTTGCTATTAGATGGAGGGATACCGCTGATGAAGAAGAGGAAGATGCGGGAGAGCGGAAAGAAGTAGTAAATGAGGCAATTAGGGTCGAGGTTGAGGAGGAGCACGAAAAGGGAGTACGGTTAGGGGAGACTGCCGCGCTATCGACATCTTGCTCATTTTCGACTTCATATGATGAAGACTCCTCAAGCACTACTACAACTACGCCCGTAATTATTTCACCAAGTGAGAGATACCGTCGAATAATCGAAAATTGGGATAAGGGTCAGCTTCTGGGTCGTGGGTCATTTGGATCAGTCTACGAAGGAATAGCTGAGTAAGTGCAACATTCTCTTCAGGCCTCACGCTAATCATTTAGTTTTTCAGCGTAATTCCTGAAACATTTAATAGGTCATTAGTCAATGCAGCTCTAAGGCTGTGTTCCACATCTCCTGTATAATTCACGTCAGCTGGTGGTAATTAGGAGTTGCTTGGACATTAAGTGAAGTACACGGCTCACCTGTCTCACCACTTTAATAATTTTGGCCAAAAACCCAGACTAAGATCATCATTCGGGACATTCGGTTTGCAAAAGGCATTAGTTGAACCATTGGTTCCATCATGGATTATTATCGACTTTCTTTTTGTTTTTTATTCTTTTGCGATGATGAGTTGCTATTAGGAAGCAAAAGGAGTATTTGGATCTAAATGTTGTTAGCGCTGATTGCGGCAGAGAAATTCACACTGTTAGATTGATGTGCTGCAGTGATAGGTGGACTTTGGTCCTTTAAGGTTCATGAATTGGCAAATTAATGAAAAAGGATGTATTTAATTGATTTCGCAAATGTATGACTCTTCTGCTTATATGTAGGACTCCTAAACTAAGAAATCCTTCACTTGTTGATCTTTTTCCTGGTGTCATTGAAAATCATATACTTTACTCACCATTATTGTTCCTGCTGTTCCTACATTGGTAGCATTATGTTATCCTGTTTACTTAGAGAGTTCATGCTACTGGAACTTACTTGGTTTTATTGGTCCTCTTTGGACTCATCGAATTCTAATCCATACACGAGGATCTTCTCATTAATGTCCTTCCTTTCTCTTGCCCTGCAGTGATGGATTCTTTATTGCTATAAAGGAAGTCTCATTGCTCGATCAAGGAGCTATCGGAAGGCAAAGTATCTTGTATTTGGAACAGGTAATTATTTCTTCTCCTTTGCCATATCTAGAACGTCATTGTAGTTGGGAAAGGCTGGAAATGTCACAACTGTAATTTGTATCAGTATTTTTTATCTCATTGAGTGCTTTTTTTTTCAGGAGATCGCTCTTTTAAGTCAGTTTGAACATGAGAACATAGTCCAGTATTATGGCACAGCAAAGGTACAAATTTCTTCCTTATTATGTTGATGACGTGCCTTTTAGCAAGTGACTCTCCGCATTCTTACAAATCAACAAATACATGAACAGGATGATTCCAATCTCTATATTTTCCTCGAGCTCATGACGAAAGGTTCGCTTGCAAATCTCTATCAGACATATCATCTAAAAGATTCTCAAGTTTCTGCATACACGAGACAGATCTTAAGTGGTCTAAAGTATCTTCATGATCGCAATGTGGTCCACAGGTGAGACGTGCATATGTACCCTAATTCCTGTAGTGTTATTATACAATCTCTATAAGCACCTTTGATGTTACTATACTCTAATTACTGTAGTGTTATTAGTGCCAGATCTTTGATTCTGGGTGCTCTTAGCGGGCCTCGTTGGTATGTTATGTCTGCATGACCAATGTGCTTCTGCTGCCTATTTGTTCTAGTAGTATCCCTATGACCTCTACATGCTTTGTGCAAACATGGGGTTTCCTGCTCCAAGAATAACTTTTTAGTTCTTATGTCTTACTTGAAGAAATTCTTTCTATAGTGTTTCTATGTTGTGTATTGCTTATGTAGCTATTATCGGCTATCTCTTTAGGTGAGAGGTCTTAGAACACTGATTTTCCTTTGGAAACTTACTTCGATCTTCATGGGTTTCTCTAGATTGTCCTTTACCATATATGTTATTGCACTATTGCTGCCTTTATTGTTATTGCAATATAACTGCCTTTGGTTGGAAAAATATTTAGTGATATTGGTGCAGCAAAACATACTTCTGCTTAGTTATTCCCTATCGGTTCATGCACTTATTTGACTTCTCTTTCCACTTTTGGATTGATCTAGTGCCTTTTGCTAATTTGATGGAGTGAAGTAATGTCACAATAGCAATGACTCTCTTTTTCCTGACTTAAGCTGCATCATCTGGATTTCTTGATTCTAAAATGATACACAAACCATTGTGAAGTTGTTTGGTTTACAGTGCCAAATACTTGGGAAATTGTGCAGTTTTGTATGCCAGTACTACATTTTTCCCTTAAACTTTGTCTTCTGCTTTCATAGATTTATTTGAGTTATATTATTTCATTACTTTAACTCTCTTCCCTCTTGCTTTTATAGTTCAATCATTTATGAGTCTGATTCACTTTTAGTGGTTGTCAATTTGCATTCCTCATTGTACACAATTGTTGGCACCTCATTGTATTCATTATTGTCTTCAAGGGACATCAAATGTGCAAACATTTTGGTCGATGCAAGCGGAATGGTGAAACTTGCAGATTTTGGATTAGCAAAGGTAATTTTCACCCTGTTTTTTTTTTTTTTTTTTGGTTCCTCGGTTCAATAGATGTCGAGTCTGCTAACACTACTAGCTAATCGTTTTCTTCTCCCACCTCAGGCAACCAAATTAAATGATGTCAAATCTTGCAAGGGCACTGCATTCTGGATGGCACCGGAGGTTGTCCTTCATCCTTTCTTTTTCTGGTCATTTTCTTTTGCTGCAACTTTGAGTTTTTGAGTTGGTGTCAGATTAGATTATTTTATGCAAATGATGGTTGGTGGCCCATATGTTAGGATTGATGTGATCATCATATTCCAGTGGATCAGAAGATATATAGGACAAACCAGGTGTAGAGCTGGATGAAAAGTTCAATAGTGGACCAAGGGCCGGACATGTCTAGGCAGGACATTTCCTTTTTGGGCATATATTAAAATTCCTTTTCTGGCCTCAGCTGCCAACTTGGCAGCACTCCATAGAATATCCTATCCAGTCCCTTATATGTCAACCAAGTGCAGTTTTGGAGTCTCATTGATCTACTGGTATTTTTCTTTGAAAAACATTAAGGTGTAGGTTATCAGGTTATTGAGTTCCTGATATTCCTTGAAGATATGGAAATGCCTTAACACCCAAAAATACGTGAAAAGTGGATGTCCCCTGCAGCTCAAATTGTTGCATCCGAAGAAAGGAATAAAGATTGAGTGGATTTTCATTCTTGCCAGTTTTCAGACCACCAAGGGGGTTACAATGAGCGAAAATCTTATTGAAGCGTGATATGTGATATCATGGTGTTGGAGCTGTTAAAAAGACCTCAATATTTTCTGAATTGTAGTTCCTGTGTCTTATCTGGTAAGCTGGATGGAGAGTTGTCCTTCTTGCAAAACTGACTGGTGGGGGAAGGAAGAGGGGGGTGGTTGAGGAACATGGGCTGTGTTATTTACAAGTTATATTGGATGATGTTGATCCAATTGTCTGGAGTTCGTGGCAGATTTTCAAGCTGCATCTATTTGTTGCTATTATCGTTGTTCCCCTCGCCCTTTTTTCTTCTTCTATTGTTATTACTGCTGCTACTTTCTTTCTTTGATTGTGCTGTATTTTCCACTAACAGATACTTTTAAACTTCGAATTAGTCAAACGCTTCATATGGCATCATTGTTTGTCTCTTTTTGGACATTATGTCATCCAATCGAGAAGTTTCCTACTCATCTGATACACATTATTGAAATGATTGTATTGCAAACTTTGGCTAATTCAGGTTGTAAAGGCCAAAAACCATGGCTATGGGCTTCCGGCTGATATATGGAGCCTTGGGTGCACTGTCTTAGAGATGCTGACTGGTCAGGTCCCATATTCTCCTTTGGAATGGGTATGTTCCTCCAACACTTCTGGCTAGAATATCTCTTCCGATCGTCTTTTTCCAAGAAAAGAAAAATCTTTCCAACCATTTCTCTCTGATGAGGCAGCTTCTCTACTTGGACAATGAGGGTTTTCCTTTTAATAACAGCTTTTCGATAATGTGGAATCATACGATACCTTCTCTGCATTGCTTTTGCTTTGTACTGTACTCTCTTTACTTTTTTCAGTAGAAAATGGAAATCGTTATGTGCTCAAACCTGTTATCTCTTAAACTGAACTTACGTTTATCCTGTAGAAAGCAAAAGATTATTTCTGACTGTTTAACTGTTGTCCCAATCAGATGCAAGCGTTGTTTCGGATCGGAAGGGGTGAGCCACCGCCACTACCAGATTCTTTATCCAGAGATGCTAGTGATTTTATATTGCAATGTTTACAAGTTAATCCCAATGACCGTCCCACTGCCGCACAGCTTTTGGATCATTCATTTGTGAAGAGGCCGGTTCCCACATTATCGGGCTCGGCATCTCCTTATCACCATCTCGGTAGACGAGTAACTTCATAAACTATACCGAATTCATCTTTGCTTATCCATAGCCGTCAACTTCTCACAGCCTCGCTGCGGATCTAGCTGTAGACCTGGGACTTAGATGGAGAGCATGCGGTTGGTCTTTGTGATTAGGTTTAGGAATTCATACCTTGCAAATATGTTTAGTTGGATGCCTAGGGTACATTAACTTATTTTTGGCCTTTTGCTTTTCTCTCATTTTCTTTTTTCACTGGCGAAAGTGAAGATTGCAAGGGACAGACATTTCTGTTCTGGTGGTGGTGAGAAAATGAGAAGGGGAGACGAATGTATATATATCTTTCATGAAATGCGTGTGTATTTAAATTTGAGTGCAGTCAAGGTCTCTGATTCAGAGGTTGATGTTGGGAAGGAAAGGAGGTCTCAGTTTGGTCTGTGTATTTCACTGGCTCAATTATTGGAGCAATTATGCCTTAAATAGTATAGGGTGAACAGCGGTTGATCTTAACCTCATATTCGTCCACTGTCCGTTATTCCTCCTAGAGTCATGGTCAGACGGAACACTGTATTTTCTTTCTTGCACCTAGAATTTCTGGAATCTCGTCCACTCGTCTTGTCTCGGGTTTTTTTTTAAATTTAATTTTTTAAAAAAAAAATATTTACGAAATTATTTAAATTTTTTTTTTTACCGATTTGGGCCTCGCTTGGCACTTCAAGTGTCGAGCAAGGGGTTGGGCGGGCCCAGCTGTCGAGCAAGGCCTATATCCTCTCGGCACCTCTGCTGTCGAGAGGGCCGGCCTTTTTTATTTTATTTTAATTATTGGTATTTATAATATTTATTTTATTTATAATTTTTTTCTTGTGAAGCTTATCTTTATAACATAATTAGTAATAATTAATGTAAAAATTTATTAAGATCTATAATTAATAAATAATGTTGTAATTATGTAATTAATTAAAAATATTCATAAAATAAAATTAATAAGATATATGAAAAAAAAAGAGATTTTTATAATATATAATATTTGTCAACTTACCAATTATAAATAAAATAAATGTTATAAGTATCAAGATATGCATTCGTCATATATACATTCTATTTATATTTATAATATTTATTTTATTTATAATTGGTAAGTTGATGATTATTATATATTATGAAATTTTTTTTTCATATATCTTACCAATTTTCTTTTATGAATGTTTTTAATTAAATACATAATTACAATATTATTTATTAATTAAAGATCTTAATAAATTTTTATATTAATTATTGATAATTATGTTATAAATGTAAGCTTCACAAGAAAAAAATTATAAATAAAATAAATATTATAAGTATCAATAATTAAAAAAATACGAAATAATAAAAAAAAAGCTGGCTCCCTCAGCGACCCTTGCTTGGCAGCTGGGCTGCCGAGCGAGGGGTTGGGAGGGGCCCAGCCCCAACCTCTCGCTCGGCACTCCAAATGCCGAGCGAGGCCCAAATCGATAAATATATATATTTTTAAATAATTTCGTAAATATTTTTTTTAAAAAAATTAAATTGAAAAAAAACCTTCTTGTTTCGTCTCATCATTGACCTGACTGGAGGGCCAAAGAGAAGTCTACGGGGAAAGAAGAAAACCTTGTCCTGCACAAAGGGCTCGGGGCCTGCTGGAAAGAAAAACACAACCCTGAGTCTCTTCGCCAAATTGTCGTATCATGATCTATTCCCTGAGCCATGCTGTTATGATGCATCGTTTGTCCGAATTGGAAAGTATCAGGGGTAGCTTATGACTTGTGAGCAGTGGATGCACATGAAAAAAAAAACAAAAGAGAGAGAGAGAGAGAGCAGATTTTGGCAAAAAAATAGCCTGAAGATTCTTATGTGTTGACCAATCGATCTGTGAGGAGACGACTAGACTAGTTTAAGATAATTCTTTCCATTTCGATGTGTTGACACTGGATTTGTATAAGCACCTTACATCATATTCCTTAGGATAATTATCAAGAAGTCATGAACTTATTGTAATAGTGTCAATTTGATTCATTTGACCAATTTTTCTTTGAACATTCTTAACGTGGCCCACAAACAATGGAGGAAGAAAGAAGGTTAAAATAAAAAAAAGAAGGGGAATATTATTAAAAGTTGTCTCCATCGGCGTCGGCCACGTCATATCGCCAATTTTCGGTCAAAATTAGACGGATGGGTGAATTGACATAAATGCAAATGGTTTAGTGCTCAATTGGCAAAAAAAAAAAGTTTATGACTTAATTGATATAATTACAATAGGTTTCAGATTTTTACGCTAATTTTCCCCATTTCCCTATTTAGCTAATATATATATATATATATATATAGTGCATTTACGAAATCAGGCAGGGCACTGCCTTTGGCTAATCGAAGATTTAGCAATATTTATATTGTTAATTAGAAGAAACCATCTCTTAGTATTTCTAAGCAATCGCGTCATCTATCGAGACATCTATTTAGTGCTAGTTAAATCGGGGATACGTTGCCCGCAAGCTCGTTAACTAGCATTGTGTAGAGCACGGGCCAAAGAACGCATGAGCCGAAACTTCGATGACTCACTCCAAGCGCGGGGTCACTACTACACGAGCCTATCCGGCAATAGACATCTTAAAATGACGTGAAATTTACTTTTCTCACCACCATCTCCTCAAATTGAGAGAAAATATTTTTCTTCCTTTCATCTCTAGGAATACCCTCGAATTAAACGTCTCAAAATTCAGACACAGTAGTTTTCTAAGCAATGCATCTTCAACTAAGACACTTATTTTTTTCTTTGTATTTGCTCTTCTGCTCCTTGATGAGAACATTGCGTTGACCCGGCATGTGTTTGTTGGCAAAATGCCCGCTGATCAATTGCCGAATTTGAAGAAATGAGCCTCTGAGAATTTCATGAACCTGTGACTAACGAGGATGAACAAACAACATAATTAAGGAAATGACTAATCGACATGCACGAACAGTTCTGATTCCGATTTTACTGCGAATTTTCTTTTGTTTTTTAAACATAAATCACGAAACGTAGACACAAAAAAGTCCTAAACCTATGAAACTCATTAGATCTAGATCGAACAAAGGGTCCCCGGCCAAAACGGTAGAGTTTAGTATAAGAAATTTTCGATTAGATTCATCCCTCGCAACTCGTGCGTACCTCTTATCATGGTAATCCTTTCGTGCACTTCCATCCGCATGATAACTTTCGGAGCATACGACTGAATTTTCTCTGTTGAGACAAAGTTGATAGAATATTTAAATATTGAACCAAGCCTCGTTCCGGCTCTTCAATGGCGACTCTTCCGAAGGTGGCAGCGGCGTGAAGCCGTCGCCGTCGTCTTGCTTGAGCTCTTGCATCTCTAGATCGATGTCAAGCGAGAAATCCTCGGAACCTCGCTGCTTGAGCAGTAACTGATCGATCAGCTTCGACGGCAGGTCTTCCAAGCACTTCTCGCCGCTTCGCCGGAAATCGAACCCGTCGCTGTCACTAGCTTTGGACTCGGTATTGTTGGCGTTATTGCTGGTGGCATCTTCGTCTTTCCAGAAGTCCGTAGCTTGAACCCCTCCAAATCTTGCCGTTTCCTCCACTCACAAATCTTGCCGTTTCCTCCATCCAAATCTTGCCTTCGTTCAAGCTACGACTTTTGGAAAGACGAAGATGTTACCAGCAATAACGCGAACAATACTGAGTCCAAAGCTAGTAACAAAGATGAGTTCGATTTCCAGTGAAGCGGCAAGTGCTTGAAGAATTAGTCGTCGAAGTTGATCCGTCAGTTCACGCACAAACAGCTAACTTCCGGGGATTTCTTGCTCGACATCGATTTGGGGGTGCAAGACCTCAAGCAAGACAGCGGCGGCAACGACTTCATGTCGCTGCCACCCTCGGAAGAGTCGCCATTGAAGAGCCGGAACAAGGCGTGATTTAATATTCAAGTATTCTATCAAAAATAGCACAAAAAACAATGTCACCACAAAATAATGCGATTAAAGAAGTATATAAACTCGTTGCAAAGAGTAATTATGAAAGATTCTATTCAAGAATTCCTTACGTAAAAGGACGTTTTACTTCTCTGCTTGATGCAATCAGGACTGGCCGATCTTTCTTCTTCTTCTTCTTCATCAGACCCAAGGCGCTCGTATCTCTGACTCTTGCTCCGTCGCCGGAGAATCCGATCGAGACATACTCGGAGCTTCTTTGGCCCAGCTTGGGTTGACCATCTACTCTTCTGCATTCAAAAAGCAAAGCATTTCGCTCTCTAATGTCACCTATGCACGCACGTTAATTCACCTATCATATGATCAGACCGATGAGAAGATTAGCCCGTACTTAATTCGACAAAAATATCCGAGTACCTTTCGCTCGGTCCGCTGCGCTGCCGGGCGGAGACCCGCCTCCGGTTCTCATTTCCCTTGCATAGGTGAGGAGCTGAGCGCGACGATCGTAACCGCCCGTCCTCGGAATTCGAGGGTTTCTGGGGGATGAGTTCGGCTTGATTTTGATGGTGGGATGATTAGGTTTACGAGAGGAGCACGATGATGGTGATTCGACATAAACTGAGATGATGACTGGATCGGTGTTCGCGGATCTCTTCATGGATGGATTGTGAGAAATGGTTGAGGATCAACCGAACGACTTGGCGATTGATAGAACTAGGGTTGTTATAATACTAGCAAATCTCTTGGATTAGCTAAGTTGTTGAGATAACTTTGGGCTTTATGCTTGGGACTACGTCAGCCCTTGTGTTAAAATTTTCGCCGGCTTTACGTCGGGTTTGACCTCCGACGGAGCTCCTCTTACTACTCTTGTCGAACATCATCCGATGTTCGAACGTTCTGCTTGACCAATCTCCATGAATGGATGGAAATTGGATTCGAATCAAACGGTTGCTCGTTCCATACCTTTTACGGGGTCAATATAGCCGTCGTAATCTTTATCGTAGGATCTTGTTTCTGCTCCTTATTCCTGAATTTAGTTTCAGGTTCAATCCAATTTGACATTAAGTCCTTGGACCAACCATGAATCGCCTTTCAATGCATGTACGGTAATATCATCTTAAGAAATGATTATGTGATCATCTTTAATTCATTATAAGATTAACAGTTAATTTTGGGCCACAAAAAAAGTAAAGAATAAATAATTATGAGAGAATTGATTATGTAATCGTCTTTGGGTAATTATAAAACTATATGTCCATTCCGAACCATACAAAGTTAAATAACAACTAATTAAAAACTATTGTGGGGTCAATTCTTTTAAGAATTTATGGTTCACAACATACTTTATTCTCACAGTCACCAAAAATTGTTATGCTAACAAATCCTTAATTAGAAATTGCCGTGGGGTCCAATCCTTCAAGAATTTCTATCACACAATATGTTGTTATTCTCACGATCTTTCGAAAATTGTTATGTTAACAAAACCCTATCGTTTTTTCAGGTTCTCCTTCATGTTTTCTTTGGTAGTCATAGGCGTGAACCTTGTCATATTGGTCTATCAAAATCAAATATTGTCCTCGACTAATTGAATGGATTTCAGCCCTTTAGATAATTTGTGTGGTTGTAAAATGAATTTTCCCTCCGTCGAAAATGAAACCTTTTCATTAATAATAACGTTCAAGGAGGATGGATTTTTTTTTTTTTTTCCTGAGTTCTATTCTATCCTATCATACAAGCCACACTGTGTGCGTTATTTGCGGTGTGCAAGTTGCGAAATCCTACTCCGTCCTCACGCTTCCTCACCCAAATCTCCTCCTCCCAAAGGTGGAAATTCGAACCCCCCTACCTCCCTCTTCCCAAATGAAAAGAGTGTCAACTGGGGCAATTTCTCGATAGTCAAGGAGGATGAATTAGATAATGTCTTTTTGTCCCCTAGTAATCGGGAGTCATGGGACGACTAACCTCTTGGTCTTTTTTTTTTGCCATGATCCGTAACTACTTCCCAAACCATGATGCACTTTCCACCTAATCCATCATCTGTACCTTCCCTGATCCAAAACAATGTAGTGGGAGGAGTTATGGTGCAGTTAGGCACCAACCATGTAGTGGAAAATGAACAGTTAATAAGAAAAGAATTGAACAAAATATAATAAAAAAATATAAACATTGTCCACTGCAGCACCGCTGACTCGTCCGAGACGGCGATATCATCCTAAGAAAAGAAACATCGAGAATAAAGAAGAGAAAGATAGGTCTTGGTTTTACATTTTTGGGCTTGGACCCATTAAGAGCAACTAAAACTCGGCCCACGTTTGAATTGGGGGTGTTAAGAGTGAGTTGGGAAAGGTTTTTAGGTATTAAAAGTTGATGAACCTCTGTTTCTTGTACATACCATATCTTCTTTTTTCTGGGGTAGATGCAATACAAATGATGAATTGTGAAGAAGGATGACTTATAGATGATTTAAAGTCAGGGTGAGTGACGGATTATTCCAAAAGTTCAAACTTTTCGAGGAGCAAACCCACATCTATGTAGAGATTCACATCCATATAAAGTAGGAAGACTGCGTTCCTAATCTCAATTAAGCCTTTGATTAGTGGGTTTAAACTTTTTGTGTGCCATTTTTCATAAAGTTTATATGGTGATAACGTATATTTCTAATCTACTAATAGAAAAATGAGAGAAATATAACCCAATAGGACATTTAGGGGAACATCACCCTATAGTACAAATCTTATTTTGAACCTCTAAGTAAACTTATTGTGAAGAATGAATGAGAAGTGAATAGCATGTATAATCCGAGGCGATTCCAACTCATATGTCGAGCGTGTACGTGAAGAAGAAAGATACGCAGATTTCGTTTGTTTCGCAAAATATGAATAATTTGAAGAATGCTAATTAGTTTTCATTGGCTGGTAATTTTAGCCGATATAAGCGATCCCTTCGCATCATATACTTCTCTGAAACAACAACTGTCATGATGCAATTTTAGGCTCTGTTTGTTTCGCGAAAAATGAGTCGTTTACGGAAAGTATTTTCCGGGAAGTCAATTTCCAAGAAAATAACAATATTTTCCGGTGTTTGGTTGAAATATGAAAAAGATTAGGAAAATATTTTCTGTTGTTTGGTATGGGAAATTGGATTTAATTTTCGTCTATGCACTTCATTTAATAACTTATCAGTGAATGACATGTGACTCAAACCTCAAACTTTCCGTCCACGTATCAACCTCAATATAAGTAAACCTCAGACCGGGACTCCTCTTTGGCACTTCGAGCTTTCCAACACAGAGAGACCCACCTGACGAGGAAGATGTTCCTGCTCTTGAAATACTTATCAAGAACCGTCCACGAAGAGTTGCAGTTCGAGCATGAAGACAAACGCCTCGCATCCTCGATCAAGACAATCCCGAACAAGGATCGACACCAGATCGGAGAACCACGCTGCGATAATAACGCGCAAGAGGCCTGCGTTACCTTCACTGTGTGGAGGAAGTCGCTCTTGATCAACTGCAATGGCTTCACGGTGAGTCTACAGAGTCGATAGCTACGGCGGCGAGCATCCGCGGGAGTGAGGCCTAGCCTTTATCGGGGCCTACGACGGCTTACCTGGCCTCTCCAAATCTGGCGAGGCGTGGCCTCGATCGAGGCCGGCAACGTCAGGCCTCACTTGGCCAGCCATCGGTTGCGGCTGTGGCCATTGACCGGTCGAGGGAGAAAAATGAATACTTAAAAAAATAAAAAAAAAGATGAAAATAGGGAAAAAAATAATAATAAAGTAATTAAAAAAATAAATTTATCTGAAAAATAAAAAATAAAATTTTAGAATTTTGAAAAAATAAATAAAAAACGAAAAGAAGGAAAAAATTGTTTTCCTTACTTTAGAAGGTTTTTTTATTAACCGAAAAATATTTTCCATTGACCGCTTATTTTCCGCCCCTCAAATATCGGAAATTGGGAAAAATATTTTTCAAAAAAATATTTTTTTTTGAAACAAATATAGCCTTAGTGTGAAAAACTAAGAGGAGGTCGTAACTTTTTCCTACAGATGTTACCACCAAATCTGTAGCGTCTCTCCATTTAGCTATTCAGTAAATCTCACTTCTTCATAAAATTCAGAGATGTCACGTCTTACGTGGACTTTTGACAGCACGCTACGTGGGGTTCATTTCCTCCACCACCTTCGGAAACTTGGAACGGTTCTCCACGTGTCCTTTTCTTTTTCCCCCAAAGCATAACGAAGGAACAATGAAACACCCAAAAATAATAATATTATTGATTTGAGCATGTCTTTTCGTTTTAGTTCAGGATTTAATGATTGGATTCCTATGTGAATTCTATAATGGTTTGTGGCTCGATTTTCTTCATATTCCTAGTATTGTCAACGCATGGGAGCAACGCCATATTAGAGCTTATGATAAGTGAATCGCATATATGATCTTATGAGATCCCATCTATGTAGATTTGAGAAAATCAGCAAAAAAAGCCTTATATTTATTGTACGACGGTCCATTTAATCTTAAACTTTTAAATTTAGCTAAATTATACCTAAATCTTTTGACGATTTGCCAATGTAATCTTTCCTAGACTTCAAATGAAAATCATTGACGTATAAGCCGGTTGTCCTATGTGACACGATCGCCACGTCGGTGATTTTTGATCAAAAGTGATCCGAAAGAGTACATTGGCAAATGTTTAGGACAAAATTTTCTAAGTGGCAAAGTTTATCTTTGAATTGACCGTCATACAATATGATTAGGATTTTCCGGGAAATTATCCTATTCATGTTAATAATAAAAATGTTGTTCAACTTTCAACGTCGCGTCCAGGTTATCGCCGATCGTCTTATGTGACACACCGGGCGTGAACAACTTGACTCGAAAAGGATGTCTTACGTGGATTGTCGTGCTAGAATTTTTTAGTGGCAATTGGTAAGAAGGACCATGTTCTTTAGAATTATATTGAAAATTGAAAAGTTTAATTGTATCTGCACAATATGTTTAGCACTTATTTGGTAAGTATCCCTTCAAAGTCAAAAGACAAGAAGGTATCGAATAGACTGGGAGGATTAATTATTGTTGAAGTTGGAGATCTTGAGGCGATGTATTTCCGGATGTAATTTCTCGTTTGCAAATGCTCTTGCATTAGTTTATTAGAAGAAAACGGACATGCTTACTCAGTAATTTAAAAAAAAAAAAAGACAAGAAAGTTTTCAAATCCGACCTTAATCTTTTGATCGGGAAAATTATCCAAAAACTTTTAAACCTATTATACGATGGTCAATTCAATCCTAAATTTTTTAATTATGCCAATTAAATTTTTAGGTCAATGGTATACGTACCGAGAGTTCGAGCTTGGGGGAGGGGCTCGAGACATTTTCTTTTCACAAAAACAGCAAATATACATTTTCTTTTGAAATTCTTTTCTCTTAATAGAAAACGTTTTGGAATTAGGGCAGAGGCGGCCTCTTGTTCTGCCAGTGACGTAGGTACTACATCACAGATGACGGCGGAAAAACGTAAAGGCAAACTGGATAAGGAACATTCTGATTCCGTGTTGGGCTGATGCAATATCATCATTATCAATAAGTTATTCGTGAATATTCATAGCGTCTTTTTCCAGCTCAGATTATCCATACTTAACTTTTGACATAGATAATTACACGGAAAAATATATAAAAAAAATTATTGCGTTGGTGTCAATTCAACCATGAATCTTTTATCTATGTCAATTTAGTTGTAGACTTTCGCATTTATCTTGGATTAGTCTATCCGATCAATTTTGACCGAAAATCACTAACGTGGATGCTAGTCCATTCTGCGTGATATGACCAAGTCTTGACGTGGATAATTTTTAGATTTCTTCCGCGGCGTCACTTGCGGCCATCGAGGCCCTCGCCCAGGGCCTTCGTGCCTTGCCGGCTCTGGGAGAGGCGGACCTCGCCAGCCGGCCTGGCGACGGCTTCGGGCCCTCACCCATTGTCGCCTGCCAAAATGAAAGGAAAAAATAAGTAAAAATTAATTATAAATTTGATTTATGTAGTAAAAATTTATTTTAAAAATGCTCACGTCATTACCGATCAAGCTACATAGGAATGCCGACATTCACGTCGGTTATTTTCGATTAAAATTGATTAGATGAACTCAACGAGTATAAATACAAAAGGATTAAGATCGATTTGACATTAATGCAAGAGGCGTAGAAATTTTTTTTTTTGATACTTTTTCCGATGATTAGGTGATATGCGTGATGTTTGCTCTTTCGATGGGCCACAAGCTGGTATTCCCAAAGGCCAAGGGGCCGAAAATATCTCAACGCGACGGGTCAAGTGGAAATGTGGCTTTTGCGGCATTTCTTTTGTGGAGAAATCGCGCCCCATCTCACGTAGGACGGCCGAAAAAAATAGACTAATATCCCATCCTTTCTTTTATAATTAAATATCGTTGTCGTATTATTATAGTTAAATAAAAAAGACAGCTGGCAAGATCTTTTCAGTTCAGTCACATCACCCCAATATGGGGGAGAGGAGGTGTGTGCCAATCGTGGATAGTTGAAATCAAATCTTGTCTCTGATTGGCCCCCGCAATGCATGGACGAGATTCGACTCTCTCGACGAAACCCTAGCTCTTTGGTCTTAAGCTAGGACCCCGTAGAATCCTTTACATGTTGCTCGTTTTGTCCCTGGCCTACTATGGGAAGAAATGTTCGTGTGCTCGTCTTGTTCTTTCACTAATTAGGCGAAGCCCTCGAGTTTAGTTTTCATATTTCCGCGTTTCCTTCGTCGGGCAACGAAATTAGCTTTTCCCTTAACGGGGTTAGATGTATCCATTTCCCGCGACGCGACCCGTTAGAATAGTTTTGCCGAGTAGAGGTCTTCATTTCTTTGCCATCGTACCAAGGGCCGGACCTGAATTTTGCCAAGTATGTGCCCCTCTATGGCCGAATCGTACACTACGCACGGGTCGCTTGTTTCTGTCATCTGCTGCATCGTGTTAGATGTCGACAAAGTTTACTAGAGCTAGAATAAATCTCAACTGATGAGCCGAAGAAAAGGAGAGGAATTGTTAAGTGTTTGCACCGAACGTACATGATGGGTATGCACGGCAAATTAATCCGTAAATAAGCTTCGAGAAATTTATATCTTTTGAGACTTTCTTTTTTTTAGGTTCATTGTCGGCGTTGAGATCGTCTGGCCCAGTTTGTCGAGACGTAGAAAATCTATCCAAATCCATACAAAATGGCATCACTATAATTGTTTTATCGCCGACGATGCATCTCAATACGCGATTTAACCTACTATACAACAGTCGAGATCGAGATCGAGATAATGTGGTAAAGAAAATTTTAGGGAAGAGGAGGGTCAGGCAAGTGTCCAAAAAGCCAGGGACGGCTCATGGAAGCAAGGGAGGGGTAAGTTAAGAATGGACAGGTTGGCCTTTTGGTGATGCATGGAGTCGCCTCCTCGGTTCGATTGGCACGAAACCAAATGCGATTTCTCTCCCCCAACCTTTGCTGAAACTCCGCCCCATGTTTGATCCAATTGGCCATTGGAGCCTCCATGCGCCACTTCCCATCGGCACCCCACCACACCATATTTGTCCATTTCTTCGTACCATCCCCTTCCAGCCCAACACCCCCCCACTCTTATTATTCTTCGATTTGACCTCTCCGTTTGATTGACTTAATGATGGGATTAGATCAATCATTATAATGGGGACCTCCCCGCTAATCACCTGTGCTAAGTCGATGGGCGGATGCTATCTAGCTTTTTGAATCCCGGGCGCACACGAACTTTGTCCCGACATGCCGGCTCTGAAATGGAATTCCCACTGTAATTTAGTCAAAATGGAATCCTTATTTTATGTAATGATATTCATCGGATCGCCCCGACATGATCATTCGGTGTTGCGTTTGGGGAAGTTGGCATCTGGACAGGGTAATTCTGGATCAGTCTAATCTCTAGTTTGGCCGGACTTGATTGAATTTGTATAAATGCAAAATATTTATCACTTAATCGGCAAAAAAAAAAGGATTTAGAATTGAAGTTGCACAATTAAAATAAGTTTATGACTTAATTAGCAAAAAATAAGTTTAGAAATGAATCGACATAATTGCAATAGATTTAAGATTTTTTAAAACGTGAACAATCATCCGAAGCAAATATCAAAGTTGCAAAGAATAAATAATTACGAGAAATGGAAATCAATTTCATCTTGTCTGCAAGGGGCTTCCATCCCAAGAGCATGACGCTTCCATTTCATTTCGTTCCATTCATATTCGATTTCGGAGTAAAATTTCAAAATGCCCTCGCTTGTCTTTCTCTCTAATTTTCTATTGGGATTTTGGTTGCTCACTCCATTCTATCCTAAACAATTTGTGACATAAGCAAATATAACCTAGACAATTTCGTCAGTTATATATGTCGGCCCAGACAAATATGGTAACATGCACACCAGAAAGAATCGATTGTGTATAGGCCATATTTATGGCGAGGTGCGATGGTTCTACCATGGTTCCATTGAACATCTAAGTATAGTTACTTCAAAGATATTTACAAGGTGCACTCATGTACATATGCAGCGTAGATTTAAGGATGTCAAGTAGTATATTGTATATGAACTATCGTTATGATTTTAATGGCCTAAACTTTTGAAAAGAATGAGTTTTCAAACATTTGGTTTCATAATTAAAGACTGTAATATCGAATCCAGACATCCTCTCTTATGTTTATTCCGTCCGTTGCTCTTGTTAAACTTTTTGCTTTCCCATGTCGGGGTGTTCGCTTGATGGTAAAAATAATTAGTTTAGGGTAAAGTTATTACATATGTACCAGTTTGAAGTTTTTGGTGATTTAAAAAAATATTTTGGAGTAAATTTATCACATGTGTACGGGTTTGAGATTTTTGGTGGTAAAAAAAATAGTATGGGGTAAAACTGTCACATGTGTATCGGTTTAGAATTTTTCGTGGTATTAACCCTATTATAAAATGTGTGCACATATTAGAGTTAAACTCTATATACATATTTAACACAACATAGACACCTCGTCACTTATTTTCATGATGCCTTCATCATTAGAGTCATTAATTAGATAATTTGTCTCAACCTTTCTCATAACATGGTCTCATCAATCCAATTGATGTAAAAGGGACTTCGAATTGAAAGAACAGACTAGAAAAAGAAAGGTATTAGCATATACCTTGCAAGAAAGAGTGAATACATTGATAAATAACACCTAAAATTCGATATTCAAATGCCCTTTACTTGTTTTTGTGATTAAGAGACTGGTATATTTTATTTTGTGGAAAGAGAGGCTAACTTGTTCTCCCACAAGGAGATAAAAGACTTCAGTTGTTGTGTACGTCCTTCCTGAGCGGAAATCCTAATGATGTATAAAGAATGCAACTATGAATTTCATGGAGCGTTTATCCTTGACCGTACGATAAAATTTGGCGACCCATTCTACGAAATTGGGCCCTTTTCCTTTTCCTAGTTAGATTAAGCTAACGTGTGAACCAACCATACTGTTGGCGAAAGGTTTACTAGCAAAAGAAAGACTCTGAGAAAAAGGGAAAAAAGAAACAACAACCTCCTCGCCCCTTGCTTTGGGTCGAAAGAGCATCATGCATCGTTTAAAATAGGGAAAATGACATAAATAGTCCTTAAACTTTAACCCAATATATATGTAATGTGATCCCCGAACTTTTAATTTTTTTCAATATAGTCATTGAACTTTAACTTAATGTGCAATTTGGTCTTTAAACTTTTGACTTGTTCAATGTAGTCCCCGAATTTTTAATACATGTTCAATTTAGTCCTTAAACTATATGAAAATATTCATTATTGTCCCCGATATTAAATTAATGAAAGGATTATGTTGAATATTTTCATATAGTTTAGGGACTATAATAAACATGTAGCAAAAAGTTTAAGGATTACATTGAACAAACTAAAAGTTCGGGGATCATATCGAACATTGCGCTAAAGTTCAATGACCATATTGAACAAATTTAAAGTTTATGGGCTATAATGCACATTAGATCAAAGTTCAAGGACTATTTATGTCATTATCCCTTTAAAATACTGAATTCAATGTCGGCTTATGTAAGTATTATAATTAATTTTTGCCAAGCCTGGCAGCATGCTCCGCGCAAACGCTTTTGCTTTAACAACATATTTAAAAAAAAGAAGAAGAAGAAGAAGAGTAGTGACATGGCATTATTCTCGGCCTGTCCCTCCTTCTTTATGCGTGGCCCTTGCCAAGCAGCCCTTCGCTCTCGACCCACATCCACCACTCGAGTCGGCTTTGCGGCTCCACTCATTAAACATAATTTTAAAATATAATATAATGTTCATGCATATCATGATTAATACGACATTTATCGTACGTCTTAACTGAATAGAAATTAAGTGTGTAAATACCGTGTCGACGTATTAAGAGATCAAGAAAATTATCGCATCAACTTAATAAATCTACCAAAATTCGACTCGTGCAATGATTTTCTCCTGGCCGAGATCACTCGGTTCATAATGAACGCACCACCTCTCTATTTCTCTAGTGAATGAAGGAAGACAACAAGGCCACCCTTTGTCTCACACATATATGACGTCAGGTGGGACCCGACACAAGTGGCTGGGGGTTTCGGTCGTCTTCTTGCACGATTGCTCCTCCTGCGGCGTGGCCTATATATACTCCGCCCCTACCGCTCCGTGAAGGCTCCGACCAGAGAGAGGAAATCATCTCTACCGTGGGGAAAAAATTATAAACGACTTTTGTGATAGAAGAGGAAAAATTCACAAGGATCTCTCACGTCACTCATCCAAAAAAAGTCACTCCAATGGCGGCTTCAGTCGACAACCGCCAGTATTCCCGCCTCGAGCCCGCCATGAACGGCGTCGTTGTCCGCACCTTCAAGCCCGGCCCGACCCACCGGCCCGACTCCCCCTTCACAACCCACAACTTTCCGCCGACCAAGCCTGCCCACTTCGCCGACTCGTCGAGCGAGGACGAGGACAGCGAGGCGGAGGAGGGGACCACCTACAAGGAGCTCATCAAGAAGGGCAACGCCGAGGTCGAGTCCTCCGTCCGCGACCCGCGGGACGAGGGCACGGCGGACCGCTGGATTGAGCGCAACCCCACCCTGGTCCGCCTCACTGGGAAGCACCCCTTCAACGCCGAGCCGCCGCTGGCCCGGCTCATGCACCACGGCTTCATCACCCCGGTCCCGCTCCACTACGTCCGCAACCACGGCCCTGTCCCCCGCGCCTCGTGGCAGGACTGGACCGTGGAGGTCACCGGCCTCGTAAAGCGGCCCACCCGGTTCACCATGGACCAGCTGGTGACCGAGTTCGCGAGCCGCGAGTTCCCGGTCACGCTCGTGTGCGCGGGCAACCGCCGCAAGGAGCAGAACATGGTGAAGAAGACCGTGGGGTTCAAATGGGGCCCCGCCGCGATATCCACCTCGGTTTGGCGGGGGTCCCGCTCCGCGACGTGCTGCGGCGGTGCGGGATCATGGGCGGCCGGGGCGGGGCCCTCAATGTGTGCTTCGAGGGCGCGGAGGACCTCCCCGGCGGCGGCGGGTCCAAGTACGGGACGAGCTTGAGGAGGGAGGTCGCGATGGACCCGTCCCGGGACATCATCCTAGCGTACATGCAGAATGGGGAGGTCCTGTCGCCGGACCACGGGTTTCCGGTGCGGATGGTGATCCCGGGGTTCATCGGCGGGCGGATGGTCAAGTGGTTGAGGCGGATTGTGGTGACGACGCAGGAGTCGGAGAGCTACTACCACTACAAGGACAATAGGGTCCTCCCTTCTCACGTGGACGCCGAGCTCGCTAATGCCGAAGGTACGGTGTTGAGATCCGTCACGACGCCTCCAATCTTAGCTCCAACATCTCTAAAAATGATTCTACGAGGAATAGATTAAATTATTTGCTTGACGAGATAGATGGGTGGGAATCTCTTCTTATTTATTTGTTTATTTATTTATTATGACGCAATAGGTGAAAAGACGTGGGAGGGAACGATTTTTCGGCTCCCTAGAAAATTCAGCTTGGGTGTTAACCAAAGTCAATTCCTGAGGAGGTCTATTCATTCTCTCAGCTTGAAATCGACAGACCACATATGGGTCTTCGTTCCCATTGGGGTTGGTGGGGTTTATAATTTGTAGTTTCGATTTGGACGTTGGGACTGTGATCTACCTTTGGCTTTATATATCAGTTGGTCCCTTTCCGATGTCGAGGTTAAAAATCGTGGTAATTTTTGAAGACAAATTCTTTAATTTAATTAATCGTTTTGGTCACGAGTTTGTGGAGATTTTGAGGATGTGGTGGGTTTTCTTATGTTCATCTTTTTTGGGGTTTGGACAGCATGGTGGTACAAGCCGGAGTACATCATAAACGAGCTGAACATCAACTCGGTGATAACCACGCCGGGCCATGAGGAGGTATTGCCCATCAACTCGTGGACGACTCAGAGGCCCTACACGTTGAGGGGCTACGCATACTCCGGTGAGCCTTCTCGAATATTACTCAGTCACTGGGCTGAACAGAAACCTTTTGTTTGCGCACTCTCTCTCTCTCTCTCTCTCTCTCTCTCTCTCTCTCCCTTTTTCTATCTAGCTATTTCCCTCGCATGAGTACAAAAATCTATCTTTGATGCGTGCAAAGATGGATGCTGTCCAATGAGGCCCCGATTTAGGTCATCCGAATTCGATGTATCGTGGTTGTGAAATCATCTATGTATTATATATGGTGTAAAAGGGTCTATGAATCATAGAGATCGGGTACTGGCATGATTAAGAATAATTTATTCTATATGATTCGTAAAGCACGAGATAATTTTCCGTACTAGGCACAACCTTGCACCATGACTTCGAAAAGTGATTACTCCGAGGATTTTTATTTTATCTTATTTTGAAAAAAGCTGTCGGTCAGCAGTTTAGCACGACTGAAAGGATTCACATATAAATGAAGTTTGCCTTTGGTTTCATTGGAGAGAAGTGGCAAGGATGACAGGAAATATGGTACACACGAGGAAAATATCTGTGGGCTGACGTCGGACATCTTTGTCGAATTGGACTTGTGTGTAGGAGGAGGGAAGAAGGTGACCCGTGTGGAGGTGACAATGGATGGCGGCGAGACGTGGCAGGTGTGCGCGCTGGACCACACGGAGAAGCCGAGCAGGTACGGCAAGTACTGGTGCTGGTGCTTCTGGTCGCTCGAGGTGGAGATGCTGGACGTGGTCGGGGCCAAGGAGCTCGCCGTCCGCGCCTGGGACGAGTCCCTCAACACCCAACCCGAGAAGCTCATTTGGAACGTTATGGTGCGTTTAAGGGCTTAATTAACTTGTGAATTCTTTCTAGGTTTGCCTCTTTAAAAATGTCTCGCTTTCCCTAGTAATTTGAACGGGACCGGGCATAAGATATATTCAGATAGGGACAAGTGGGTTGGTCCGCGTTCACTTGGTCTCTACGGACAAGAATTCTCATGGATCTTTGGTGGAAACAGGGTATGATGAACAATTGCTGGTTCCGAGTGAAGACCAACGTGTGCCGACCGCACAAGGGCGAGATCGGGATGGTCTTCGAGCACCCAATCCAACCGGGAAACCAATCCGGCGGTTGGATGGCCCGGGAGAAGCACCTTGAGCAGTCGGCCGAGGGCAACCAAACCCTGAAGAAGAGCGTCTCTTCGCCTTTCATGAACACTGCCACGAATATGATCTCCGAGTCTGAGGTCAAGAAGCACAACTCGGCCGACTCGGCGTGGATCATCGTCCACGGCCACGTCTATGATTGCACGAGGTTTTTGAAGGACCACCCCGGCGGCACCGACAGCATCCTCATCAATGCCGGTACCGACTGCACCGAGGAGTTCGACGCCATCCACTCCGACAAGGCCAAGAAGCTCCTCGAGGAATACCGCATCGGCGAGCTGATAAACACCGGCTACACGTCTGACTCTACCATGTCCTCACCGAACAACTCGACGCACGGGTCCTCGAACTTCACCCATTTGGCCCCAATAAAGGAAATCGCGCCCTCTCGCCCCATTGCCCTCGTGCCGCGCGAGAAAATCCCGTGCAAACTAGTCGACAAGACGGCCATCTCGCACAACGTCCGCATATTCCGGTTCGCTCTCCCATCCGAGGACCAAGTGCTTGGGTTGCCCGTGGGGAAGCACATATTCCTATGCGCCACCATCGAGGGCAGGCTCTGCATGAGGGCGTACACGCCGACGAGTGGAGTGGACGAGGTCGGCTACTTCGAGCTCGTGGTCAAAATCTACTTCAAGAACGTGCACCTGAAATTCCCTAATGGTGGGCTAATGTCACAATATTTGGAGTCACTCCCCTTAGGCTCGTTCCTTGACGTGAAGGGTCCGTTAGGGCACATTGAATACACCGGACGTGGCAACTTCTTAGTGCATGGCAAGCCCAAGTTTGCCAAGAAGCTGGCCATGCTGGCCGGCGGGACGGGCATAACGCCGATTTACCAAGTGATCCAAGCGATCCTGAAGGACCCCGAGGACGAGACTGAGATGTACGTGGTCTACGCTAACCGGACCGAGGATGATATTCTTTTGAGGGAAGAGCTTGACGGGTGGTCGAAGAAGCATGACCGGTTGAAGGTGTGGCACGTGGTCCAGGAGCCGATTCGAGAAGGTTGGCAGTACAGCACCGGGTTTGTTACCGAGGGCGTTTTGAGAGAGCACGTCCCCGAAGGATCGGAGGACACGCTGGCTTTGGCCTGCGGCCCGCCGCCGATGATTCAGTTCGCGGTGCAGCCCAACTTGGAGAAGATGAATTACGACGTCAAGAATTCATTGCTATTGTTTTAGGAGAGGCGGAGGCATATACATATGTAGAGAGAGATGGTTGAAAGAATGTAAATATACTAGCGTCATATTCGACCACGTGCTATTTGTGGGTTCATCTCTTGTATGCGTCCAATGTACTATTGTGAGAAATAATAAGGAGAGTTCCCAAGCGATGGTTCTTTTACTTTGCGACCATTTTAAATGACCTTTTTCTTTCTTTTTTTAATATTATATTCGGTGATGAATTTATGTTAGTTACATGAAAAAAAAAAAAAGGCGACTTGATCAAGACCATAAAGATCTTCCAATCAATAAATATTTTATGTAAAACACGATCTGATAATGTATGAATATACGGTTGAAATTGCACCGTCTCTTACAGTAATATCACGGAAGCATTTTCCACAAACAAAGGACAAAATCTGCAAGGTCATATTTGCGGCGGGGACCAATTAGGTTATTCACATTTCCTCTGTATAGCGATTATTTCAGGTAGCCTTTGTTCTAGTTGCGTAACTCAATTTCCCAGTTTTTTTAAATGTACTTCTTGTACATTGGACTGTCATTTGCCCTAACGGTCCCTCTACCACGGATTCCTAATCCTATGCTCTCAGTAATCACGTCTTTGTACTTCCTAAATTTTAAAATCCTTTAGAGGGTTCAAAAAAGGGACAATCGCCTGTCAATTCGACATTGTTATTTACCTTATAAAGTAATCTAGATTCGGAGGACCTCACGATTTGCGCATCGTATTATTTACTAAAAATATTGAGAATTGAATCTCACAGATCCGACCGGTGCTTTATGTTTTCGGTGACATTGTCATTTACCTTATAAAGTAATCTAGATTCGGAGGACCCCACGATTTGCGCATCGTATTATTTACTAAAACTATCGGGAATTGAATCTCATAGATCTGACCGGTGCTTTATGTTTTCGATGACGAAGCTCTCGATAGGCCACGACTTTGGATTAGGCGAATCTAGTTGAACGATAGACGCCAAATATGACCGGTGATTTCGAGTGTTAGAATAGCTCGCACGAACAGCACGGTCAAGATTTGACAAAGAGAACGAGGGGCTTCCACAGCACAAATAATGATGGATCACCACACATCCAAAGTTGGGGGGTGTGCGTTGGTCCCGGTTGGTGTGGACGAGCAGGGAACGACTATCGCCGCGTCCGAAGGGGAGGGACGCCACCTTTCGCAGCGAGCCAAGGGCGCAAGAAAGAAACGACGTGAATGGCTTGGCCTCTTGCGGTGTCCCGCTCTCTTTCTTGCTGCTTGGCGCTTGGCAAGGGTCGGTTCATCGCCGCGCGCAAACCCTAATCATTCAATCGATCGCCTCCTTTTTCCTTTGTCTTTTCTCTGCTTTTTACTATTAATACGACGTACATAAGCCACTAGTCATTCCTTCCCCTCGCCCACGGAATCGACAATGCCAAGTCCCTCACGTCTCCAAAGGACTAACCTTAAGCTCATCTCCTCGAACCAAAGAATATTCAAAAGATAAAGACATGTCCCGAGGTCTCATCCACGACCTCGCCTTGACCCGAGAATACTTAATCCATCTTCTCTCTAAAGGTCACGTCACAGTTGCTGAAAGTCCCATTCACCCCTTTTTAAAAAAAAAAAGGAATAAGAAGATGGCTAAATAATTAAATACATGTTCGTTGGTAGGGGTAATGTGCAATAAACTATTCCGAAGGGATTGAAAATGAATATCAAAGAGACAGGGCGGATATAAAAAGAAAGAAATGAACATTAATGTTGCCTTTTACAATTTAATTTTCAAATTCGGGATCCTCCCGATCACTCAAAGCGCGACGGTGACACTTTACTTGCAAAAACTCGTATTAAACACTAATTTACTTTTTCTTTAGTAGCGATATGTCGTGCTCTCATATGGTCCATGAAACTATTTTACCGTCTCATAGAAATTTTGAAAGGAACGGTTTCCATCATTGTAGTGAGCTTTTGTAATGGATTGGACTGAACAATTGTAGGTAGTTGCCATGTAAGGTCCTTGAGAAGCATCGATCGTGATGGCACAAGCCCCGCTTGTTCCTGTTCTCTTCTCACCCTTTCATAATCATTTTACTGGGGTTTTGGCTTGCTTTTTTACTCGGCTCATGAAGTTACCGTTGTCTTTTATGCACCGTAAGCATTGTCGTCCTCAATGAAAGACGAAAGGGAATGCGAGATATTGATTACATCAGAAGCATGGCGAAATTGTATTTCGATCGAGATAATCATGCATCTACTAAAATCATCTTGATTCTCGAAGCCAGACTCATCTTAGCGCCAATCTCGGCAGTGCTTTGAATCAGCTAAGGGTTCTAAATCAGTCTCTGTTTAGAATCTCAGCACAAGTTTCAAATTTGTGGAGCCCTCACATGAGTACGAAACCCTAGTCTTCTATGTCTGTTCTGCACCTCCTCTTCCTTTTCCGTTTGTTTACCTTCTTCTAATCTAATCTTTCTACTTTTGCTTTTCGTTTTTGACAATCATCTTTTGAACTCAAGTCACTAATGGAATAGCACGAAAAAGAATAGAGGAAAGGAAAAGGGCTCGGCACATTGTCAATGTTTAGAGAAAATTACCAAAAAAAATCATAAATTTATTGCAATTGTGCTAATTCAATTGTAAACCTTTTACATCTATGTCAATTTTAGTCCTTTCCGACAGCAACCGCTAATGTGGACACAAACCGTCCTACGTGGCCCGATCGGTCTTGGCGTGGATATTTTTAATGATATTTTAGTAATTGTTTGAATTTTTTTGTCTTTATTTTTTTTAAAAAAAAATTTCCCTTTTACTTAGGGTTGACAAGGGCGCCCTCACCTGGACAAATTTAGCTAGGGTGTCTTGGTCCTAAGAAGCAGAGAAAAAAACTTAGAAAAAAATGATAAAAAATTATTGAAAATGTCCACGTCAACGTCCATCGTGCCACGTAAAAATGCCGGCGTCCGCGTCAACGATTTTGGATGGAAATGACTGAATCGACACATATACAAAAGTTTTAAACTCAAATGGTTAAAAAAAAATGTTTAAGGCTTATGACTATTTAGATAACTATCCCCTCGATTCTACCTTCGAATTTTCTGTAATTTTGTAAATTCGAAAATGCAGCACATCATTGGCCGTTTGTTGTAATCGCTAAAGATGAGCTCATTGATGCGATCGTCGTTTTTCTTGTATCGAGCGCCTTGAGCGGAAATAAAGCCCGCTTGGTTTTGAGGACTACCATATTAAAAACCATCAAGTCAATTGAGAATGGATTTGAGACATCCATGGGGCCGAGATGCATTGCATCCACAAGGACGTGTTGTTCTCATTGGATGACCCACCCGCTTGGTTAGGGTTTTACTTTTCGTTTCCCCCCTTCACTTTATCTCGGCCGGCTGCATTCGTTTTGCAGAAAATCAGCTGCTCGGAAAACATTTTCCTTGACATCGATCGCTCTATTGATCGCAAAAATGAACAAACGAAGGAAATGCCTAGGCGTTGATTGTTTTTTATGGTTGAAACATTCTCCATTGATTAATCATATCAAGCGATACGAACTACCATTTTTTAAGAATTTTTTTTTATATCATTCATTTTTCGCAAAACAAACAAATCTTTAAATTTTAAACGTGATCATGTGTCCACCAACTGATCCATTGCATGCTGCTTCGTTCATCTTAATCATGATGAAGTAGTTTCTTATTCAGCTAGATAACGTTCTTTTACATGTCAAAGTACCAAAAAGCAAAGGGCCTTCCTAATTGCCACCCTGCATCGTCCCCTGAAACTAGAAGGCACGAGAGTTTGACTAAGCACACATGAAGATTAAAAGCAATAAAGCATCATGAATTCAGGCAGACTTTCAAGTAGCTAGCACGCTTGTGGAAAAACCATGCATGCCTTGAGAGCCGCCCAAACAGTGGCGGCACTTTACTTTGGATGGGTGTTTCTAGGGCACCTTGATCCTATGCACGACAAAATAGCCGCGTCTTGCCTTCACCGTCGGATGCGAGAGATTGCGACTCCGGTCGGGGGATGGCAAGTCACTCCTCGCCGTCGGATCAAGAACTTCTACGGTCAAACGCGAATTTGCCGTCTAAAACACCCACAACACGGTACAAGGGACTCGTTATGGCGAAAAATAGAAACAGACAGGAGCAAACACAACGAGCACCCACCCATGTACTTGCATATTAGCTAGCGTATTGAAAGCAAATAGGTTTAGACCTAGCTGGATTATTAGTAACAATTAAAGGCTTACCAGACTTAATTAAAATCTGCTTGTCAAATAAAATATCAGCGAAATGTTTTTGTCGATGCTTAGTCCCATGGGATTGGTGTGAAAACTTCGCGAATTAATTCGTGTAGGATACACTTGTTTCATATCCAAAGTCATTGTGTTAGACTCATTGGCCCGAGACCGTTCTTAAGTCCCCACAATGTAAAAGAGCAACGTGATTAGTGAGACTCAACTATATTAGTTATTAAAAAATAAAAATAAAAACACAGGAACCTGTTTGGGCTCAAAGCTAGCCCGAACCCATATTTCCAGGAAACCCGATAATCCGTATTCTGGCCCAGACCAGATCCAGATCCAGTAGCTTCATGGGCCGATAAGGCCTTGTTTTCTTCTCAACGTCACTGGGCCTGTAGTCGGTGCCTTCGTTTTTAACCTTTGTTTTTCCCTTTGTTTTTTCGTTTTAAAAATCGAAAGACATAAAAGCAAGCTAGCAGCCTCCTACCTCGAGCTCAGAAAGCTCAGCCGAAGAAGAAGAAGAAGAAGATGGCACAGACACTGGCAACGCCCGTCGCACCGCCGCTCTCTCCCATCTGCAACCGCGGAGGAAGCTCCGTCTGTCCCTTCTCCACTCTCTCTTTCCCCATCGCTACCCCTCCCTGGGTAATTTACCTTTTCTCCTTTTCTCTTCTGCCTTCTTTTCTTTGCTGTGGGGTTGTTCTCGTCGTGCTCTCTTGCGGGCTTTAGCTTTGGAATTCTTCGCGCTCGGTTTCATATTCGTTAAAATCCCTGAAGGATCGACTGAAACATGATCATTCCAGCCTTCCATTGGATTCATTTTCTAATGATCATCTTTGAATTAAGCTAACGGGAGGGTTTCACGAAGTTCTCTGAATAATTTCGAAAACAGGGAAGAGCTGATGCATTAGCGACGCGCCGACTTATTTTAGTTCAAATTCCTTTCTTTCGTCAGAGCTGGTTTCTCACAGCTTAAGCGAGATCAGGATCGTATGTTTGGTTGCAATGTGAGCTTAGCGCGCTAACCTTACTTAAAATTTCGAGTACATTGCGCTTCGATTGTATGAATTGGATGGGTTTACAGGTATTTGTTTTGTTTTGATATGCTTGAGCGGAAGATTGGCCTTGTGTTCTTGTTCTTTTGCTCTCTCACATTTCTGGATAGCAAAACAGATGCTCTCACCCTCTTGTGGAAAGGTGTCATTCAGGCTCGTTTCATGTTTCATCTGTAGCTCCAATGCCTAAGCATCTGATGCGCTCGTGTTGGAGGTGTGGAAATTCTGAATAATAAGCGTGTTGAGTACTCTCTCCGATGCATCCAGGGCATAGGCCAAACCCGAGCTCGCCAAATACCTGGCGAGAGCGAGAAACATACAACGCAATCACTAAGCATTTGTGTAGAACGATATATGTGAGAACGATTTTATATGTGCCATGAAACTATTTCATATTTAGCTTTATAATCTTTAACAGTACAATTTTCTTTTTGAAGTTTCCTGTGTGGCTTTATTAGGTCAAAATAAGAAGAAGATATAAATGCCAAACTTGTCCTCCCACAAAAGTAAACGACCATGTCATCATCGACGACCTCAGCTGCCGCCGGTAAATCACAAGAGGAAAGCTTCCTTCCACCTTCCGTCCCGGTCCCCACCGCCGATCCTGCCTCAACATCCTCCTCCCTCAGCAGCGGCATGACTCAGGCCTTTTGTTTCTCCTCCGGGAACCCTAGGATCGAAGAGACTCGCGGCGTCATGCATCTCTTCCCCGACGATGCCGTCTCCTCCTCCTCTCCCGATCTCCCGGTAATCCTGGCATTCTCTATGAGCTCGGATCATTTGAAATATTTTAAGATTTGTTACATGGAATGATCCTGAATGTGTCTTCATTTGCTTAGTTCTATGATTCTGTTGGGTATTGTGCTGATATAGGAACTGTGGATTGAGCTTGCCCTCAATGATTGCATAGGAGTTTGAGTTTCTACTTGAGGTGTGGTGGTGGATTGGTGTTGTTAGCGTATTTAGTGCAATGCCGGCTTTTGTGGGCGTTATTTTTGTTTAGTGCAATTGTTTGCTCTGTTATTCTCTGCAAGTCAATTGAACAAGGAATGTTTTGCTCTACAAGTCAATTGAACAAATGAGTAGTGTCAGACTTGTTGGCGAGATGTGTTGGTATAACATTGTTGTGCTTTTTGTCTAGGTTGGACGAAAGCCTCTAGTTTGTGTGTTCGGGGTGCCTGATCACATGACGTATGCCGACTTTTGCCAGTTCTGTGCCTCATTTATTGATCATATACTGGAGATGCGAATTGTCAGGTTCAATCTTGGACTCCTTTGCTCCATTTTCAATTGATTGACCTTGCTTGTGCTTGTTAATCAAATATATTGTTCTAATGTCTCGTTGGTGCTTAGGAATGACGGGATGGAAGACCAATATAGTATCTTGATACGTATGGATGGGCAGGATACAACAGATAACTTCTACCGGTACTTTAACGGGAGGCGTTTTAATTCTCTTGAAGTACGTTGTTCTCGTTATGTACTCTTTTTTCCCCTCTTTATGTTTAATTATTCCATTTAACATTTCCCTAAGACTTCTATGCAACATGCTTTATGTAGGTAGAGGTTTGCCGTATTCGTTTCACCGTAGATATACAGTACACTGGTTATAAAGGTTCAGCTGAGCATCCACAGACTTCTCCAGTGGCCACAAGTGAGCAGCCGTCATGCCCAGTCTGTCTAGGTATGTTTGTCATTTCTCTCGAGTGATGCCTTTTGCTTGCATGAACTTTCCATGCATTAATGATATGAGTGATTGGCTTTAGGTTCTAGGCTTCAAAGTTAGAATTATAGGTTTTCAAAGTAGATTTGGTGCTTGTGCCCGGAAGTATTCCCGATGCAGCAGACTCTAAGCTGTATCACATGGCTTGATTTTTATTATTTTGATTAGCTGCTCTTGCTCTTCACTGAATGTGACTTTAAGTAGTTTAGCTTCGCCTATCTTTTTACTTCTTCCTCTCTTTTTTTACTGTATTGGGACCCTATCTTGTGAAGTCCTGACTCCTATCTTTTAGAGATGCTTCACTTAGCAAACCCTACTCGGCTAACATATGATCTGACTTAAGAATTTTGTGCTTGTGCTATTATTTTTACCTCCTTTCAGTCTTTATTGTCTTTGAGAGTGCTCAGCTTGGACCACAACTTTTCTTGTCAAGTCACTAGGGAATGTTTCTCATTCAAATTTGTTTGGTCATCTTTACAACCAACATGCTATTACGTGGGTAATTTTGCAGAGAGGTTAGACCAGGACACGAGTGGCATTCTGACGACCATCTGCAACCATTCTTTTCATATTTCTTGTATTTCAAAATGGAGTGATTCTTCTTGTCCAGTAAGTTATTTAGTTGTTTTCCTCTTAAACTGTTAGCTTGGTGATTTTGTTCAGAGTTATTGGGGAGGTTATTACAATAGATTGAAGGTACTAGTTTTGAAGCATATTTGGGGTCTTCTTGAGAAGAAACATTTAATGGATTTACTCTGTTTTAGGTCTGTCGCTATTGCCAGCAACAACCAGAGAAGTCAATATGTTTTGTGTGTCAAACGTCGGAGAATCTTTGGATGTGTGTTATATGTGGTTTTGTTGGATGTGGAAGGTAATGAACTGTTCAGTTAAATATTATAATTTTCCCTTTGCATTCAGTCAATTCCATATTTTTTTCTCCATAAAGCATGAAGGCCTAACACGACCATTGATCAGGTATAAGGGAGGACATGCCATAGTACACTGGAAAGAAACACAACACTGTTATTCTCTTGAGTTGGAAACTCAACGTGTTTGGGATTATGCCGGTGACAACTATGTGCATCGGCTTATCCAATCCAAAACTGATGGGAAATTAGTTGAGTTGAATTCCCACTGTTTGCACTCTAGAGATGGTTGTGGAAGCTGCAAATGTGCTGACTCTGGACTCAATGAAGCTCTTCTTAATAGCAAAGTGGAAGTTGTAATGATTTCTAAACTCTACTTCAATATTTTCTTTCGATGTTCCGCTTGCTTCTCAGGCAATTGAATGCATTTTGCTTCAACTTTGTACACAGATTTTTAAGGAGTATGACGATTTGCTTGCCACTCAACTTGAGAACCAGAAATTAGTGAGTGTCCGTTTTAGAACTTCTTATTCTGACAGATTTATCGAGTGGATTCTGAGTTTGTTGATTCAATTTCTTTGGAAAAAATATACTAAATAGTTTTTAAGTTGTTCTTCTTATATGGTTGTAGTATTATGAGACTTTGCTTCAAGAATTTGAAGAAGAAACTGAAAGGGAAGTTTCTGAAGCTGTTGAGATGGCTTTGGCCACTAATAGTAAAGTCTTGAAAAAAAAGGCTAAGCTGGACGGGTGTGTCAAAGAGAAGAAATTTCTTGACGAAGTAAGTTCAGATTTAAGGAGATGTTGATAGATATCTCGTTATGTATCTATTTCATTTTTTTCCACTGAAATTGGATCTGATTTTTCATGTAGCTCAACAAGAATCTTATGGCTAATCAGGAGATATGGAAAGCAAAGCTTTTAGAGGCTGAAGACAGGTATGTTGTATGAGTAGTTTAGCATTAAACACAATAGCAAGCGTGTTAGTTAGATGGAAGCTAAAGGATTCACTCAGGTTTCAAGGGTCAATTCTATAATACCTAGATGTGGTTGTGCAGATCTTTTTCACCACAAGGGTATTCATCGCCTTTTCATTTACTGTAGCTGTCGCAAGGTTTGTTTATGAAGACTTGATGCCTTGTTAAACAATTGGTAGAATGCCTTGACTATGGGTAATAGACATGGCCTCTGCATGCATATTTCCTTTTGAGAAGCATGGAAATTCCCTTGACTCTTGTTCCTGATTAATTCCGCATAAAATGGCATAGTTAAAGTATGTATTTATTCTTTGACCCAAAAAAGAAGTATGTATGTATTCTAGTTTGTGTTGGCTTTTGTTTGCTCAGGGAAAGAAATGCTTTGAGAGCAAAAGATGATAAGATTCAGCAATTGGAAGGAGAGGTACAATCTCGATGCTTCAATTATTTAACGATTGGCTATTCAAACTATGACTGATTCAACTTCCGGTATTGCTGGCAGCTCAAGGACTTGATGGCGTGCCTTGAAGAGGGTAACTCTAACTGACCAGCTAGTTCATACCGGATGGGATTGAAGATGGCTCTAAACTCGGGAAAGCTGGAGGCTTTTCTTCGAGAAATGGTGCTTACGTGGACTAGGCAGAGCGGTGATCACAAGTTGGCCAAAATAAGGGTAAAGGGGTAATAGTCGTGGGACAGATCCGTCGCAAAGTGGCTGATTGCTTTTCTATGTATAATCGGATATTTTTTCCTGTGGCCCAAGAGATTAGCAAGACCCCGGTTGTTCTGTACAGATGAGGGGGTTGAATAGATTGTAAAATCTCATCTTTCTGTGTGTTGGCTTTTCCTTGAGAGTTTTGTTTTAATGAAAATTAAGATAAAGAAGTGTGTTCTTTTGCATAATGGCGGCCTTTATCTCAAACCCTAAGGCTAAATTCGATCCTCTGAATTTCTTGGTTGGATAGGATTGGATAGGGTGGGATATGAAATTTATAAATTTTGCCATATTTTATACATTGTTTGGTAAATCACAATAATAAAAGTTGGATATGTTCGTAATCTCGGTCAATTTGATGTGGAAAGAGATTTGGGAGCTGATTGGTTTTGTATTTTCACGTATCGATGTAAATGAGCATGAAAATGCACATACAAAGACTATAAAACTCTCTCGTAGTTCACTGCCAATTCTAGGAGAGAGAGAGAGAGAGAATATGATTATTCAAATTTACAACTAAGAAGATTTTTGCCTCTTAGTTACTTTCGTTAAATTTCAACATGAACTATAAAATTATGAAGGAGAATGAGTTTTGACTCTCTTTCTACTTTCATAGACTTTTGATGTAACTTGGAAATCTACGAAAGAGAAGAAATTTCAATTCTCTCACTATTTTTGTAGAGTTTTGACGTGAACTCAAAAGACTATAGAGGAATGGTAAAACTTCAATATGAACCAGAGATGCATCGGAGAAAGAGATGGAGATTTTTAAGTTTTTTTTAGAAATTCCATTGCCCCACATTCTCCAAAAATTAGAAAGATAATTTTTAAGTTCGAATTTGTTCATTTAAAATATGAGTTCTATTATAATTCATAATAAATATTTTAATTATAATAATTAAGAAGCTTTTTTATGAGAGAAAAAATAACTTTTTTACCATCAACATAAGAAATTCTATCTACCTTTATCACACTTCTCCCATGAAATAATTATATTCAAGCTATATATTCCCCTCATAGTCAACTCTATCATGTCATGTCTTTGAAGCCAAATACGGGATATGATAAATTTTATTCTATCATGATTTTTTAACCCGACTACCAAATGCAGCGTAAATTTCTTTTGGATGTTCTTGTTTCTAAACCCCAAACTCGTCCTATTTCATTATGTACACTCACGCATGTACTTGCATATAGCTGGATTATTGGAAACAATTAGTTGCTTACCGACAATTAAAACCCGCTCGTCAAGTAAGATATCGGCGTGACATTTTTGTCAATGCTTAATTCCATGGGAAAGAAATTTGTGTAGGATATGCTTGTATCATATCCTTAGTCATATCCCGACTACCAAGAACCGCTGGTATTAAATGTGGCACAGTGTGGCGTTGGAACCATTAATAAGTTCGGACCGTTCTCAAGTCCCAAAAATGTAAGAGAGCAACTTATTTGACCAATGAGAGACAGCTATAAAAAATTAAAGAAAAGACAACTAGAAACCTTTGTGGGCTCAAAGCTGACCCATAATCCGCAACCTTGCCTGGACCAAGATCCAGTAACTTCATGGGCCGATAAGGCCTTGTTCTCTTCTCGACGTCACTGGGCCTGTTCAGCGCTTTCCGTTTTCCCTTTTTCTTTAAAGTCGAAAGAGATAAACGCTGATAGAGGCCTCTTATCTCAAACTCGGAAAGCTCACTGCGAAGACGACGACGACGAAGGAGAAGAAGATGGCACAGACACTGGCGACGCCCGTCGCACCGTCGCTCTCTCTCATGTGCAACCGCGGAGGAAGCTCCGTCTCTCCCTTCTCCACTCTCTCTTTCCCCGTCGCCACCCCCCCCAAGGTAATTTCCCTTTTTCTCCTTTTCTCTTCCGCGTTCTTTTCTTTGGTGGGTTGGGGTATATGTGTGTGTGTCTGTGTGTGTTGGGGGGGGGTCGCGGTGTCGCGGGGTTCTCGTCGTATTCTCTTGCGGGCTTTAGCTTCGGAATTCTTCGCGCTAGGTTTGATATTCGTTAAATTCCTGAAGAATCGACTGGAATATGAACATTCCAGCGTTCTATTGGATTCATTTTCTGGTGATTATCTTTGAATTAAGCGAGCGGGAGGATTTCGCGAAGCTCGTTTGAAGGTCGATATGCTTTATGAAGTTCCCAAATAATTTGCAGAACATTGGAAGAGCTGATGAATTAACAACATTAAGACTTACTGCGCTTGTTCCTCGGAAAATAGATATTTGAAGGATATTTTCCCAAAAACAAATATTTTCATCGTATTATTGTAGATGATGAAAAGCGATATAAGTGATTATTTTTAGAAAATTATTTTTCGAATTATTCATTTTTCACTGAACAAACGGAGTCTTACTTTAGTTTACATTCCTTTCTTTTGCCAATGCTAGTTTCTCACAACTTAAGCGAGTTCGGATCGTGTAATTGGTTGGAATGCAAGCTTAGCATGCTATCAATACCTAGAATTTCATCGGCATTGCGCTTCGATTGAATGAACTGGATGGGTTTTTGTTTTGTTTCGATATGCTTGAGTAGAAGATTTGCCTAGTGCTGTTGTTCTTTTGCTCTCTCGCATTTCTGGATAGCGAAACAGATGTTATCTCTCTCTTGTGGAAAGGTGTCATTCAGGCTGTTTCGTCTTTCATCTGTAGCTCCAAGGCCTAAGCATCCGATGTGCCCGTGTCGGAGGTGTGGAAATCCCAAATAGCAAGCGTATCGAGTACTCTCTCCAATATATCCACGGCGTAGGCCGAACCCGAGCTCGCCAAATACTTTGCGACCTCAGCATGGAGAACAAGATCACCAAAGATTTATCGGAGGAAGAGCTCAGCACGCTTCGTGATGAAGTTTCCAAGTACATGATCGAAGGCGATTTGGTAGTCCACCCTCCTTTTGCATTATTCCCTCAGATCTCCCAATGTTATCCTCCTTAGCGTCCTTTTTCGTGTTTTGGTGATGCAGCGGCGGTTCAATGCGCTCAACATAAGGAGATTGAAGGAAATCCAGTGCTACAGAGGTATGAGGCACATCCAGGGGCTGCCTTGCAGAGGACAGCGCACCAAGAACAATTGCCGGACACTGAAGGGCAAGCGCGTCGCCATTGCAGGGAAGAAGAAAGCCCCTCGTTAAACAAATGTAACCGGTTTGTTTATCTGTGATGATCGCTGAAACGAAAACTCGACTTTGAACTCCATTCATTGTTGTGCAGGAGAAGGTATTTAAGCTAATGAAATCTGCTTCTGCAATGACTGAGCATTGTCGGTTTCTATACTTTGAGGAGCAAGTCCTTTTCTGCGTACTCATTAACTTGTTTTTGCTGATGTGCGAAACGCGATTCTTCAGTATAACGAGTTGTGGTTTAAAAAACTGGAGGCAATGCATCATCATGCTCAATTTTCAAAATCACAGACTGCATAATCAGGAGACTAATATCTGGTTCCGACAAATATAGTTTCTGGGTTTGCTGCAAAAATGAGTTTGGGGAAGCGTGGTCGTGAAGGTGAGTCAGATGATACCTTGGTTCAGCGGCATGTTCTGCGTACATACTGCATTAGCTGGACTCCGAATGTTCTTTTAGGTGATTTCTTACCGTAGTTTCTGCAGTCTCAGTTTCACTTGTTCATTTCATGTAGCTGCTTCTGTCCCTGTCAATCTTTCTTTGTGTTCGCCGGCAACCTCGTTGACCTCGTAAAATCTCAAGTCATCTTTGTGGAGTTGATTGTTGGTAGTGTATTAACGTCGCCATTTGTTCTGCAATTGCTCGAGCATTTACTCTGTCCGGATCACCTCTCTTTCTCTCGACTTTTGGTCATGTCTTCATCAGGATTCACTTTAGTACCCCGTTACTTTCTTCATGACAACTCATTTGGTTCCTGGAGGATATCTCGTGTTACTTTAAGCGAGTCCCGTTGGACTTCACAGCTTTACCACGGAGAAGATTGGCAGGGACTTCCTTTGCCAATCCGTCATGTGGTCGCCAAAACTAGCGTATGACCCCTAACTCGAAGCATGCGAGTCTCGTACGAGAGGCATCGCTAGTGATCACAAATTGAATCCATCTGAGTCCGGGTAGTTAGATTAACACAGGCCATCTGGTCTGCGTCTGCTCCAATTCCTGACAACTTAACGAATTGAATCCATCTCCTAGTCTTCTTCGACATCGAATCACTTGTATCCCATGATAGCTTGTTCAAATTGACAATCATCGACAAAACTAGCTACCAAAAGAGATCGCATCCAGCCTCCAAAAAGAAAGAGAGCAATCACGCTGATAAGGTGGCTAAGCCACAGAAAGCCAATCGAAATATGGTTAATCCGAATGAAGACGAATCCACAGCATTGAACTCAATTGACCGAAGGCACAATGCTTCGGCAACACAACTCAAGCCTCGACTCTATGAGACCCGAGCAGCACAACTATCACAATGGTGCATTCTTTACTAGACCCAGGTCCACATGAATCCATTAATCTCCGCCAACGATCATGCAGACTCAACATCCTGAGCACCGGCAATCAACAGTAGAGATAAGAGACCAGGCCAAGGCGAGAGGTTTTCCTCGTACAAGAGAGCATCAATCAAGCAAAGCAAAGCAAACAGAAGTATAACAGTGATAATGCCTGAAGAACAGGCACATGCACAGCCTGTCTAAACTTGAGGAGAACCAGTTACACCGGCACGCCCCAAACATAGGTATGTTACAAACACCTCTTTCATGAACCCAAGCAGAACAAACGACACATCGTTTCTTCCTAAAAAAAGTGACAATACAGCAAAATACACACGAAAAGTTCCCAAGTCCATGTGTTTCCAATTCACCCCGGACTTCGTCTCATGTTTCCTCCGGGGAGAGAATGAAAACACGGGAAGGAGAACGCTCACCTCCGTTATGTGGTAAACCGAAAATGCCACCACCTATCTATCAACCTGGTTCACAGACACCGCGGGAGCTTCGGCTCCAGCTTCTCGTGCCAAAGCTGCACCTGGACATTTCCCGATGACGACAAGCATACCGTTCTTCTGGCGGCCATCATGTGGCATTTCGGTGGCGATCACCGGCTGGTACTCCCTACATGGGAAGGTCCTGTTCTTTAAGCTGCCCTCCAACGCTACCTTGCCCTATAAACAAATGCATCACTTTCAAATATAGATCGTAACACAATAAAGACTAAAATTGACATAAACAAAATCCAGTTAAACAGGTTCTTTGAATGCCCCGGAAGCCATATCGACTTCTGTGGGGATAATTTAAGCTCTCTTTTGATTTTCAGGACAAGCCCTTAATGTCAAGGATTATAACACACCTATCACAATATGCAAAACAAATACCACCGTGGAAAAAATGGTAACAACAGGCAGAGACTCCATGACCATCCGTTCAAACTCATGTGAAAATGAAAGATGGCATCCACGAAAGCTTCACCTGAATCTTTGCGGGGCTGATTTCGCACACTTTCCTGCTCCTGAAGTTCAAGTTCTTGATTGGGAGACACTCCCACCTGAAGTTGTGGTAAGCCCGGTACATCCCCGACGCTCCGGTCAGGTTCGTGAAGTTCACGAAGGCATACCCCTTGTTGGCCTTGGTCCTGATCATCATCAAAGTCCGAATCTATCAATGGAGTATCAAATGATGAATCGAACATCGAACCCGAGCAAAGCAAAAGATAAACCAACAATCCGTGTAGTGAAGCACTAAAAACAAACAGCAAAATCAAAGGCCAAAGATCCAGCTGGTTACTTGAAGTCCACCGGGAGGTAGACGAAGTCGTACTCGGACTGGTCCTCAGCCGAATCCGCCATGGCATTCGCTTCCTCGCAGTGCTTGTCCAGAATGTACAACAAATCTTTCCTCCTAAACCAGACATAAACCAGATGGAAAAAGCATGATCAAAACAAGCAAAAATCAGTAACAAACGGTGGAGAATGATGGTCTATGGCTTCGCGCAAGGAAATATACATGTCCGCTGCATGTAGAGCAATAAATGCTCAACTAAATCGCAGAACGTTCAGGTGTGGAACTTCGGAAGTTAAACCGACAGTAACGACCATCCATTTCCCATTTCTGCGTTTCGACATTAGTAGCCACGAGATGAAAGAAATTCCAGCGCAAGTGAGGAAAAGAAATCAGAAGAAAAAGGTACTAAAACTTGTTCAGTGAGCAAGAACACAAGGGAACGCACTTGAACTGATTAGGGATGTTCCGAATCATGACCGTCGTGCTTCCGTTGAGTACAACCTCCGGATCATCGCGAGTAACATCGTCCCTCTTCGCATTCTCCGCAACAACGCAACCCTTGCCAAGCACAGCTCCATCGTGACCATGTTTGTTCTCGTCGCTGCTGTCGTGTTGCTTCTGAACCCATTTTCGCTCTCCGCAGGAGGCCGTGATCAGGTTCCCGTGCCTCTGTCTCTCTGTCATCGACCGAGGAGGCACAAAGCTCCGAATACCGCATCTCCTCCTATCCTTGCAAAAGGGTGCTCTTGGAACCCCCATTTTCCCGAGATTCTTCTCAAGATCACCACCGGAGACTGGGCGGGGCTTCCTCGGGGTCGCATGCTCACCGTGTCTGATGGGTCGAGTGCGGAACGTCATGCGGCGTTGAGGGTTCAGATAATAATGAACAGGCGAAGGAAGCCCCCAGCTTGCGAACACCAGGCGCGGAGGTGGAAACAGGTGGCGGTGCTGCTGGAGCTTCTGTGGAGCGAACTGAGGTGGCGTGTAAGGCTCGGCCATCGGATTCAAACGGGGTCTACCATCTCCTTCCGATGTTCTGGAGAGAAGAGAAGAAGCCTCGCTGGGTTTCTGGCCCATGCTGCGAACAGGTCACAATCTTCTCTCCTCGCTTCTTTTTCTGTACAGCTCTTTCTTTCCCACAGCGCTGGGGGTGGCTAGGGTTTATGGAGCTTATGTCAACTTTTCCTCCTCCTTTTTCCCAACGGGGGAAAAGCCGAAAAAGAAACAGAGTCGGGACAGATGTTCCAAGTTGGTGATGGAGCAGAGCTCGAGGGGTCGATGATGATGATGATGATGGCGATGGGCATTAGAGAGAGAGAGGGAAGTGAAAAGTCTAGTTCTATGCAGGGTGTTAGGTTTCACGTAAAGGGGTAAGAGATCTGGGCAATGATGGAAAGTGGGAAGATGGAGAGACTGTAGTAGTCACTCGCATTCCATTTAATGCTCAGTCATCGGAAGATGACAAACCTCGGCCTCCATCGGCGGCTTCACGATTCTGAAGAGACAGCCGCGTGTAGACATATCAGACAGACAGACATTGAGCCTCTGCCTATCTTCACGGTTTGTTTCGGAAAAGGTAAATGAAGCGCCATCTTTACTGATTTTCCATTTTGAAAGTTTGAGATCGACAAGATGTTTCCGGATCGAATTGAATTGAGAGAAAATAAAGATTGATTCAAATAGAATGTTCATCAATCTCTCTTGGATACTAGTAAAATGTGGAGGCAATCGGGATTGAGCAAACTAGACCAAATCGGACTGACCGAGTGGGTCCGATCTTTGAGAGGAGTGGTCCGATCCCCAACCTTAATAAATCATACTAGTGATCGAGCGATCCGATCCCTCGGTTCCATGATGAATAGGACCGGATTAGACCGCCTAGAATATATTTATTAGAAAATTTTGAAGAACTAGTTAATCTAATTTCTTCATCTTCTTGGACACTCACTCTTCTACTCTCTCTCAATCCTCACAACATAGTTCTGCTTGGCGCTCACTTCTCTCGCCTTCGCCTCTACACTTGCTCTTCTCATTGTCCCGCCTATCATTCATTGGCGTCATCGCTCTTCTCGTGTCTCACAAAGAATCGGCGAGACCTATCGCTGCCACCTTTGGCGGCGTCGACTCGTCGCTTCCTCTCTTCTTCTCCATCCTAATTTAGTTTTTTCTCATTATTTTAGGATTATAAGTACTCATGTGATGGTTATACGATGGTCATGTATATGTTTTATCGGGTTGGATAGTTGAGATTGGAAGTCGTTAGTTTAGATACAAGGGTTAGATTTCTACAAACAACTGGAATTAGCGGCCCCATTGAGACCTGATCGCCGGTCCCAGTCCGGTCCCGAAAATTTGGGACCGAGCCTATAGGTCCATTTCTCGGTTCCATACCAGGACCAGACCGGTCCAAACCATGCACACCCCTAAAGGCAACAAATGTCGCGATATTTCAAAAAATGAAACGGTCACGCTTTCACCTCAATTTTTTTTTCAAGGGAATCCCTTAACTTATTTAACCAATTTTCTTGAAAAAAAAATTAGAATTAAAAAGCCTGGCTTTGTGGGATTCTCAAATCCCACTGAGTGAGATTTTTTAAATATGGAGAAAGGAAAATAACATGAGGAAATGAATTGTTTTAGAGGATACTAAACATCGAAATATAAATCCCAAGAAATAGACACATATCATCGCTAGCTAAAATAAGAGTACTAATGTCATTAGAAAGATTTGTTAAATTTTAGAGATGAAAAAACACTCAAGATGTTGATTTCGAGACTACTAAGGAAACCGTTATGTATTTAAATGGCTCATCGTTTTATTTGCTCAAATCAAGTTGCTTTAGAACGAAGAACTAAATTTATTATTTAAAAGTTATAGATGAATCAATCACAAATTGTTTATTTTTTAAATATTATTCACTTAAATTTAATTCTTTTGATAATCACATTGCTTTTTTTAATCGGGTTGCCCTGTAAATAATAACCCCATTTAACGTGTGTACCGACTATCGTGATGGTCGGTTGCCTCTGTCGACCACCACGAAAAGAACAAATCCAAAGAGAGCGGGGGAGGGGGTGGGTAACTTGGCCGGTTCCTAAGAACCGCCGGTTCCGGTTCCGGGTTTGGAACCGGCGGTTCCGGGCCGGTTCCGGTTCCGATTCGGAACCGCCGGTTCCTAGGCCTTTTCCCCTTGCCTTTTATCTTTTTTTTTTTTAACCGGGTTGGAACCGGCCCGGAATCGCCGGTTCCGATTATTCCCAACCGGAACCGGTCCGCGAGGGCCGGTTCCGGTTCCGATTTGGAACCGTGGGCCCGGTCAACGGGCCGATTCCGGCCCACGGGCCCAAATGGCCATGTCTAGGGGTTGCCTGAGGATAGATACAATTGCAATGGTCAGATCATTCCACAAAAAAATAGCGAGGGGAAGAGAAATTTCAAGTGATCACCGCATGTGTTATAGCGAGCTAAATGTTGTCACGTTTCATTCGATTTTTTTTTATTTCTTATTCCCTTTAACTCGAATTAATGTCGTAACATTTCATTTGACCAATCCAGTCGAAATTAGCTTGTGGTGTCATCTGTGATAATCCAAACGAGGTGAGAATTTTATGGAGTCGAGCAATAGCAAGGCATGTCCGTAATGGATAGAACAACATCCAGCAAATATGTATAAATTTAGGGCATGTTTGACAACATATTTGTTCCCAATAACAGCTTCTAAGCGGGAAGGTGACTTAGGCGAATTGCCTGAGGATAGCTACAATTGCAATGGTCGGGTCATTTTTAGGATAGGAAACCACGAGAATGGCGAGGGGAAGAGAAATTTCAAATGAGCACCGCATGTGTTATGGTGGGTTAAACGTTGTCACATTTCATTCATTTTTTTTATATATCTTATTCCGATTAACTCGAATAAATGTTGTCCCGTTTCATTTGACCAATCCAGTCGAAATTGGCTTGGTATCATGTATAATAATTCAGAACGAGGTGAGAATTTATGAAATCGAGCAATAGTGTGGCATGTCCACGTGGCGCAGAAGTGAATAGAACAAAATCCAGCAAACATGTATAATTTTAGGGCCTGTTTGGCAACATATCTGTCTCGAGAACAGTTTTTCGAGTGGGGGAAGTGACTATGGCAAATTGCCTAAGGATGGCTACAATTGCAATGGTTGGGTCATTCTTAGGATAGGAAACCAGAAGAATAGCGAGAGGAAGAGAAATTTCAAGTGACCGTCGCATGTGTTATAGCGAGGTAAATATTGTCACGTTTCATTCGATTTTTTTTTATATCTTAGTTTGATTAACTCGAATTAATATTGTCACGTCTCATTTAATCAATTCAGTGGAAATTGGCTTGGTATCATATGTAATAATACAAAACAAGGCGAGAATGTTATGAAGTCGAGCAATAGTGTGGCATGTACACGTGACCCGGACAATGGATAGAACAAAGTCCAGCAAACATGTATAATTTTAGGGCCTTCGGCAACTTATTTGTTCTCGAAAATAGTTTCGAGCAAGAATGATTTTGTCTCGATTCTATTTTCGGAAACAATTTTCGAGCAAAAGAAAGCGTTTGGTAACTACACATTATTTTATTTCATTCATAAACAGTACCAACCAAAGAATGAAATATAACCCGAGGTTTAGAGAGTGTATTTACTAATCTGGCGGACAGAATGGGTGCATTATTTAAGATCTGTGAGGTTCGCGTTGAAAATCTATTTATGAAGATAATAGTTTCAAGTAAGGGAATAGGATTAGGTTCGGTAGCGATGAGAAAGGAGATAATTGCCAAAGAAGTCGTAAACATACTTCAAATGCGTCAATTTAGTCTTGAACTTTTTTTACTTGTCAATTCAATCCTAAACTTTTTGTAATTGTGCCAATTCAGTCAATTTGGCCTTGACGACGACATAGATAATTTCTAATAACAATTTAATAATTTTCGAGTCTTTAATTCGATCCGGTATCCGATCTTGCCAGCGACAATGGCCTCCCAGGGCCCTAACAAATAAAACGAAAAGAAAAGAAGATAGAAAAAATTACTAAAAATATTAAAAGAAATATTAAAAATTATTCAAGTCGATCTTAGCGACTCCATGTCAACGTCGATAAGGCAAGTAGACTAAATTGACACAATTGCAAAATTTTTAAAACTTAAATGGTAAAAAAAAAAGTTCAAAAATGAATTTACACAATTGCAATAGATTTAGGGCTCTTTTGATGATTTTTCAACGAGAAAGTTTGTTTTTTTCAACGTAAGTATCATCCCCGTGTTCAACAAATGGCACTAAAGTTCCATTATGCCGTGACTACAGGGTCAGCAGACTCAGCGCTAATTTTCGCAAATTATCATCTAGACTCGATCCGTTGCAAAACAAGGGTAGACTCGATCCGTCATGTCCGAACACGCGAGAGTTTCCCATTTTCATCTGCGTTGACATTGAGAAAATTAGGGTTTCTACTTTCACCTGAATCCTTTCTAACGTCTGCAGTTCGTGCTTGCATTGTTCCCGTTTGACTCCAACGCAGAGAAGAGAGCTATACCCCTCCTCCATGTTTGCTATTTGCGAGTAAGAAGCAGCCTCGTTCCCTGTGCTGTTCTTTTCAGTTTTCTTCTTTATGAACTTCACCTTCCCACACATGCATCCTTGTGTTTGCTTTCCAGGTTGATGTCTTTTGAGCCACATCGTTTCATGCGAAGCTGACTCCAATCTGTGCTTTGATAAGGCTTTTCCATGCAAACCCTACCAACCCAAACACACGAACGAGCAAAAGCTAAAACCTTGTGAGTAGACTTTTATGCCAGAGATGGGGTTTAGTGGGTTTTGACCATTCCTTTCTCGGCATACCTCAGCTGTTTTGTCATTGGATTTATGTTCGTGCCGATGAATAATCAACGCGTAGATATAACATTCTCAATATGCGTGTCAAAGGCTCAAGTAGTAAGGAAAGATACACATAGTATACCATTCTCCAGACCAATCTCTGAGTCTCTGTCCCATGAGAGGACGAGCCAGATTGAACTCTTGGCGGCTGAACATGTGCCCGGTCTGCAAATTCGTCTCTTCTGATGATGGTTCTTTTTTACTCTGCGGCACTTTTTGGACATGTATTTTCTTGGTCAAAGACTCCGAGTCCTTGGAGATATTTCACGTTCATATGTCGGAAAAAGACGCATAATAACATCCCTCTCCCTCTCTCTGTCTCTCTGAAACGTGAATCCGCTTGTGCCTGCGAGGGAAAGATTATGCAGCAAACCTCTGCTTTTCAAGCTTCGCTCTATCTCTGCCTTTTCACCCCTCGGGGGTTGACCTTCTTCTTGCGCAGATGTTTTTGCTTGTTTTGGCTAACTCCAACACAGACAAAGAAGGCAATGCCATCCTCCATGTTTCGCTCTTCGCATGCAAAAGGTCTCCGTTTCTTGTGTCTTGTAGTGTTTGCATTCGTTCTTTTCTATGAGTTCACTTCGTGAACGTGGTATGTACATGCTACGCCTCCAATAATGTGATTCTTTTTCTAGGTTCCACACATAAATCGCCATCCTAAATAATAATGCACGACGCATGTAATAACTAAGAGATTTTATATTCTATATACTAAGTAGACCAGTCAATCAAAACGGATGGATCGGGCCGGATCGAAAATGATCCAACCTAAATATACCCATTTCCATGCAAGACAAATCTCGTAACCCGTACTCGATCCAAAACATATTCCTAATAAATTTCCGTAACCCAATCTAAGAAAACTCATATGACTCCCAAACTGAGGTTAGAGTACAGAGTGAGTAAGCGCGAGATTGAGTGAGGGTGAAAGAAAATAAAGAGAGAGATAAAGAGATTGTTTGAGTTTAAGTAAGTTGTAAACCCATTTATAACTCATTTATGACTCATTTAACACTCATATTATGTTTAAATCTATTTATGACCAAATTATTGAATTTAACTATCATAAATAGGATACGAAATGAGTATATTAACCCATTTTGACAGGTCTAATACCAGGATTTTTTTTTTTTTGGTCGAATATACTAAGGCATGTTTAGGCTAGACTAAAACTGATTATTCATCATTTAAATTATACGACCCATAATTTTCTCTCTGCGCAATTCTTTCATTTCAAAAGTAATGGAAAGTCCATGAATTCAGGTACCTAGACTTAGGAGCAAAATGTAATCATAAGACATCTCTGAATTTGAGTTGTGTGTGGCCAAATCAACGATTTCAGAGTGTCTATAGCCAAAGCCCAATCGCAGCATTTGGGTCTACTCTGTCATTATCTAGGGCCAGCTTTTCTCTTCTTGGGCCAAGGGCCCACCCAGCTAGGCCCGGTCGTTTTTGTGTGGGAGAATTCACGATTGTTGAAGCACACCATAGAAAGAATCAACAAAAGACATAAGACATAAGTTAGTGATATACGAAAAATACATTTGCAATTTCTTGATCACAGTTAATTTCCGACCGTTGTCATCAGCTCGACTTAAATATTAGAGGCAGACTAAGAGTTTGATGTCCTTTTTCAACGTGCTTAGCTATTTAAAGAGATGTATGCCTTAGGTAAACATGATTTAAAAAAAGTTGGACTAGATCTCAGCATTCTTCCTTACGTACTCGAAAGAATTCTTCGCAGGACGCCAAAAGGCCATTGTCTAGGATCTTTGTGAGGATAAAATTAGAGATTATAATCTCGGGTCTCCTCCAACATCGAAGGAAAAAGGAGAGGAATAGTGGACAACCCACTTAACATTATAAAAGGCCGGATGTCCATGCACCTTTCCTTAACTACAGACAACATGATTAGCGTTGTCTTGCACTACCCAAAGACGTGAACTATAAGGTCTAACCACGTCAGTTCGTGAATAGCATGAGGTCATGAACTGATTAGCGATATAATTACCCAAGGGGGTTTAGTGCATAAAAACGAAGTTAAGCAAAAGTCGTAGAGGAGAGGAGACGGGTTTGGTTATTGTCTGCCGTAGCGGAAACCTCATGTTGGTCATGATGGAGACCTTCCTGATTGAAGAGTTTGTAGGATGCACACAGCCTTTTCTGGTCGTGAATTCCTCATCGACATGCCAACTTTTCGCGGTTGAAAAGAGCAAGGGAATTCACACTTCTATGTTTTCCATATGTACGACTGTCAAGCCTAAGAAAAGTGTTTTTGGTAGGTTGAAAAAAAAAATCATGCGCCATCGTCTAAATCATTGTATCAAACATAGGTTAAAACCGTCCTTTAATTTTGTCGTCTATCATATCTAGATGGGCACATACGACATGTTTAATGTTCACGTCTTGACGGGCAACTTAAAAGAACCTCACATGTTCATTCACTCGATCAATGCATATTCTTGCAAATGTAGGCAATTAAATGTGGAGAGATTTTTTTTTTTTTTTTTGGTGGGAGTTGAGGAAAATATCCTCAATTGCTATGATCGGACTCGACTTAACTTACATGATTGGATGGATGTATTATCAAGTCATTCTTTCCATATGAGGAAAAGCTCCGCCTTAAGTAGGTAAATGATGGGCCAATGAAATACTTCAGTACCTCCATAGATCGCTTGAACCACGGCGGATGACCTAATTATGGAACTGGTCGCACTCTGTGGTGTGCGGAGAATCGAACATACGTAGTGCGCTATCCGGCGAACAAACCAATCAAATTCTTAACCGATAAGCCAATCACATGGAAGAGACATTTGGCTCAATTGCAAACCAAACCAGACCTTTTTCCATATTGAAACCAAACCAAACACCATTGATTCACGTTCTTGGTTGGGTTTGTCGAATGTGACACGACTTTTGTTCATCCCTACGAATCTATCGCTTGAATATAATGTTGTGATTGGTGAATGTCAGCACCGACTTCAACATTTGCTTTGACATTCATTCTAGCCTGCCAAACGAAGAGTTAAAACCCTAGGGGTAACTAGCAGTAGCACCCATTATTAACATCGATCTAGCACTAATTAGCGGTGACTTTTCGTTTGCCTTTACGACGTGGAAAAGTCAATGGTGTGGCTCGTTTTGTCTTAATTGGCAGAGAGGGGTGGTCGGGACTCGTGAGTCATTACTGTTCATAATTGCTCCCATTCATATCGAGTGACCGATACTTCGTCTACGTGTTGCCCCGAATGACCCGTTCCCCAACAGTTAAGTTCGGTCGCTTTCTCCTCGTGCGACCAGCTAATTTAGCAACGCATTCTGCTCAGCCTTGAAAGATACTCTTTGCCCATCATTATGTCTGAAAGAGAAATTTAGAGATTTCTTACGAGCAGAATGTCAATTTCATAAGGAACGTGAACATTTATGTAGAACGAATCTCACATGAAAGTTTGTATACGTTTTAAGATGGGAAGTACTGTACCGACAGTGCTAAACGCATGAATTTGTGTAACGAAGTCCTAAACATTTCTTGATGGGTGCAATTCAGGCCTTCCGGCGAGGTCATGGCCAAATTTCTTGAAGTGACACAGGGATCTGACACAGCATTTTTTTTTAATTGTGTTACATATATGTGGCTTGACGTGGCGTTGATGTGGCGTCACGATAGGAAAAGCCTAAAATTGAAAAAATGCAAGAAAAAAAAAGTAATTTTAAAAAAATTCAAATAAAAGGCCAAGAATTTGACAAACAAATAAAAGGAAAAATGAAAGATAAACTAACCAATGAGAGATTGACCAAAAAAGAACTAACCTAAGAGTGAGACAAAGAGAGAGCAATTTGTTTACCGACGTCACCGATAAGGGTTGGGGACCCTGACCGCGGGTAGGTCAGGGCATGTAAGACCTCGCCTAGCCTAGATATGAGCAAGGGCTCGCGCCCTCGTGCGGGGTTGGCTCCACCACCAGCCAACATGGCCCGAGGGCTCACAGCTCCGGCTAGCAATCCGGGGTGGGCCTCAAAACACCCCCCCTATCCCGATGTCGCTCTCTCTAACTTGATTTTCTTTGATTCGATTATACATTCTCAAATGTTTACGACTTGATTGTATATTGGGCCAAACATGTAGGACTTTTGATGCATTTCTTTCCTTAAACAGAAAAAACGTTTTTGCTGCAACTCTTGCTGCGTGACAATATCAGCCGCTCAACCCCAGCTTATAACTCGAGGACAATAACATATGCCTCTCCAAAAAGTAGGCTGAGACAGTATAATCATACGGTTTCAGCTGCTATCTTCTTTCCCTTTATTTTATTGCGGTTATTCTCCATTATGCAAGGTCAGCAATTATTTCTGGATGAAAGTAGTTCATAATGAAGGAGCGGAGTTTGTCCCCTGCAACACAAGCCCTTCATGTTGGAAAATGATTCGTGGCTTTTTCCCAGACACATTGGCCACCCCCACATTGAATACATCCACATCATGCACCGGATTACCTAATTCACATAATAAAGAACCAATCCACGTTCGTGTACCAACTTAAAATCTCTGAAGAAATAACCGAAATCTCGCCTGCTTATGTTTGTATGTAGGGCGATCCGTCTGGGATCATAACATGACTCAGTCACTGAAACTCGACAATCCCTCGAGAGTCTTGATTAGGTCTCTATGTCGCCGGTTGGTTCGATATACGTCCCTTTTTCTTTCAAGTTGTGAACCATTATGCGAAGGAGATATGCTTAGGACCATGTTATTATTTATTCTTTTGATTAATGTTCATGGACCTACGTCGACTTAAGTGTGGTGGTTATGGTGGACTGCCCCTCTGGACACAGCGCCAGGGCACACACTTGCACATGTTTAGTCTCAGTCCGAGGCTCTAGCTGTATCTGCCCCAACGAAATAAATAATATAATTGAAGCTCTATCATCTTGTGTCGACAGATTCGTAACGCTTGGGTTCCATCCGAAGATCGCAACTTTATTGCGCAGATTTCCATCTTTTGGTACGCGAGTTTTCTACGTATACATTATATACGACTCTCGACTCGTTCTTGACTTGGACCTAACGTAATAGAGAAATTTAAAAAGACCGAATCCTTGTTTGTCACACACGATTACCTAAGGAAAATGCTTCGACGACGATCTTCACGGAAACAGTGCATACACTCTTAATCATAAACTCACGCACCATCATCACGTGTTTTGCATAAAGACTCATTGATTGGAAGATCGTGCGATCGTAAATAACCGACAAGATCTTGTCGAGATAGCAGCCTTCCATTACCTAAATCGGGAAGACGTACTTTGAAAGGGTTCGAAAAAGCAACAGCTTTGGTGCCACACCGACTACAAATCTCAAGAAACACACCTAAACGTTGCCGATGTACCAAACCTAAGAACTAGGCGGCAACATTTGTTTATGTGTATATCTCCCCGGAAGACTAGGGTTGTGGAAACTTGCATCTACTTCTTGGCCTCCTAATGAAACCCCCCTAGGGCAAAACTGTCTTGACGAAAATAATGCGATAAGCGTTCTCTAGCTCTAGCTCATGCGGGGTGTTGGGCTTTGGAGTGACAAAATCATGTGATTACGCATAATGCCCACCATCGAGCTTCTAAAGTTGAGATGGACGGTTCATCGATCCATGCACATCGCACGTACATTATTACAGCTGAGGGCATGCATGGCGTCAAACTCAGTTGCATGAGAATGTGTGGAAACCCTAAAAAAAAAAACAAAAATCATTGCGTCCCGGTTTGGCCTGGCCTCGTTCAGTGGATCACGAGATGGACACCTGACCGGTGTGCGTGGAGACACAGGAGAAAAGGACAAAAATTCGAGTTGCTCAACTTTGACTTGATACATAAAGCCCAAAAGTTTTCTAGAGGAAATGGTTATGCCCACTCAACCTTAACTCGAATATAAATTTGGAGAGCACATTGGTTAAGACTTTCCATGACGACAGGAAAGTTTATTTCACATGAGTAGGCAAATCTGGAACTCACGAATCACCTTGCCATTAACATTATATACATCAGTTGAAAGGAAAAATTACCAAAAAAATCGTAAATGCATTTATATTAAGTCAATTCAGTCATAAAACTTTTTTTACAACAATCAAGTCTTACAGACTTACACATTTTATTTTTTGTGCTAATTCAGTCATAAATTTTTTGTATTTGTCTTAATTCAATCCTTTCGATTAATTTTGACGCCAACATGAATTTTTCATTTTCTTATTCTTTTTCTCTTTCTTTATTTTCTTCCCTTCCTCTTTTTCTTCCAACCAGTTGTTGAACCTCGACGATGGTTGAAGACCGGCCGAAGCGAGGGCGGGCGAGGTTGGCCTCGCCGGCCATGGTAAGGCCGTCGTTGGGCGGCACTCGGTGAGGTGCCCGGTCATGACGGAGTCTTACAGTTTGGTTTCGCCGGTCGATCCGGCGTCGGTGGCTCTGACTTGGACCTTGACAAGCTATGGTAGGAGTGTCCGATACTTTTGCCCACACGCAGAACGTAAGAAAGCATACTAATGCGTTGTTCCAAAACGGGTCAACGCATCATCTTTCTGATTTGATGCAAGCTGTACATCTTCATCATTAGTTTGCTCCTTTCCCCAGGGAAGCAAGCGATGATCCGTGAGCAGTCCGAAAATGAAACTCATGCAAAATTATGTTAACGTCTGACTAGCACAATGCATGTTGACGAGTCCCATTTCATGTGAAAATAAGCACATTTTAGCAGCCTTCTCTGTTCCTGCATTGGGACAACTTTCTCAGCGTCTTATCGTAACTTTGGTTCAGACTTCAGAGACGAAAAGGAATATAAGCTAACTCTTTTGCAGCTATATTCATTTAGACACGACCAAAAAGCCATAAAAATCATTTGCTTTACTTGGAGCAAGAGGACTTTCATGTCTTCTGTATGCCACCATAATCTCTATCGTGCCATGCTCGATCCAAAATTTCCTCCTATTCAAATTGTGCACTAGTTCAATGACTACTTTCGTTTGACCCAAGAAAAAATTACTAGTTTCGACTCGGGAATTAGAACAAGCACAAAATCCATAACCTGTCAATGACTTAAATCAGTCTTGGTCGAATTAGCCCGATGTCGACTGCTGAATTAGGCTATAACAGCTTGGTGTCTGTTTGTAACATCGGATTAATCGTCCACTAATGTCGTACGGACGGATGTTCACCATTGCTCATTAGGTAAAATTCGGATACCAACTCTGTGCAATTTTATTTAAATGCTTCTTAGTGTCGATTGTGATTGTTCCTACGCATCAAAACATCGACTCCATCGACCCAATAGTTTGTTCACTCCAAGAGATTGATCGGACTGAAAGCGAAATCTATAGTACCAAATTGACGGTGATTTTCTATTTTCATTTCCGGAAGTACGTCACAAGGAAAATTTGGAGTTCAGGGCTTGAATTATCCACGAACAGAAGTGGGTTTGTTCGTTTGCTCGATTAAGAAAGGTATTTTCTCATCATATATCATAGCTGTTTCAGTTGACCAGTGGTTGACTTTTCAGGTTCCATTTCAAAGGGTTGCGGCCATAAGATGTCCCAACGAAAACAAGAAGGATGATTCATCATGTTCATCTCTTCTTGACTTCCCCATGTTCGGTAATCTCAGATTTGTTGCTTCTTATTTTTTTCATTAGCCGTGCAGTTCTTAAATGGAAATTGTTGAGAGCAACCAACAAGCCTGGATTTAATAGTCACACGAGAACTCCGACTCGGAGCTGATGTGTGAGGAGAATATTATTGGGGTTATTATCCCACATCGATTGTTGAAGAGATTGATGATCGATTTATAAGTGTAAGGAGAAACGATACCTTTTCAGCAAAATTTTAAGATGAGATAATCTTAAATCTGCCAAACAATAATATCAGAGTTGATGATTGCGTAAAATTCTCATTAACGAATGCCTCGCGGGGGCATTCCTGTAAATCAGGGGTGCGATAAAGAAGGAACTTTTCTTTTCTTGGGGGTGGGCGGGGGATGTTGGCGTTCGGGAAGTGAAAATGATGGGTATCGCAAGAGACGGAAGTGAGTGTGTGTGAGAGAGAGAGAGAGAGAGAGAGAAGGGACTGCAAATTCCCACAATGGAAGAAATTAGCAGGCCTAGACATTTATGGCGACGGCTAATCTTGTCTATATGGACGAAGACAGGCGGCACGAGTTACAAACCGCCCCATTTAATGATCCCGCCTTTCTTTCTCCGTTCCCTCCAAATCAAATCAAAGTCATCCCATCAACGGAACGGATATGTGTACGTGTTGCCTTGGATGTTGATATGTGTACGTGTTGCGTCAATTGGCCTCGGCAGGCTCCATCTAACCAAAAAAATCGAAACGAGGGATGATTTTGGTGATAAATAGAGGCAAAATTGAATGTAGCTTATTACAAGACTTTGCACGGTCGATGAATATCGCGACATGGAGGAATAGAGTTCCGAAAGAGCTCCGCGCTTCCGTACTTTTCACATAATACGAGCCCGAAAGCGTTATTTACCATCTATTCCATGGAAAAATAGTGTTTTTTTTTTCACTCAATTGGTAAAAAAAAACACACACGCGCACAAGGTAGTTTATGTAAAAATTGCAAAGTTAAGGGGGTTTGTTGCAAGACGAAATATGCCCTTATTTTCCTCCCTTCTAGCAACTACTGTCTATCCTGAAGTCGGCAAAGGTTGTCCCACTATCATTAAATGAACAACACATCTAGATGGATCATCATCTTAACTTAAGACGAGGGAGGGAGAGAGAGATTTATTAATATAAGGTACTTTTTGATTTAAGGTTTTCGAAATCTTTCCGAGAAAATGATAGTTTTTATCTTTGTGTTCGTAATTTAAAGGAGAGAGCAAAATAGAAGATGACACATTTTCAGTCGATGTCACAAAACAAAGTTGTGAAAAAAGTGAGCAGGGGTCTCTAGTCATTTTCAAATCATATACAAATCCGGGGATTTCACTATTTTTTTTTTTTTTTTGCCCTTTTCACCAAAGTTTGGGGATCATCATTCTGGACTGGGGCCTCCAGAATGATTTTCTAATCAAATTTTGCACCGATGATATTCGCTCGTCTTGGATACTTCCGGTTCTCACTTTTGGAATTCCAGAACTTCAAATTTTCTCCCCAGGAGGAAAATGCCCGCCGGCCAAAAACGAAAGACGGATTCGATAATCCGCCGCTGATTCCGATGTGAAAAAAGCACGGACGTGCTCTTTGAGCACGTGGTCGGTAACGTTGTTCCAATGAGTTATCTTATTATCCGGAGTTTGTTCTGTTTTGAAATGATCTGAGATTTATCTTAATTTATAATTAAATTAAGATATTTCTCTCTTATATTTCGAGAAGTGAAATGAAATATTATTTTGACATCACCTCGAAACTCTCCGAAAGCAACTCACTCAAAAGCAATCTTAAAGGCCAACTTGTGGACCAAGAATGAGAGAGGGAAGGGTGCCCCATTTATTAAACATCTGTCTATTTTTGGTTGGGGAAGATGAAACTTTGACATGGCTCCACTGAATTAAACAAACATTAGTTTAGTGGTAAGAAGTAAGAACGCCTCCCAACTTCCTAGAGAGACGAGTCCCAATCTGGCAATCTCACTTACATAATCTTGGCCTCCATTGATCTGCGCAATTTCCCATATTTCTCAAGGAGAAAGGTTATAATAATGGAGGACGCACAAACGCAGTATAGAGTTCAGCAACGAGGCAGCAAGGGGATCTTAAAAGATCTCCTTGAACTTGTTCTTTCGAGGCACTCTTCCCCCCTTGGTCAAATACTATAATTTACTCTTCGTTATCCAAATCCCTAAGTTTATTATAATCGACCCTTAATTTCATGTAGGCTGACAAATCTGCCACAACATCGCCTTACTACCATCACCACGTGGAGTCCACCCAATGTAACATATGCCCCCCAAAAAAGTTTGAATATTCAATTTTTGGGTACACTAGTGTTAAGATATGGCCAAAGACACGATAGAAACTTGCAAAGAGTTACGAATTGCTCCAAAAATGCTAATTATATCCAGTCGATTGCTTTAACATCTGGTCCAAGAATAGAGTATCTATGCTTAAGTAGTCAATTTTCCCTTTAGCAGCAGGATGGGGACATCCATTTTGGCTGTGCAAGGAGGGGCAAAAAAAAAAAAAGGGAACTGTTGGGTCCATTGCGCTGGACCATCTTTTGGAGGTTGTAACTTTGTTCATTGGAGCAAATGGTTAATCAATGTTGAACCGCAGCTTCCATGTAATTAGGCATGTGAGGAAAAGGAACTGTGTTGAACCACTGCTTTCCACACAATTAGGTAAGAACTAGAGATGGTGACTGCCTGGCTTATTTGTGTTTTATTACTTTTGACACCAAGTTGATGACTTTTCGGCCTAACAAGTAACAACTCAAAGGGGTTTTTAACTCGTCATTGGACCGAGGATCGGGTTATTTGGCTTTTGCTAGTTTCCTACGATTATGTTTTCAAAGAATTAAGGAGGAGATTAGGGAAAGGATCGACCCTTTTTCAAGAGGGCACAATTCGGACTAAATCAGCGAGCGAGCGAGCGAACCCTATTTTTATTTTTATTTTTCCTCCTTTTGTTGCTCGCAAATTCCTCTGCGTTTGGTGGTTAACAAGACCCCGATATGATTAATAAGTGTTTCGAAAGTACTTACTAAGTAATTTAAAAGAAAGAAAGAAAGAAAGAATGAGAGAATATGTTGTTTTTTCATATACATTTGAAATGGGAGAGTAGGGTGTGAGGAATCACACGATAGGTGGACCCAAAAGGGAGAATATGGGGTCAAAAAGAAGAGAGCAGAAGCGTCGTACTGTGTGGGAGCTGGGGGCAGGGCGGGGACTACTTCCTCTGCATCAGACTTTGACCTGTGCAGTGACGTTCAACCCCACAAAAACAAAAACCACAAGGGAAAGAAAGAAAGAAAGCGCCCCATCGCACGAAACCCAATGCATATGCATTGTGCACCACGTTCTGCTACCCTCCCTCCCCCTCAAATCAATGTTAAAGGAGACGGCGTTTCCACAGACTCCATTACAAAATCTGATAATCACCCAGAAAACGAAACGAGCAATTAAAAAAAAAAAAACAGGGTATGACTATGCTTGTGATGATGACTCGCTTGAGTTGCCAATCGACTCAAAGACTGTATTTTTTAACACGAAGGGCAAAAAGCAAGTGAAGAAATAAAATGCCAATGTAAACAGTAAAAGAAGGAGAGAGAGGGGGTGTAAAGAAAGTGAAGGGAAGGAGGGAAGCAGAGAAGCGCATCTTTGTTGGCTTTCTCTGCTTTTCATGTGATGGCCCTTAACCTCTTCCTCCTCTGCAAAAAGGAAAAGGCCAATGACCCCATTCCCATGCTACTCCTTTCTTTCTTTCTTTCTTTCTTTCTTCCTTTCTTCCTTTCTTCATAAATATACAAACACATACATCAACAACAGAGACAGAGAGAGACAGATGCAGTGGACCAACCCCCGTTTAGAGATTGGAGTATGAATGTTGTTCAAAAGTAATTGTGGAAAATATCTCTCACATTATAATAATTCGTTTAAAATTCTCATCATAAATCATCCCTATGACCTGTACAATTCCTTATTCCACAATCTCCTCCCATTCTCTTCTTCTTTTGAATCTCTCACTCCTCTGGGGAAAACATCTTCTCACTTCCCTATACCCCCCCAACCTTTTTCAAAATCTCCACATATCCTTGCTTGCCTTGCCCACAAAATTTCCAGAAGAAACACATTGAAAAAATTATCAAAAAAAGCAAAGGAAAAACAACTAATGAAAAAGAAAGAAGTTGCCCCTCCCGTGTTCAGAAGAGCCCCCCTCCCCCCAATCCCCCCAACCAATGTACAAGTATTTGCCCTCCCCCTTTCACTCCACAATGACTGATATAATCAAAATTCAGCCGACCATCCACGGGTGACGAGGTGCTTACCCACTGCATAAACTCTGCACCAGCAGCGACGCAGGCCTCCAATTTACAGATTCTCGCGCTCTGACCCTCCGAGGGATCCACCATGAATCATCGTCACCGCTCGAGTGGTTATGCAGTCGATCGTTGGTTCATCCACAATTCTGTTTCTTTCTTTAAATACTTCTCTTTCCCTCCAGCAGCTACCTTTCCTCTATGAAGATTCTCCCTATAAAATCTCGGAATCTCTTGGAATAGAGTTTTGGATCCACTGCGGAGATCGAGGTGGGATCAGCTTGCAAGGATTTATACGCATGCTCTAACTTCTTGGCGATGTCATAATCCTGTAGGATGTCGATGATGCCGAAGTACAAAACGACCTCGTATGTCTCACTGTTTCGTGAAGGGGTCAAATGGCTCACTCCCCCTTGAGTGTACTGGTCAAAATCACTCCTCCGAGCCATTCGCTCTGCTCTTGCCGGCATATTTGCTCCTAACCGTATCAAGGGTTTCCTGATAAAAAGCAATTCAGTTCTACCTCAGAATGAATGTGTTATAAATTTGTTATGGAAAAAACCAAAGCCATCACATATACAATTGATGTCCTGCCACATTTTTTCTGATTCGAATGAAAAGAATCCTGGACCCGCGAATTCATTGGAACAAAATCGAGAGAGAAATCAATGTGCAAGGGCATGGAAGCTCTCCATCAGTATTCTATAGGACAACATAAGCTCCATCCTTAAATATTCCCAAACCCAATCTTGGAGCCAACAATAGTCCACAAGCCTTGTCCTAAGAGATGAAGACAGAACATGAATCGTACGTTACCCACATACAACTATTGCTTAAGCTACCAAGACCATTGATTGCCCTTGTCAATCGCGCTAGATTTAATTACTCTTCGATCAGAAAACATTGGCAATAAAACTTGGCCAATCCCAATTGTATTAAATTTAGACGACAAAAAATCTACCAAGAATCTGTTCAATTACTCTAGGAAGTACAATATCAAAATTTGGACAATAGCTCAGTTAAAGAAAAGAGAGTATGTTGGCAGTAACTCCAACTCAGGCATTAGCAGGGTGATCTTGAGAGAAAGGAACAATGAGTCTTAAATCATACCTGCCAGCTAAAACTCGGTCCATGTCTTGTAACTCCGCCTCAAGGAATCGGCAGCCCCGCATGAACTTTTCATTCTGATATGAATCCTTTTTGCCTGCAAAGGTGAATACATTCCTTATGAAACGTTCTTCATCGTAAACATGATGGATCTTTCTAGAGATAATTAGAGAGAAAGAATCATGATAAATTACCAGTTCGCAACACGAATGGAGATAACCCCATTTTGTCGCACGTGCTGGTATCACGAAAGTGAAGACCAACCAATAGACTATAATCCATTATTCCCTCTGCTTCTAAGAACTCACAGTCCCGCTCGATTTGCCTGATAAAGATTTCGGACGACATGAGTACTATACAGAAGAAGGAAAAGGTTTGCCCACAAATACAAAGGCCAGTGCAGGTTTTGACCAGGACTTACGTCATGAGATCTAGAAACCAACTCCGTTGCAGGCGAAACACAAAATTGAGATCGAGGTCCTTCAGGGTTGTTGTTTCATCAATCTCCTCCTGAGGTTTATCTGTCATGCGGCCATGGGAGGATCCTTTCAAATCAAACCGCCGGTGTATTCGGTATTCTGAGCAAAACAAGTTGGCCATGACAATGAACCGGGTCTGCATTTCAATAGGATCAGAGGTAAGTACTTAATGCACGGAGTATTCAAAGACCTGATAATGGTTGAAATATCTTAAATAACGCATACCTTCTGACCGCCGATAGGTTTGACACAGTGCACGCCAAAGAATTTTGTCACCAGGGAATTTTCATACTGGCGGACATGCTGGTAATAGCTACGGAGCATCCTTATAAGCACCTGAACACAGAACTTCCAAAATTCAGTTCCAATCTAGCAGCTCAACCTTTCGCACATATTTGCTGGATCACAGAAGTAGTGGGAAAGCTAACCTTAACTTCGGACTTCTTCACAGTTTTTATCATAAATCTGTCATCCTGAGTAAGGTAAAAGAAGCTGCCACTCTTCCCCGGTGAAGAGAGCTCTCTCAATGCATCGTTGCCGCAAATCGCTAACATGTAATCAGCAGGATCCACTTGAAATAGCTCCCTTAAGTGCCTGAAATATCGAGCCATGTATTTAGCAGATGAAAACAACGGATGGGGAAAGAAGATTGGGAAAAACAAATGATGACCCCAACTAGACTTGAAGAAAGATATGAAGCATTCATTAAGGAAAAATCAAACACTGAATGAACTGCACACCAAGCAAAGCACAATTACACCCCCCCTCCCAAACCAAATCACACTCCGTGCAATACCTGAACACCATTGGACAATAATCCTTCCAGCGGAATTCCACTGATTGATGGGGCGGCGTAACCTTTGATCCTTCCGGCGGAAACCTTGTCCAGAACTTCTCCTTCGGATCGAAGTCGCCCGGTCTCAAATCCCGCAGGTCGCTAGGCTTCCCGACAGAATACCTGAAGAAATAATTAACAAAATCAAACACCGTAACCCAGAAGGTCATCAAACAAATTTCCGAGATGAATCGTGATTCCAGTGGCCGAATTACCTGATACCCAGTTGCAAGTTGAGCATCAAGTCATAGTTCTTATGCCCTTTCGAGATCGTCTGACCTGGCTTCTTCGCGTCCCCAGTGAAACAACAAGGTCCCCTCCTAAAATCCCTAAACCCGTCGCGGTTCCGATAAAATATGGACGCCTCCACATTGTCGATGATGTCGCAAGTGATGTCCCCAGCTTCACCATCAGACTCCCAAATACATATCCTGGGGAAGTTCCTCTCCGTCAAGCTCCCCCTCGCGCCGTCCACGGAGGACCGCTTCCTCATCGTGGCGAGCATCAAATGCTCGGCGACAAAGGCCGCGTCGTTACTCTTCAAGCAGAGGTCCTTCCCGTTGCTGGCATAGAACGCCCCATCCAACTGCTGCTCAATCTTCAAGTCCTTGTTCCAAGAGATAGCAAAGCGACTCCCATCAGGCCAAATGAAGACGCCATTCCCTTTCGGGACCCCGTTCTCCCACTGCCCTTCGTAGCGGTTGCCGTTCGCCCACGTCAGAACGCCGCGGCCGGAGATCACGCCGTTGCGCCACTCGCCCTCGTACTCGTTCCCGTTCCTCCAAACGTACCGGCCCTGCCCGTCCTGCAGGTTCCGCTTCCAGGAGCCCTCGTAGAAGTCGCCGTTGGCGTATCGCTTCTGGCCGTAGCCGTGCTTCCGATCGGCGCTCCAGGAGCCGCGGTAGGTGTCGCCATCTGAGCCGACGAAGGTTCCAAGGCCCTCCATCCGGCCGGACTTGAACTCGCCCTCGAAGGTGGCACCGGAGGGCCAGGAGAACTTGCCCTTCCCGGAGGCCTTGCCTCGCCTCCACTCGCCCTCGTACATGCAACCGTCGGCCCACAGGTACTTCCCAGATCCGTGCGGCGCATTCCCCGAGAAGCTCCCGATGTACAGATCTCCGTTGGGGAGCGGCTTCTCGACGGCCCTCCCGGCGGCCGGGGTCACCGCCGGGGCGACCCTGCGCGTCCCGGCCTGAGATCGGCTCCGGCTGACGACGATCGGCGGCGCGACAACGAGCTCAAGGGGCTTCCGGCCGTCCTTGTCCGAGATGACCGTGACCCTAATCCCGTTGTCCTCCGACGACGACGACGATTTCTTCTTCTTGGTCAGTGAACTGGGCTCATCCAGCAACGCAGCTTCATGCATTTTTTTTTTTTTTGCTTTGTTTCCCTCTCCGTCGGAGCTCTACATGAAAGCAAACACTTCCCCCAGCGAAATTTTCAAGCTATCCGCTCCACGGGCCAAATCCATTGGAATCACCGCAGTAGCGGGGGCAAGACCACCGCCGGAGCGACATTCAGCGTCGGTGTTTCTCGGTACAGAAGTCCCGGATTCGGAGAGCTTCCCACTCTCTCACTCCAGAGATTGGCAACTCTCGCTGTGCCGTCGACTCCGAGCTCGGGGGAGAAAAACCGGTGTGGGTGGGGAGGATCCCTGCGAGCAACAGAAAGCTGCGGAGAGCGAAGAAAGAAGAGGATGGAGAGAGAGGGAGAGATTGTGCGTGTGTGGGCAATGTTTTAATTTGTGGAGGTCGAAAAAAAAAATAATGAAAAATTGGAAAGATTGAGAGGTAATTAAATTTGAGCCGGCTTGGCGTTGCATCGGTAACGGAGCTTAACGGAGTTTGGTTTCAGCTTTCTTTTGATTAGTGATGGTCTGGTCCCGGTGAAAGGACGAACGTGGCCTCGGAGGATCGTCGGAATTTCCGTCTTAGGACGAGGAGGATTCCTTCCTTTTAGCTGTAGCAGCATCCTTTTTTCTACGGCATCCTCTCTTCATGGGTATCATCGAGAGGTGACGACGTCTCCGAGGAAACCCCCTCCCCCAACTCCGTAGCCCGTCCGATCGGTTTTGTTCCGACTACCAGGTGGACGGTGGCCGCTCGGGTCGAATCCCATTGGAAAAACATCGCATCTTTTCCAACTGTTTGCTCTATGGGATCGGTTGCTGTTCGTCGCTGTGTCCCTCTTTACCAACTGAATCCGGCGAGATGAATCGGTGAAGATTCCAATTTTTTCTTCTTCGTTTTCAATTATATTGTCAGATCCGAGAGCAGAATTTTGTGGTGGTCCGAACCATGGATGAGCGCTGAGGAAAGCCTCATTGATCCGTCATAATCACAGAAACCCGGTCTGCCCACCTGCAAGATCTCGGACAAGTTTTGGCAAGTATGATGTCGTGTCGGTTTTACAAGATTGATTTGTCGACCAGTTGGGTGATTAAAACAAGTCGTTCATATGTCGAGTAGATGCGTTAACCTCAGCTGTTGTATATGAATATTAACCCTTGGCATTCCTCCTAGTTATTATTGTTGCATTTCGAAAACTATTTTCACAATTTTTCCAACCACAGAAAATTAATCGATTTATAAATAATAAAAAAAGTCTCCCTTTCTGGTAAGAAGAAAATCGCTTTCTTTAAAAGCTCACAACTTTCCTTGAGAAACGATTTTCGCGGAAAACATCTTTTTGAGCATGGAGCTCTCCGTCAATGACATATATTTTGTGGCGCTTCGTCGGAGATTAATTTGTTGAGGTGAGAATGTGAAGCGACCGTAATGCGTGTGTGCCTCCAACTGGGAGTTGGGTGCGCGAAACGTGGAATTCCTCCCTCAAACCGTGTGGAAAGCACCTTGAATTTTTTCAAACATTGTCAACAACAACAAAATCAGAAAATGACAGTGTAGTGAAGTGATCCCAACAATAGCCAATGATCTACTTAATAATGCCGGTGATAAAAAATGTTCATTTATAGGCATCGAAATTAGAATTGATTCTCTGAGAAGGAAATTTTATAGGAATAGTTAGATAAAGCGAGGCACAAAAAAAAGGGATTTCTAGAGTCGGTCTATTTATGGATATGAGTTATAATTTTCTTTCGGATTAAGGAGGATCTAAGTTTGAGTTTGGAAAGTGGCCGTAGATTCAAGGAATCGCGGTTTAAAGTGCCGCGGATGATTTCGGCCATCGGTTGATCATGTATGTATTAGCGTTTATCATGAATCTTAGTCTGAATTTTGATCGTATTTGGACGGCGTCGTATGGACGGGGTCGCGTAGAATGTTATCAGCCCGCGTGCCGTGCAGGTGGGAGTGGCGCAAATGGGAGACGTGCATGTGGCTCTTGACAAAGATTTGAAACTATTCTATCTTTGTTTTATGTGGCCGCATCAGCATGACGGCCCGATTTCCCCTTCAGTGGAGCCTCCAACTTTAGGATGAGTGGCTAATGTCTTCCCGAGATGGTCTGATCGCAAATTGGGGCGATCCACAGTCGATTTCGCAACAATAAATCTCGCACTTGCTTCGCTTTTTAGGGCAATTTACTTTGGAGATTTTTGTAGGTTGTGGCAGTGAAAATTGAGAAACATTGCCGGAATTACGAGTTTGGATTGTATCACTCCTTTCGTTAATTAAATGTGTGGAGTTCATATCTAACTATAGGACGCAACTATATAAATAAAAGGGCATCTTTGCATATGACATGTTTAATCAGCAATTAATGTGACCATTTGGATTTTCATATGTGTCTTTGATGAATCAGATAGATTCGTATCCGGAAAAAGGTACATTGTCAAGATAAGTTTTGTTAGGTGGAGAGAGGTAAGTTTCTCTCAACCCACGGCAATACAATTCGCATTAAAGCAATGCGAGCGGATGAGCATTGACAACCGAAGCGGACAATCTCGTGTTTGTCGTGCGAATGAGGCCGCTTGCGGTGGTATCAGAGCCCGAATGGTAATGTGGGTTTCAAGTATCTCTCCAATTCTCATTACGTAGATACGGGTTGTTGCGTTTGGTAAATAAGTTTCTCGAAATCTTAAACTAGCACGACGAGCTCTACAAGTAGCGGCAACCAAATCAGGATAGGATAGCATCGTCTTGGTACCTAGATGAGGCTACCTACAAATCACACGTGATTCGACGCTATACGTTCAACATCTTCTTGGTCACGGGGCAAAGAGGAGGACAGAATTAGGGTTATTGCCGGGTAGAGAAGGATGAGCATATCTAACAGAAATTAGGAAAATATCATTTCAAGCTATCATGGGACGTAACCCTTTGAACGGAAGCAACCTTTCTTCAAGAAATAGAGTTCGGGTGACAATACATGTAGATAGAATAACCTTAGAACGAGCACAAATGATGGCTCACCCAACAACAACAACAGCAGAACACAATTATTCACAGCACCCAACTGCTTAATCCTGTAGTTAATGGTCTTAAAGGTTAGCTAATGACGAGATCCACGAGGCAAAGTGATTTCTTATTCAGACCGCGTAGGTTGACTTCCAACATACGAAAAGCAATACCCGAGACTCGATCATTTTCCACTCCAATTAAACATGATTAACGTGGAATTTAGTTATCTAATCTTGACACGGTCCGACAATGATGCAGGCAGACAACATCCCCTGTGACGCGATTGGCTTGCCTCATACGAAACTGTTGGAATCTATATAACCGTGGCTGGAGCTTCTCCAAATTTGCGAGGGAAAGAACGTGAGGCTCTGATGCTTGGAAGCATCCTTGTCGGGTCCAATCCCCGCCGACTGTTATTCCAAAGCCTATGTTTGTTTAACAAGGTGAGGTCCGTCTATGGTAAAGTCCTATTGTCGAGGCAAAATTGTATCTTATTTACGGTCCGAGATCTGACTAGTTCTCATGTCACGTGTCACGAATTCTCTTATTTGTGGTTAACAATCGATCGGGGCGCTCTCGATGAGCGAATGCGATGTTACGATTCATACCGAGATTATTATGAAATAATTTTATTCAAACATTGTGGAAACATAATTTTTCTTCTACGAATTGTCAAACATTAACTTCCACGTCATCGGGAAAAAATGTCAAAAAAATCTTAAATTTATTATACTTTTGTCAATTCGATCTTAAACCTTTTAATTTTATTAATTCAATCCTAAGCCTTTTGCATTTGTTCTAATACGATTCTAAATATTTTACATTTATGCTAATTCATCCAATTCGACCAATTTTGACCGGCCGACGCCGACGTGGGTCCAATTGGCTTTGACGGGATAATTTTTAATATTTTTTAATATATTTTTCAATTTTCTTGCCTTTTCTTTTTATTGTTCATCTTCTTTTCCACTGGGAATTCCTTAAGCTCGTGACTACGACAGGTGACTTTTCCAGTTACCTGTCAAAAGCTTAAACAAATGAATGTTACAAAAATGATAGTATTTGTCGAAATCCTATGCTAATCGTATGGGACTGAAATCGAAATGGCACCCTTGGATTGTTGTCTAGTTTCTCGGCAACGACCTTGCCTCTAGCGCCCGGTTCAGCCGGGTGAAGTCCAGCCTCGCCCAGCCATGGCGTCATTGTCGCTTAGCGAGGCCGAGCTCGGCCCAGCCACGGCGACGCGATGCCATGTCCGGGCGAGGTCGGCTTCGCCCGGATCCGATGAGGCTCCATGGTGGCTCGGCCTCGGCCAGCTGCGGCGGCACCGGCCTCGCCTAGTACAAGCGAGAAGCTCATCGGATTCATCGATGAATGGGTATGAGCTCTTGCTTATGGAAGGATTTTCGACAGCCTCAAAATCGCAGGAGGGTGGGTTTTTCCATACATCCATTAATTTCATGAGTAAGGCTTCAAGATTATCTGATGGACGAGGTATTTTAGTTTTTCTTCAGTCCTGTGGTTAGTGTTTCTCCAGCTGCAGCGACGCCCAGGGCCGGCGAGAACTTCTCCGGACAAAGATTAGCGAGGATATTTCTACAGAAAAGGGTGCACAAGATAAACATTAAACAAACAAGAAAGAAAAGGAAAAAAAGAAAAATTAAATAAAGAATTTTTAAAAATATTAAAATATTATTAAAAATTACCTCGTCAAGATTGACCTGGTTTACGTTAGAGTCGATCAGCCAAAATTGATAAGATGGATGAATTGACATAAATACAAAAAATTTATGACTGAATTAACACAAATAAAATGTTTATGACTTAATTAAAACAATGCAAAAGATCTAGCATTGAATTATCATAATTAAAAAATTTAGGACTGAATTGATAAAAGTATAATAAATTTATGACTTTTTTGATAATTTTCCTTGAGTCTTCATGGGTCAATGAGATCGCGGAGAACGACGGTATGGTGTTAATTTGCCCGGTCAAATTGTTACTTGCAAAATCAAGGGCGATGGGCATTTGTTGGGTTAAAACGAGAAGTTGACCGGGCTTTAGGTTGTTTTGGCGGCGCCGATCACTATTTCCCAAAAATACTTTAATCCTATGAAACAGTTCATGGATGAATAAGAAGAATACGCGAGAATGAGTCTCACGTAAATGGAGAAAATCATAAAAAACAAAAATCATAAATATATTATAATTATGTCAATTCAATCTAAGCTTTTTTCTTTTATAATTGAGTCATAACTCTTTCACATTTATATAAATACAGTCCATCTATTCAATTTTGATCGAAAATCACCGACACGAAAAACTAACATCTTATGTAGGCGCAATTGACGCCGACGTTTTTATTTTTTTAATAATTAATTTTTTTTCCTTCTCTTTTCTTTATTTATTTGGGCTAACGGCTCGCTAGGGTTGCCAGGGCAACGCCTTTGCTAGGGGCAAGCAAAGGCCGCGGCTCCCTCACTCGACGATAGCCGCAATGTTGTCGCCCAATGCCAACGACCTTAGGCGTCCCTTAGCCCAAAAAAGAAAATAAAAAATTTATAATTTTAATAGAAAACATTCATGTCAATGCGGGTAGCCCACGTGGGACGACCGACATCTACATCAGCGATCTATAACTAAAATTGATCAAATGGATTGACTTGACATAATTGCAAAAGTTTAAGTCTTAATTGGCAAAAAAAAAATTTAGGACTAAATTGACACAATCACAAAAGGTTTATGATTTTTTTAGTAATTTTCTCCCATATAAACCAAAGGGAGTTTATGGATTGGAATAGGAGTTGGCGGGAAAAAAATTGATTAAGGAGCATTAATCTCTAATTGGCAACACTTAAGGCATTGTCCTTTCGAAGTTTCTATTTGCGCTTCTTCTGCTCCAGCCCGATGCATTTGATGACAAAGTTGACGTGGTATAGCCGATCAATTATATTAGAGGCATTCCACAAAGGTTGCGTCGGAGTTCATAAGTTTTTCTCCCGTCACTCTTACGTGTTGCATCGAAGTCTTCTTGACAACGAGACCCCGTCACAAGCATGCGACTGCATGATTTGAATTCCTCCCCATCTAGAAAAATGATGAATGAGACTCACTCTGTATCACAATTCCATGGCACGTCATCTGTAACGGGTGGAAACTATTTGAATCCCGTCTCGCAATCTTAGGCTATGTTTGTTTGTCTGAATTTCTAATCTATGTAGGACTGAAATGAATTTACTAGGGGTGAGCGGTTCCAAAATTAGTCCATGTTTCATCTGGAACCTAAACACTACCTATTGAAACCAGTTCGCTAATTTTTTTAACCTTAAACTAGACCTATCAAACTAGTAGATTGGGTAAAATTTGAGTCGATTCATAAATGGTCCGATTCAAATAGTCTCATTTAACCCGTTTATAATCTATTTAATGCAATACAAATCTAACGACCTATATCGACCTAGCTCATACCTAACCCATAATCAATCCGACCCATATTGTTAAAACACTTTCATATCCAATAAAATTTAGGAAAACTTATTTCTTGTAAATTTCAAAAAAAAATTTATATTGCTAAATCACAATGGACAATTTTTGACAAATTTTTTAAAAAACATTGAATTATTTTATTTTATTTTTCCTTTTCATTTTTTTCTTCTAAGTCCGAAGCAAAGGCTGCGAAGCCCTCGCTACAAAAAAAAAAAGGTAAAAGTAAAAGGAACTTTTAAGATAAAATTAAAAAATGGCTTGTTTATGATCCACTTACACTTGTTTGTAAAATTTAAGGCAAACCCATTTATGACTTGCACCATTGTGTAATGGTAAAATATGGGTTCTAAATCCATTTTATCACCTCTACTTGAAACCTACTCTAAATCTTGGAACATACCCTATCACAGGTTTCAACGTCCGATCCAATATTTACCCAGGTTCCATCTGTCTTGTTAATTGAAAGATTGCAATGAATAATCATCTTAATGACCAATATTTGCTGCTATAATCCACTAACCACAATTCATATTTAGAATGACCAAGAGTATGAAGATATCGACAAAGTAAAAGTCTCATTCAAGGATATCGCCATAAATGGAAGCTCAAAATAGAGGTTCCATACCACATACTTATCATTGAACGCCATGAAATACCACAAGATCGCGAAGAACAGCTAGAATAAGAAAAGCACAACGACTTGATCCAGCCTTGCTTCCTCCTTGAAGAGAGATGTCTTGAACCACTAGACGATTGGTGAATACTTACCCGACCGCCATCATACCGTATTAGGCTCACGGTATATTATGAACAATTTTTTGAATTGTCGATATAATGGAATGGTTTGACTAGGCCCGAAAGATCTTTTTGTCTTTCCAAACATAAATCTTTGAATGCGTCATTTATATTTTATTCCTAGGTGTTCACGGAATGGAAGAAGGAGATGAAGAATGCTTTCGGAAGAAATCGATAGAATCCACTATATCAGGGAACATCAATGAACCAAATTATTGTAATTGTTCACGATACATTTTTTTGGCTTCTAGAATCTATTTCTCACATCAAGATCCCTCTATTAGGCACTCACCATCTAGGGTGCATCATTTTACTACTTTGCCTAGTAGCACGACGCTTGTATTGCTTTCCTAACACTTCATTTTCACGATTTAGGGTGCTCCCATTTTGCTTGCCACTATTATGGGAATAGCTTTTACTTTCTTTTCCTCTTGCTACTAAGTTGTTTCGGTGTGCCATGTTATATCTTGCTTGCCCATGGATTCAACAGCCATTCGAAAGGCTTAGTTTAAGATTTACAAGAGATATCGATACCTTATTGGCTCGGACTTTTTTAATTGCACTTGATCCGTGCAATAAAATAGAGTATTATATAGTTGCCTTCGTTGGTCCGTACAAGTATTTTGCTTTCACTAATGAGAACTATTTTAGATATATCTTTGTACAAATGACTTTGAGGTTGAATCATATTATTTTGTAACCTATTGTTCCAATGTTAAAGCAAAGGGCAATCCAAGTTTCATTCATCTGGAACCGGAACCTCGAACCTCGTGGAATTGACTCCCCAATTTTGAAAGCTGAAAAATCTACTCTGCATATCCTAGAACCCGAAATCGATTGGTACGGTTATCCGCTTCTTGGTTGTACCCTAGAACCATGCTCGCTTGTAGACTTTCTTTTGGTGAATCACAATCATAAAGCTGGGTATGTTCACATTATATCATGTTCATTGTTGGTGTGAATGACATGTCAATGCAAAAATGAACCTTAAAATGCACCTTCGAAAATTATAAGAATCTCTCACGATTCATTACCAAAGAAATCATAAATGCACGAACATAGATAATCTTCATCAATCATGATTATGGTACGATCAAAATCTTAAACGGCAAATAAGCTCATTGTAGCATTCAAGTGCCACGAGTGCGACTATGGCAGGAAATATAATCGAGCTACAACAACTTTGACAAGATAGATCAACCAGCGAGTACGAAATCTAGTGAGAGAGAGAAAACACGATCATTCACCTCCATGATTCCAAAATGTATGACGTTTCGACTTTCTTGCCACTTTTGTGTTATTTCAACATGAACCATAGAGTTAGAGAGGACAAGGGGTTTCAATTGTTTTGCTGCTTTCGCAAACTTTTGATGCAAACTAGAGATCTACTAAAGAGAATGAGCTTTGATTAACTCTTGCCTTTTTCATGGAGCTCGACATGAATCAAAGAATTACGGAGAAATCGTGAAATCTCAACAAAAGTCACATATACGGTCGAGAAAGGAGATGAAAAGAGTGGATTTTTCCTAAGAAATCTCATTGCCTCTCATTTTTTGAGAATGAGAAAGATTCTTTTCAAGTTGAATTTTATTCATGTAAATCTGGGATCTTTAGGTAGCAATAGGGTGTAAACTAAGTCGGTCAGCTCTCCACGTACCTATAGGATCCATACTTATTCCAAAAGCAAAATGGCCAAATGTCACCTTCTATGAACGTGACAACTGACTATATCAAAATGTTGTAATTTATGGGATTGACCATTTGATCTGGTTGTTTTCATTGCCTCTGTAGTTACATAGTATCACTCGCTTAAAATAGTAATTCAGTGATCATGCTCTCCAAACGCTTCTTTTTCATTCAAAATACCACAAAATTGTATAGCCATGTATGGAGAAATCACAGCATCAACCGCACGCCCTTCATCGTCGACGAGCATCGACGCAAAGTCATCGAAATGAAGTATACGGATTTATTTTGAAAGGAAAAGAAAACTATAAAAAAAAAACCCAAATTTTCATTAACTTCTCGCTTGGCCAACTATCAAGACGGCGACCCCGAGTCCTCCGGTCACATTATAACAAATATCGACCGGGTCTTTTTTTAACAAGTGTCTCAAGAGACGCTTATCGGCAAAGTCCGCATCGATAAACTGGACGGTTTAGCTTTGAATAGCACCTCATTAATCAAAGGGCACACAATGTCCTCTAAGACAGTCTTGTTCATTCCGATCGTGACTTGCCGTACTTGCTCATTGACTCAACTTTCCGACCTGCCTCCTCTCTTAGGGGGACACGAAGGTCCATCTTGGCCACCTACCAACATTAAAGACTAAGTATTTTATCGTTCTTATGAAGTTCAGCGTGTACTCACTCAAAATCGGGAGAACATAACTTCTGCAAGGCATTTTCTCAATCAATCTGTCCAGTTCGACTTATCAAACCATGCAACCAATCCACGAAGCGGATTGCGCAATCGTTTTGTATGCTTGGCAGAATCGCTTATGAACTAATTTTATCTATGATTGACCGGCTTACTGTTCAAGCGTGAATATGGTTTCATTGAGTTTGAAACTCGGGTAACGAATCGAGTTAAATTCAATTCTGTTAACTAGGTAGACTTGGGTAGCTTGAGATCCAAAATGGAAAAAAGTCTTAAACATTTTGCACTTTTAAGTTTGTCGATTCAATCCGAAACATTTTTCATCTATTGTCAATTATTGGCCGGAAATCGTTAACGTGGATGCCGGCCGTCTTACATAAAAACCGTCAATGCCGACGTAGATAATTTTTAATAATATATAAATATTTTTATTTAATTTTTAGTTCTTTTTTCCTTCACCTGGCAATTGCTAGATCGAGTGAGGGCTGCCCTCACTTGATACCGAATGAAAAAAAGAAAGGAAAAAAAAGAAAAAAAAAAAACAAAAAAGGAAAAAATGAGTAAAAATATTTAAAAAATATTAGAATATTATAAAAAATTGTTCACTCAACACCGGTAGTGCCACGTAGGATAGACGGCGTCTTAAATATTTTCCACTAGTCAAGCATGAATATGGTTTCATTGAGTTTGAAAATCGAGTACCGAATCGAGTTTGATTCAATTCTGTTAACTAGGTAGACTTGGGTAGCTTGAGAACTAGAATGGAAAATTGCCAAAAAAGTCACAAACATTTTCACATTTTGCTAATTCAGTGTTATTGATCGGAAATCGCCGACGTGGACACCTAACATCCTACGCAAAGATCACTGATGCCGACGTAGAGATCATTTTTTATAATATTTTACATATATTTTTATTTTTCCTTTTTCCTTTCTTTTTACCTTCACCTGGCTGCTGCCCATTAGGCGAGGGCTACCCTTGCCTAATGCCGGAGGAAAAAAGAAAGAAAAAACAGAAAAAAAATGGACAAAAAATTAATAAAAATATTCAAAAAATATTAGAATATTATTAAAAATTGTTCACGTCGCGATTGACGGTGTCACGTAGGATGATCGGCGTCCACGTTAGCGATATTCGGTCAATAGGACTAAATTGGCAAAAGATAAAAATGTTTAGGACTGAATCGACAAACTTAAAAGGTTTAGAACTAAAATGACAAAGCTGTAAAAAGTTTAAGACTTTTTTTGACAATTGTCTCGAGCCAAAGTAGACCATCGAGGGCATTTACCTTTCCTTAAGCAGGAGATATTACATGAATGTCGTTTTTCGCTTCTATGTCGATTGAAGGCTCTAGGTCTAGTTTGAATTATCGGCTATACAGCATAATCACCACTAAAAGATTGGTATGTTACCATTAGTATCTTATTTGACCGTGGAGTAAAGTGCTACACTATGACAATTTTTATGGCATCACTCTTCCTAACATCGAGTAAATCACGAGTAGACTAATAGTCAAAAGCCACAACTAAAGCAGAAGAGAAAAAAATGTCATGGACAATCACCAAATGGAGTCATTGCCCCACTAGCACCTAAAATGGCGTTGTCTGTGGGTTTGTGCCGCCACTAAAGCAATGGTGGGTTTCAACTCGAAAGTTCCTCTATAGATGTTGCCATTTTTTGAAGTGGGTGTTTTTAATTGCTAAATCTAATGGAAATTTGGCATCATCTTTGAATTTTGGAGAATAATCTCTGTTGTATACATATAACGTGAATGAAGTTCGAGTAGAGAGATTGCGTTTATGTTTATAGAGTAGTTATAGAGTTTCTTTTTGACATTCGGGTGGTATAGCAGCTAGATAATCCTTTCTCTTTTGGCAATTAGGCAATATTTGTAAGCTTTTGTAGCTTAGATTAAGTCCATCTCCACGTTCTGGTCAAACGCAAGCCATCCAGGTTGAGAGTGGCGCATTTCGGAAATTATTTTCTAGTGATCTTGCCCCAAATGGTCTGGTTAAGTATCGATCGACTCGAACTTATGACCTCCGCCTTTGCAACAGGACATTCCAATCATTTTACACTTGACCAACACCCTACAATCATTTAGTTGTTAGATCAATTATCAAACTCAAACGGGTCAATCTCATCATAAAAAACACTTCATCTTTCAAAAGGCTCATTAAGCTTATGGACTCTCCTCATGAAATTCGAACCGGTTTTTTGATTGGTACGAGTTTGATTCTTGGACCAAAACTGGAATGGAAGTGATTGCAAAGGAAAACGGTAAAGATTACCACATTTAATTAGCTCGATCGGGAAGATTTGATTTGTAATTGGACAATTCAGGCGGCTGAATGTGTTAATTTATAACTTCGCTTTGTTAATTCTCTCGGGAAGATTTTTTTTTTTTTGGGTCCAATTTTAAGTACGACAACGATGTATTGAGTCACTTCATCAATCTCCCGACCTCGTGGCAAGAAAATCTTAAAATTATGTCGTGACGGCTTGTCCTAAACATCGTGTACCGTTCAACTACCATTTGCTAATGATGGCAAGGAGGCTACCTGTAAGTAATCCAACCGATAAAAAAAAAAAAACAAAAAGCAGATGCTATGACGGTATGACCCCTTTAATCACCTGAAATAATGCATAATTAAAAAACACATCTTGCGGTCAACTTACTCTGAAGACACCAATCTAAACTGCATTATCTGACTAGCTTAGAAGCAAGCCTATCGATCATAAATTTTCTACTACTTCTATCGTCTAATGTGGGATTACATTGATTGCATGTTAACGACATAAACATAATCGGTGATCTTGAACAGTTTGTGAGTTTTCTTTTGGTTCATATTGATTGAGTCGGACTTTGAATCAATTTTCACGAATCGGACCACATCCACATTTATGGGCCGTAAAAAGTACACTATTCATGTATGACGGGGTTTTAAACTTAGTAAGAAACTATAATTTTTGTAAGATTATCAAATAATTCGGGGTCCTAATTTTTTTTTTTGGGTTGGGGGGGGTCATAGAATGTTGATGTTTAAGTTGCTATTAGTTTTCGCAATTAGGTTTTTGTTTGTTTTTGCTTGTTCTTTTGCAAGATCTTATGTATATATTTCTTAAAGACAAGAAACTTGATAATCAGTCTAGCCAAACAATCCCTTTTGCGGACGTGCCGAAGTGGGGGTTAGGGTGGGCCCTCTGCACTGGCACAAGTAGGGCCCACCTCAATCTCTTTGTCTTAGCTGTCCTTGGGTCCCGCAAGGAAGGGCAATGCGCTCCCAAAGAGGCGCCACGTGTCCGGACAACGTGCCAACCACTCATCGCCCAACCACGTCAAAGTCAATGGAGGGGCGGGCCGTCTTGGTCTTCTCGCTCCTTGGTAGTAGGGGGTGACTCCTAAGAACATGCCGTGTCGTGGCCTAAAAGCCCAACCACTGGCCCATACGTGCCTGCCTCAAGCCAATCATGTCCCTCCACGTGGACAGAACGTGAAATGTTTCGTTTTGTCTAAGCACTTTATATATATATATATATTTGGGTGGGGGGTTTTCGTTTTTGTTTGGGCGGGGAGGATGGAGGAGATAACACTAAACCTCGTAATTTAATGATAACAGAAGATAATGGTTAATGACTTAATGAGCGATGACATGATCATATACATAAATAAAGAAATGATTTTTCAATAGTAAAGTAAAAAACGGTATAATCTCGCTCGTAGATCCATATATCATCATCGCGTGTTTTGTATAAATCATTTCTCGATTGAAAGATCGTATGATAAAAAATAACCGATAATATATGCATGTAAATCAATTTATTGATATTATCTTGACATATTATCAGCAGTGCGTAGCGCTAGCATGCGGGGTTGGCATGTTTCAATTATTAAAATCGAAATGAATGAGAAAAATTGAACCCGTGTCATGCATTCGGAATGAAAGTGACCTTACAAGATGCCTCTCTAATTCAAGAAATAAAAAGGAGAAAAATTAATGTCATTTCTTGACAGACTGATTGCACAAAAATTTCTTTGTGTCGCAATGCATAGCAACAAGCAAGGATCACATTATTAAATTTGCCGATTACGATTGCTTTGGTGGGATTATGAGGTTCGGGCTTGAAGAGAAGAGCCAACCCAAAGAAACATCATACGATCCTATTTGATTGGAGAAGGGAATCTAAAAACATAATTTCATAATTCAAAGGTACATATGTTTGGTTAGGTCTTGACCAAAATCAAAGTTGCTAGTAAAAGCGCTATACGTATACATGCATCTATCTCGTTGATCATTTCAAAATGACTATAGAAAAAGACTTCTATAAGATATAATTTTAAGTATGTTAGTACGCCATACATTTTTTATACAACCCACTAATCGGTTAGTTTGGATACTCAATCGATTTGGTAAGCTATAGCTACCCAATCAACAATGATGAAGGCGGGTCATCTTGCACGGGAAATAGAAGGGCGAGAGAGGAAGCCGGCACCCGAAGCAAGACGGTGAAAAACGCATCCATCTTTAACACCGGACTAGTAAGGATGCGCGACATCGAAACATCAAACTCTTTATTTTGTCAATTAATAGAAAAGAGAAGAAATTCGTGTGGATCGTATCTCGTGTCGTGTGAAGCCATCATCATCGTCTTACTAAGGACGGAAAATGTCTTATCAGCCACGGTCGTCGTCCCTGTCAGTCGCCCCGCAGCTGTAGCTCCTTCCATGATGCTGTCGCCAATTGAAAGCCAAATGAGGAGGAGGACCATTCCGACAGTGCACAGGGAAGACATTACGTGCTCGTTTTTGGGACGCAGATGCAAGGGCGGGTCGCTGTCGTTGCACCCCGGGATGAGTTCGGCCCGTCTTGAAATTGGGGATTCACGATTGCTCTGCCTTCAATCGGAAAGGCTGTTGTTGGAAGAGATAAAAATTGTGAATTGGGTATTGCAAACCGAGTCCAACGTACGTTGCATATTGTGGTAATTAGGCAAATTCCAAGCATTTATATAGGCTTAGGGTACTATAACACCTCCTACTAATGCGCCGCCGCCCTTGCTATTAATGAGTCCGTCGGCTCGTCGATCCATGTTCGTCCCGGTTTTTTTCTATTATTGTTCACATTGGTTTTGTCCTTGAATCGTTGCATGGCTTCAACACCATCATCAAGTGCCAATAATTCCTTTCAAATCAACTGCACAAGTCGATGCTTTGATCGGAAAGGAGCAGAGGGTTGTTAGATTACATGGCGCATCCCATCCAGGTGTTTCCATTCCAAGTCTCGAAGCATTTCAATTGCTTGTGGGATGTGGCAAATGTTAGAATATATTTTAATATTTATTGTTGGCTTTATTAATTATTATTATAAATATTAATTAATCTAATAAAGAAATATATATACGATTTCTTATTTAGTTTAATATAGTGCTATATAGTGTGGATCGAGATAAACCTTATATTTAATAAGGTGATAGATTTTAATATCTATAAATAGAGCTCAAGTCCCTCCTTTAAACCCTAATACCCACATAACCTCACATAAAGATTTATCGAAAAACGATACGTGAGGGGTGTCTCATTGAAGCCAATGATTAAGGGGTTAATAAAAGAAAGGCTCTTGAACATCGGATCATCGTAATTTCGCATCAAGATTGATGGATCCGAAACAAGGTGCGTCAATTCCTTTAATTTATGAATTTGTGATTAGCGTCTCTATACGTGTGATGCTTGATTCGTTGTATATGAATTAAAATCGCAGCTAACATGTGGTATCGTAGCAAACGCGTCTTAGATCTCGAATCACTTTTTTGGTACTTTTCAAAATTTTATTTTCATCGAAAGTGTAAAATAATTATATATTTGGAAAGTGCTCGTCGATATGAGCACAATCGTATAAAGATCGCCGATGGACGACGGCGGATGCTCCGCTACGTGTGGCCACGCCACCAAGACTACCCAGGCCGCACGCGCACATGCTCAACATGTGCGGGGCGACGTCAGGCGACGTCATCGAAACCGGGTGTAGATCCAACTAGACCCGGGACCCGATCCGATTCGTAACTCAACCCGATCCGGTTGACCGATGACTTCGGACTTGCCGATCGAACAGGCCATTGACCGATCGGTTGGGTTAAACTCGACCGGTTTTGCCGGTTTGGTTAGGGGAGTGGTTGGACCGGTTTCAAAACCGGCCAAGAAGCGTAACATGTGCCCCTCATATGTCGGCGCATGGGCCATACGCGTCCGAACCTTTGGTGGTGCGTGAGGGAGCGTGCGGCCTTCGATCGGTGAGTTTTAGGTACCGGCGTGCTTGTATGCTCATGCTTTACGAGATGGTATATTATTTTACATGTTTGATGCTTTTATAGATGGAAAATACCTATGGAAATCTAAATATGTGTATTTTTGGGGTATTTTTTGGCGTATTTCTATGTATTTCTATACGATTTTAGGAAATAAAGGTGCAAGCTCACATGTAAGTACCACATATAGATATGTGGAGCATAATTTATCATTACATGTTTATAGTTTGACATGTATTGTTGATTGTATAGATGAAAATTAGCAAGGCGGGCAATTTTGCGAAGAATTGCCCCTTTCTAAAATTACATGCATATGATAAATGTGAAATATAAAGTATATATCCCAATTTCGGGAAAATTCAATTAGGTTGTAACCATCAAAATAGCACACTTGATTGGGTGTAATAAATAACGATTTATAAAATATTGAGATGTCTCATGTTAATGCGTAATTATACTCCCAAAGGAGGTAATTGCGTATTCTTTGCATGTAGGATTGCATGTACAAGATATGATTGAGAATTGATTAGTCTAAGTATTTTCATACACCCAAAAGTGGTGATTAATGAATATTAATGTAAATTCTCATGGCCGCCGTAATGTAGGGAGTATATAACCGCATGTCATGTTTTCTCGCGCAAAGATGATTGCATGATGATGTATATATCTCTCAAAGTGAATTTTCACATTATGTTAATTATAAATATTGATTATTTTTCAGTCACCGTTTCTATGAATGGCAACTCTATTAAAATTGAAAATTGAGATTCATCTTGATTCAAGTTTTGAGAACTGAATGGGGAATTTCTATTTACGAAGGAGTGGCAACTATTTATGTTGCTCTTGTCAAGAAAGACCCCACGGATCTCACTTTCATTAGTGAGAACCTTCAAAAGCACAATGTGCTAGTTGGGCAAAGAGCAATTGGATTTGCTTGTTTGATATGAAGCGATCCATTAAAGAACAATTTAAGGTGTTTTGCCAGGTAATCGGACTTGTTACATTAATGAAGGAAGCCCTAGTGATTTGGAATCATGTATCTTCTAATATTGAGAGTGGTACACATCTACAATGACTCCTCAACATCATGTGTGATGGTTCTATTAAGATTAAAGATTACTTCTTAAAGATGGTGGAACCGCATATCAAGCGGTTCCGAAATCATACTCATAAAGGATCACATTAAACCACCGGTCATTTTGATGATTTGGATTCACTAAAAGCATCCTTTTAAAAAGGGATGGTAATCGCTACTTCTTTTATAAGAAGAACAATCACATATAGAAAGACTACAATTAATGCAAAGACTTGGTTATCTAAACGTAAGCATAAAGTAATGATTTTTTGGCATTGGTTTGTGAATTTAATCTATCTAAAGCCCTATCTTGTTCGTGGTGGCTAGATCGCGGTGCAACAAATTATGTTGCATTTACCATATGTTAATTCATAAACCGAAAGATACCATATCGAGGTTGAATCAAGCTCATTATAAAAATAACTATAAAGTTGACGTTGAATTCATGAGAATGTCATTACTGGATTATGGTTTTAATATGATATTAAGAAACGTATTTTATGTACTCTCCTTAAAGACGGAATTTAATTCTATATCAAGTTTGGACATGTGTTATTACTCTTTTGAGATTTCAAATAATGCAGTTACTATTTTTTAAAATTCAAATAAAGTTGGGTACTACACGATGTCCAATGGATTGTACATATTATGTTTATCTTCCAATGAATTATATGCCTCAAGTACAGTCATACGCATGATGGAATAAAATTCTTGGTTACATATGTAAAGAAAAGGTGAAAAGACTGATAAAGGTAATCATTCCGTTCACTCTTAAAAGTGACCTTGATATATGCGTAAATTGTTGTAGATGTGAGATAACTAAGATAAATAATGAAACCGTAGTCGACGGTTATGACCTATTGGAGGTCATTCATACTAGAATAAGTGGATCCCATATGGCAATATTGTGTAGAATTTTTTTTTATTTCATCACATTTATTGATGATTGTTCCTTGTATGGTTATATGTGCTTGATTAAGGAAAAGTTTGGATTTCCTGGTAAGGTCAAGATATTTCAAACTAAAGTCAAGAACTAGTTGGGAAAAATCATGAAAGTTATCGGTTTTAACCAAGGTGGCGAGTATCATTGTCAACAAGGCGATGTTGGATAGCTTAAAGGGCCATTTACCAAATACTTGAGAGGGTTTTGGGATAGTAACTTAGTTTCCTATTCGTAGGAGACTTAAATTAAAAGGTGTTGGTTGAAAGGCGCAACCACACCCTTATGGATATAATGAAGAGTATGATTTGTAAAATCGACTTATATGATTTTCTATGGGGTGAAACTTTGAAAGTAGCCCTTTACGTTGTGAATTGCTTTTCTACCAAAATTGTTCTATTGACTTCTTTTGAGTCATGGACCTGGACATTAATCTAGTTTGAACAATACTAAGGTTTGAGGTGTTCATGCAAAAATAAAGTAACATAATCGAGCATTAGATAAGCTGGACTCCCGAACCGCTCGGTTTTACTTCGTACCTTACCTAGATTATCCAAAATGGTATTGATTTATGATCCCAAAGAAGGAACAAGAATTGTGGAATTATGGAAAGCTAAATTGCTGGAGCTTGATATAGCTGAATGAGGGTAGCTGCTCACATACCATTAAAGATAACCGTATGGCATATACTATTGTGTCGTTTTTTTTTGCCTATATAGACAATCATGGAGCATTTCGGACCACATTCGATTTTGTTGAGGTTCAGGATCATGTCATTATGGCAGTTCCCGATGAAGTTCATCGGACCCCACAAGCGCAGAATAAAGGTTAAAGTAGCTCCACTTGAAAGATCTATTAGGCGAGACACGATCGGTTGTACTATCACTTTGTATAGTCTATCCAAGAAGAGCATGACTATAATATCGACTATATAATTGATCTATTAATTTATACAAATGCTATTTCTTATTCTTAATTAGAACTGTGGTTGGGTGCATTAGTAGACGAGATACGGGACTATGAAACATAAGGTGTTTGAAAGCTTATTGGGATGTCTCAAGGTCACAAGTCATCTGCTGCAACCTGGATATATAAAATTTAAAGGCACTCCATATGATTTTTTTTAAGTTATTATATCCAATTATATTTTAACCGGTGTTTTATTTGACAAGTTCAAAGTCGGATTGGTAGCCAAATTTTTCACTCATAAAGAATGAGTGGACTTAGAATAATTTTTTCTTTCGGTCTCTCCCGAAGTTTTTTTTTTTCCAGAGTGATTATGGTATTGATAGCTCATTATGGTAAATAGCTTCACTATATATATATATCTATGTTCAAACTTTTTTTTTTTGAATGGAGACCTTAATAAGAAAGTTTATTTTATGTAACCCAAATGTTTTGCAGCAGATGATAAAGACAAGTTTGTGCGTAAAGAAATAGAAATCTCATACAAATGCTATGAAATAAAGTTCTATCATATTCATGAGAATTCTATACTGAAAAATTCTATTTATGAGTTCAAGTAAGCTTTTAGACCATTGTTGCTTGAAGTTTCATAGTGCTTGTTACTTTATTTTGTTCAGTCAAGAACAAAGTAAATTAGTATATATATTATAAGATCGGTAGGAGGAATTTATTTTCCTTGTGTTTTATGTAGACGATATCTTGCTTGAAAACAATTTTTTTTTTTTTTTGAATTGCTACATGAGGTGAAGCATATATTGTATGATTGACATCGATAAGGAGTATTTTGTCCTAGGCAATGAGATCCATTTGGATCATTCTTGTCGTATATTAGGTTAATTCTAGAGGACATGTGTTGATCATGATTCAAGATACAATATTGCAAGTCGGAATTGCTCCTGTCATTAAGAGCAATAAACCGAATCTATCAAAATATCCTCATACGAGATAGTAAGACAAACCCAAATAAATAATGTACCATATACTAGTGTACTTAGAAGTATCATATATGCTCAAGTTTGCACTAGATTATATGTTGCTTTTGCAACGAGACTTCTAAGCATATATCGATTAAATCTAGAACACGATCACTAGGATACTGCTAAGAAAGCTTTGAAGTACTTAAAGAGAACAAAAGACTATATGCTGATTTATAGACATATTCGGGACCTACGACTAGTAAAGCATTCGATTTCGGACTTTGATAGTCAGTCGGAATGATGTCAAGTTGACAACTATATATATTTATACGTCTAAAGAGAAGTGTAGTATTATAGAAAAGCGTGAATAGAAATTTATGTCATCCTCCATCAAGCAAGCGGAGTTCGTAGTATGCTTTATGGCAATTATTCAGGCTATTTGACTTTGGAATCTCATTAAAGAGTTGACCGTACTTAATTTTATGAATAGACCCATACAGGTTGCATCGTGATAATAACTTTGTAGTATTGATCATTAACAACGGAGAGGTCTCAAGGGGTCTAAGCATCCGCGGTCAAGTTTTTGACCATAAAAGTAACAGATGAAAATGACGACACTAAAGTAGAACTTCTTACACATATGATATGGCTGGAGACTCACTAACTAAAGGTCTTTGCCCTTACATATTTGAATAACATATCACGGACTTAAAATCATTATGGGATGCTATTAAGACATGTTAATTGATGGGCTAAATAGCATCATGAGATGATGTTGTTTGGTGGGAGCTATTTTATTTTTTGCTCTAATAAAGTTTACATCCGTGTTCTATTATATTTAGTAACAGCTTTTGATAGATATTTATAGTTTTGCATTCAATAAAGTATTTGTGAATATATTATCTTCATAAATAATACATATCTAAAGAAAAAAATCTCAAGGGATTGTGTAAATCTTGAGTAATAACCGAGGCATTTATTTTCAGCCAAAAGCATATGTCTTGTTACACATAAAGTATAGTTAACTATAAAAGTAAGACATATGTTGGTTAGTTAGAACCATTAGGATATTCTCTTGTGACACATCGGGTTTCGTGACACATAAAGTAAGAGAATGATAACCGACAAGGAGGATAACATATAAGGTATCTCTATTTGATGTGTTATCCATTTGTCATACTACCATATTAAATCCATATCGGTAAAGTTAAGAGCATTTGTGACCATGGATGACTTTGTGTCTTTTTGATGTAGTCACTAACATGATTCGATACTTAAGATTTTATAGGATCGGATTGACTATCGAGAATTATCTATAGACCAATATAAAGATGCGCATATACAATACAATTTCAATTAATATAGCTCAAGTAGTAGAATGTTATAATATATTTTAATATTCATTATTGGCTTTATTAATTATTATTGTAAATATTAATCGGTGTAATAAAGAAAGATATATACAATTTCCTATTTAGTCTAATATGATCTTTGGATAGTATTGGTCGAGATAAACTTTATCTTTAATAAGGGGATATGTTTTAATATTTATAAATGGAGCTTAAGTCCCTCCTCTAAACTCTAATGTCCACATAACCTCATATAAGGAGTCATCAAAAAGCGATACGTGATGGACTATTTTATTGAAGTCGGTGATTAAAGGGTTAATAAAGGAGAAACTCTTGAGTATAGAATCATCGTAATTTCGCATCAAATTCGATGGATCGAAATAAAATACGTCAATTTTTTTAATTTATGAATCTTATGATTCGCATCTTTATAGATATGATTTTTAAATCTTTGCATTCGGATTAAAATCGTAATCAACATGTGCCAAGGGTACAGAACGTCCAATCCATCTCTCCGCTTTCGCCGAGCAATGACGTACTAGTTAGTATTCATGGCACGACGTGTCGTTTTTGTGGGGAAAAAAGAGAAACTTTGACCGACATGACCGCAGGTCTGAACCGCGGAGCCACCCCACAGCCGCCCTATGATTGCTTTCACTTCACCACCCACACAGCTCACAAAGCTAAAAACTGTTGCCAGCCCTGGTGCTGCTGAGAAAGGAATCGCTGCAGAAGATGAACTGATCTCGTTTCCATAATTGCGAGGGTTAACTGCCATAACCAACTCTTCTCTTTTGCTTGTCACACATAATTTCAAACTAACTAAATTTTCACGTTTGTTCGTCGCTTTACATATTAGCTCATCAAACAAACACTTTTTTTTTAATGCCGCGTAAAAAGACATGAGAAAGAATGAAGTGCTCTTGGAATATTGCCTTGCTTATTATTCAAAGTCAGCAAAATAGTTGTCTTAAATTTGTGTGCGTAAACGAAAAAAAAGAGGCACATCTTGTACGGAAATTCGACCGACAATTTATGTGTGCTGTGTGCGCGCGCGGGTGTCTATATGTGTTGGAGAGCATCTTCAAGACCTACCTAAGATTGCCCAATGAAATCACAAAACGTTGAAGGAGTGGGAGCCGAGCTCAGGAGAGGAGGGGGTTGAGAAATCGAAGAAGATCGATTTGATAGTTTCAAGCAAATGGAAATGGAGGGAATCGGGTTCGATGGGTCATCCATCCCATCCATCCATCCATCCATCCGTCCGTCATATAAACAGAGAACACCATGGAAGAAATCAGTACTCACAATACCGGGTACTTTATAATATCTTCTGAATGTCAGAGTCGAGATCCATTTTGGCGTGTCATATCATATGGAAACAAGAATTATTCTGACCCAAAAAGAGCTGAGGCCAGAAAATAAAAATAAAAATAAAAAAATAATGGGTCTTGCAATTTTCGCAAATAAACGAAATTGGAAGGACATGACGGAATCGCCATCGAGAGAGATACGGAGAAGAGAATTTCGGATCCTACTTTCGGGAACATGTAGGCACCGAGCGTAGCCCGTGATCACAAAAGATTCCACAAAATTCAAAAGTTCAATGAGCATGAATTTTTATTTTCATCATTTTTATAGTGAGAGTGGGGGACTGTGAGGGCATGGATTTTTTCAGATTTCTTTTGTAATTGCATCATCCCTGAAAAACTAAGGTTCAAACTTTCAACATCCAAAAGACCTTATGTGGAAAAAACTGACTTTCCATCTTTTTTTTTATTAGCTTTCTATGTGGCTTCATCTAATTCAATAACCTAAAACATATATCTCAATGGAGCTTTTGATTTACTGAAGCAACTGCTCCTCAAGCTATGTCAAAAAAAAAGGGGGGCGGCAAAGGAAAGGAAAATTGCAAAAGAATTGAGAATTGAAACCCTTCTCACTACCACCACCCCCTTCCCATCTTCGCCTCTCTTTGAAACCCATTAGAAAAGGAAAACGAAAGTAGAGCCAAATGAAATCGCCAAAAATAGGGGGGAAATCTCAATCGAGTGGCTGATCTGAAGGAATTTGACCAAAAATATCAGGACATGATTCCCAGTTCCCCTTCTCTCTAGCCTCCCAATAGCCACCTATGTAACGGAACGTGTTGCTTCCCTTGTCCTTCGCGAACCACCGTGGCTTCCAGCCCCTCTCTTGCATATTGCGAGCCTGAAATAACACGAATTCCAAATTACTAGCCACCCAATTGGTGTAACATCATGTGTTACAGTAACAGGACAAAGTCTTCAATCAAGTCTTAATTCCACATCTTCATTTGCTATGTGGAAGTGATTTGGCTATGCACAAAAAAGCAAAAGGAAGTACGCAAAAACCAAGCTTCAGAATAAAAGACTGAGTTACAAGTAAACCTCAAAGGTCCAGCCAGAGTGAACCAACTCTCAAGGAATATAAAGTTGAAGTTTAATAATCCTCCATGACATTAATACCATCAACCAATTTCTTTTCCTATATCTGACAAGAAAGATGTAACCTCAACCAGTTAGACGATCGGTGTTTGATCAATTTTACCTTTCCCCCTCCATGCTAATACTTGCGATCATGATAATTTATCATTAGATCCACAAAATAAAGCGCTGATTTAAACAACCGCATAGTGCCAACTATAAGTAATTCACTTCCAACAGAATTAGACACCATGATTAAAAAGGATTGGCAGCAAGAGCGCGTAAATTTGACAAAAAGACTGATGAGAATTTACCTGTCTTTGACGTTGTTCAAGTCTTAACTTTTCAGAGTTTGCCATTTCATACTCTCCATTTTCCAAATGTCTCTGATCGGGTCTAAGTCTTGAATCTGTAGGTGGCACCATTTCCTGCAAGTAAAAGAAAAATAAGCACCATCATGAAAGATCACACGAGCAACTATTGCCTCGTATAGTTCACTAATGTCACTATCACCCAATTTGGCTTAAAAAAGAAATCTCTGGAACTAGGGCGTGGGAAATAAATAACAACAAAAATGAGAATCCAGTTCTTGAGAATGGTGATCTCTCAATTCAAAGGCGCCTTAAGTTTCAAACAATAAGGACAAATTTTACTTAACAACAAATATGCTTGGCACTCTTTAAGGAGCAGCAAGTATTACATCATCTTACCAAAGATAAATTTCTTGATCTTTCAAACAGTGCAAAGCAAACATTCAGGTTGCAGTCCCTTCTTTAGGTAAAAAGGTGAGGCAATTCGATTCCGAAACTCATGTAGATGAGGGAGAAACGTGACTATCAAGTCACTGTTTACTACAACGCATGACCACATACTCTAGGTATATGAAAGGCCATATTTCATATAAAGAGATGCAATGAAAAGCCAGGAACCCACTTCCATGCTTCACAAGCGAAAACTGCCAACATGAAACCATTACCTTAAGTCCAGGAGTAAGCTCATTCAGAGTCATGGCAAAGCGTGTAAAGTTGTATCTGGTGGGAAATTGTGGAGGCCTGCTCCGTTTCCACAAGAGTTGGGCTTCAGACAGAGATTCAATTCCTTTGCCTATCGCTGAACGATCACCATGTACATAATGCATGCTTTCATCCCATTTACCAAATAAAGTTGCCACTGTCTTTCCATTTCTATCTTGGACAATGCCATGCACCTGGGTTGAAAGAAAGCGAAGTGTTCTCAACATAATTGCCACGTTCACTGTTCATCCAATAGGACACAAAAAGGGAATTTATTTAAGGAAACAGAAATTGCAGTAAAGGTTGTTCATCCAACAAAAGAACGTCTCACCAGTCACCAGGGCCATTATTTTCAGTTATACACAGCACAAAGCAATGCAGAATCATACTGATGGACAAATAGTGGCGCAACAAAATGATGACTAACAATCCAAAACTTCATACAAAAGCATTTAGTACCTAGACTACTAGCTAATCTGGCTTTAAGTGAATAGAAGCTTAAGCATGAAAGAGAAACAAGATATGTTTATTAACTGCACAACAAAATGATTAAACGAGAACCTAACAACAGCATCAAGATTCATCCTCCTTTTCGAAGTGAGCAACAGCCTTGCTGAGCCAATTCTTCTTTCTAATTATCAAAGTGAAAGAACACAACATCCAAAGCCCATCACTTTCATCCACTTCAAGTGTAGAGCCGAAATCACTATATTTTAAACGTGGGACGGAAGAACATTGAATTGGGACATGCTCTTAAGGGAACGTCTTTACGATCAACAATTTACATCTGACTACGAAATAATTCAGGGAGCAAGCAATTCTGTTCCCCCTTAAGCACTGACGTCACTCTTTTCATGCAATCATGAATACAGAGAAAACCACTAACTTATGTCTGAATGTGCATGCCAGTGAAGTAATGAAGAAGCAAGCCACGGCCATGGTCAAAACAGTAGAAATGAGTAAGAGAAAGCATCAATTGAAAGCTCAATTACCGGGAACCTTTTAAAACCTCAACTTCGATGCCCCAAGTTGGGAAAATTTTAAGCTAAAGGTTGGAACAGTACTAGTAAGGTTTCAAAATATAGAATGCTAAAGTAAGGCAGTCCAAAGCAAGTTGAGGGGAGAGAGAGAGAGAGAGAGAAACCTGGTGAGGATTTCTGTCTATTATGGACTGTTCCTTGAATTTCAGCTTACATGAATAGCCACGATTTCCTTGAATGCGCATTGTGCCATAATGTTCGCAGTACAATTTTCCCAATATGAGATTGTATATAGATGTTGTAACCTAAAAGGAAAGTTCATCCATAAAGAACTGAACCTGAATAATCCAAAAACCATATAATACACAATGCTTACCTTACTCCATTGGAAAATTTCCCCGTCGTCAAATTCAATGGTTAAAATGCCAATTGGGTCAAGCTGAATTGACCGACCCCAAAATTTGCTCTTTAAATTGCTGTCTGCCCAGAATTTCCATCCAGTTCCTTCACAGTGACATGCCACTATCATGGGATGATGACTGACCTGAGAGCAGAATTTGTCATAGCTATTCATAAGTCACCAAATAGAGGCAGTTCAAACTGGAGAAGAATCAGTGAAGGAGAGAGATAGAGTCAAGCAGACGAGCTTATACTTCCTCATAGTTTCTCTGCATATATAGGGAAGAAAGAGGCAAAAGTATCAATTTGCAATTGTTTACGCAACTATTGCAATAGCGTGACTTGGTTGCTAGTATCAATTTGCAATTGTTTACGCAACTATTGCGATAGTGTGAGTTGGTTGCTGGTGCAGACATATGACTATAATGTGCTTTAGATATAGAGATTGTTGAAATAACTCTAAAAAAAGATGCCAATGAGGCATCACTGTGCTTCGAAATTATAAAAAAGGTACCTTCTCTGAGAAAAAACGGACTCCTTTATCAGGATAGTCAGCTTCATAGGTCTCCCCCAATAATGGATTAAATGGTTTGCAAGCTCTTCCTTCAGTAGAAGCATATCCAGATACAGCAAAAGCAGCAACATTAAGAATCCTCATGAGGCTGTCACCCTGAAAAACTTGATGAAGTTTAAGAAAGGATTGGGTAAGGCACTGCTCATTAAGAAAATTATCGTGATTATGAACTTCAAAAAGTTAAAATGGTCAAGCAAAACAGGATGTGATGCGCATAGTACATATGAATATTTGCATGCGGAGGATTGACCATTTCTTAGTTTAACAGGATAATCATGAGTGTCAATTGAGCTAGCCAATGAACAACCGTGACGAATTACTAAGAGAAGCCAAAAGACACTTATCTGAGGCATTTATATGAATTTACACATTAACCTTAATTGTGTCTACTATACAACAAAGCAACACCTCTTTCCCATGAATAATTGTAAACGATCGTGTCCATGTTACACTATTGGAGGTAACACTTTCCACCAAACGTATATGCAGGATGTTTTTATTGAACCACAGCTCATCAGTGCAGGTCAGTCAATCCAGTATATATTTTTCAACGCAATAAGCAATGAAGATGAAATCATTGTGCTCTTCTAACCAAAATGAAAATACTAGACTTAAATCACAAACTCACCCTTCTACCCCATTCGTTGGCCCTGTCAATGAGATATGAATATTCCAAATCTTCAAAACACTTCTGCAGAGAAGAAAGGGGCTCATTGAAGTAAACAGGAAGACAAACTTTTGTAAGATCTTTCCCAATGTTATCCTTTATCATTGACCAGAGACTGACACCCTTCTCCTTTTCGATAGGATCGGGCAACTTCTTGCGCCTTTTAACATAAGGAAAATTAGTGCCCACGGATTTAATGGAGGGGTCAACGTCATCTTCTGAGTCAGCTCCATAAAATCCATCATCTGAAGAGACAGATGATCTCCGAATTCAGATCCGTTACTTTTGAAAGAGCTAGACGACAAAAAGTCGCGAGTATCAAAGAAAGTATGGACTTCATCATCTGTTTCTTCTTCTGCATTATCAACTCTTTCAGTATCATCATCTGATTCAGTTGCGCTTGCTTCCGCTTCAAAAATAAAAGATGATTATCAGATTACAACCAAAAAGAATCTATCATAAAGAAAAGGAGGAACAGAAAATTCTTGCCCATGGGTAATATCGGTGACATATCAGTTGTAAGACAGGATCCTACCATGCTTTCATAATCGTTACTGTCATAATTGGAGTCTAACTAACTAGTGTTGGAAGAATAAATCAACAATGACCATGCTATATAATTCCTTTCTGCCAAAAGACCAGTCCCCCCCAAATTCAGTTGTTACTACCTACCACTGCCCTTGTCTTGCCTCGAAATCGAAGCAGCCCCATGTTCAATGTGCTGTCTCTGGCTCTCATCAACCACAGTGTTCTCCAAATCCACTTTCTCTGTCTACAAAGTCCATTTTCAAAAGTCATAAGTGCTTACCAATTGGAAAGAATGGCAAAGACAATATTGTGAATTTAAAGCACAAAGGACAGAGATATTGATATTCAGTAACATGTTAAACAGGCAAGATATCATAGGACACGTACCAAAAAATTTAAAAGATTCACAGAAAAATTATGAGATAGTAAACCCCGTGTTGATAAATGGCAATACTCTAGTACAAACTATCTGATGAACTGGGCATCAAATGGGAAAAATTGATATAAGCACCTACATCATTGCCAACACTGCTAGGGCAGCAACACTCTAATCTATGGTATTGATGTCAAAATTAATAAAAACATTACAATAGAAAATAAGTTCATACTACAGTCTTTTGAAGGCAAGTATGACTAGTAATGGCCTCAATTTGATTCAATCAACAGTAACATCAAATATAAGTACCATATCTATGTGTGCGTTGAAAAAGCAAAAGTGCAAAACAAAACCCCGACAGCCCATTCCTACAACTTTACCATTGCTCTTAAGCTTACAAATTAAGTACTTGACAGCATATAATTTCTGCAGAAGCATGAACTTGCTCAACATTAGCTCAGATTTACCAGCAAATATATCAGCTCTTTCACAATGAAGACATACAATATAACAAAATCCTCAGTATAAGCATATGTGCATGAGTACGTAGGAAAAAACACCATAAACTGATCCCCTATATATTGAGAAACTAGAAACTAGGGATATCTGAAGTGTGAACCGCTAGGCGCTTATAAAAGAGGGCCAAAATGCCACTTCAAATCAACACATACAAAATAACTATTGAAAGTAGCCTCGGTTTAAAACAAGAATGTGGTTATAGACATATCATAACAGTCGAATTGCATGACATAGACTTAAATCTTCATACTCGATTGTATTATATTAAGTCCTACATGAGAAAAGATGAAAATGGATTGTGAAACATTTAATTACTTGAATGTATCAACAGAATCCATTTTTCGGGCACAACAAGAATTTGTATTCTCAAATTTTCTCAGAGGGATTTGCAGTTATTGTGGAAATTCCATTTTTCCTACGATTAGTATCTTCCTTAGAAAGGAAAGAAATATCAAAATCTCATGATTTACGATCAATTCATTCCATATTTCCTTTTTAGAGGCCAAATTTTCACATTTAGATTATGTGTTGGATGTACAAATGCCCTATCACATCCATCTAGAAATCTTGGTTCAAACCCTTCGCCATTGGGTGAAAGATGCCTCTTTTTTGCATTTATTACGTTTCTTTCTCCGCGAGAATTGGAATAGCCTTATTACTCCAAAGGAACATATTCCCATTTTTTCAAAAGGGAATCCAAGATTATTCTTGCTCCTATATAATTCTCATATGTGTGAATACGAATCTATCTTTTTTTTTCTCCGTAATCCATCTTCTCATTTATGGTCAACATCTTCTGGAATCTTGTTTGAGCGAATCAAGAAAGATGTACGGTCTAATGAGGCTACTATGAAATATTTACTCATGGATGGGGCAAGCTCTTCTATTCTGGTTCATGGTTTCTCTTGGCTACATGGTTCATCCGGGGGAGAGATCGAGCTTCAAGAAATAGTGAATTGTCTTGTCAATACACAAATGTATAACTTTCAAAGAAAAATTACAGAAATACTCTCAAAAAAATTATTACGGTCATTAATTTAACAGGACCATGTCAAAGCACTACATGCAAAGGACCATAACTGATGCAGAGTATGCAGAAGTGTCCCTTGCCAAAGCAGTTCATTCAGCAGGATTTTCAAAATGGAGGAGCAGATTTCTAGTATATTGGACAAACTGAAGAACCATAAAAGAAGATGACATATTGCTTCGTTCGTACATGAAAAGTACCTCTAATTGCCGCAAAGTGTCAGTAAGCAACCACTGCTTCTGTTTAAGCAGCAGCAGCTGGCTCTGCAGAGAAGCAAACTCACTCCTCATAATCTGCTCGCTGTCCACAATGGCAGCCTCACGCAAACCCTCTTCCTGAAGCCTCTGCCTCAACTTTTCAGTTGACACAGCCACATTGTCCATTGGAGCCATGAGCTCACTGTTGGACATTCTTGGAAACATGTCCTTTACAGCCTGCAATGCTTCCATCCACGCCAATCGATCTTCCCGCGTCTCTGCCCTTAAGTGAAGCCTTTTGGTTCCCGTGAAAATTGAAAACCTCTTGTCATCTGACTTACTTTCCCGGATAGATGAAACCTACCAGGACATTTGTAAAGGAGGAACCCATAATTAGACAGACACTGCAACTCAAATGATGCCGACCAACGCATAAAGATAGTTAACTGGTTCGATAATCACATGGTCTCTCAAATCAATGGTCAACAAATCAAATTTACAAAAGTGAGCGGCTCAACAAATCGAAATAGTGAAAAGCTGAACATAAACCCTAGTGTCGATTAGGAAACAAGGGAATTACTAAACCAATAAATAAAGCCGTTCAATTTGGAACGAAGGGGAAAAAAGCAAAAAAGAAAATAATCTATGAACTACTTAATGTGAATCTAGTTAATTTGACTACGAAATCCTATTTGCTTATCATTACGGTGGATAAACGCATAGACAAGGTGAACCCACTCATTAGTGTCTTGTCAGCGTAAGAGTTGAGCTGCATCTCATCGTGAATCTCACCGGAACAGGATCGAGACCAATGGAACTAGCGACACACGCAGACTCCAGCTCGGAAACCAGAAACAATAAATCGAACATGCGATTACAAGTTAAGTAAAATCATGACGGAATCACGGGCAGTTGCTCGTACCTTGAGATGAATTTCACCGAAAGGCTTACGCCGAAGCTGCGATTGGCCATGGGAAGTCCTGGAGACCCTCCTCATCGATTCTTCACCTATAACCTTCGATCCCCTCTCCGTCTCCTGGTTAACCGCGATTTTATCAGGTCCATGTATTTTGTAATACGACAACACCCCGTCCTGTAACACAAACCACCTCGGCCTCCAGCCTTTACCGTAATTCACCCACTTGTACAGCATTCCCGATATGCCGTTCCCCATGATGTCGTTAATCTTCACGTCGACCGCCGGCTGCTCCCTCGCCGACGGCATCCGCGCTATCCCCGCTTCCGGCGTTGACCGCTGGCTGAGCCGGTTCTGATCGCCGCAGCTGATCCTGGCGTGGCTGTGGCCGTGGCCGTGGCTCTGGCCGTGGTTGGGGAAGTGGTTGCCGAGCCGGACGGCCGGATCGGATCTGGCGGCGGCGGAGGACATGGAGAGGTGGGCGGAAAGGACCGGGGAGGGCTTGTGATCGGAGACAGGAGAGACGCAGCAGCATGGGTTCATGGGGCCGGCGGCGCGAGATCGGGAGCGCCGGTCCGGAGGCGGGGGAAGACGGTGGCGGTGGCGGTGGCGGGGGCGTCACCATCGAAGAGGCGGAATGCGCCGGAGGCGGCAGGCGGACGTCAATCGACCGATCAATTGAAGATAGACAATTGACGATGTCCACGCAGAGGGAGGGAGAGAGAGAGAGAGAGTAATTGTTATATACGATACGAGTTACGCGTGCCGGTTAGAGAGAGAGAGAGAGAGTGAGGGTGTGGGAGGGGAGGGGCGATAATTGCTATGAACAAGCAAGTGGCGGGATTAAGATCGGAGAGGGAGAGGGGGAATTTTCCGGCGACGGCGGTTGTGATGACGTGGCGGAGACGGTGACGAGGGCCGTTGGTTCAGTGATTGATTGGTTGCGAAGCCTTTTTGATGGGACGGCGGTGGTGGAGGGATGGTAAGGTGTGGACGGTGTGCAGGAGCACGTGCGAGGAGGCCAGGCCGGCACACCCTGAGGTGAGGAGAGGGACGTGTCGGGCATGTCCCCGCGAGCGACGCGTGGACTGGTCTACCCCGCGTGATGCTAATGCTGGTTTCGTTGACCACTCTCGTATGATACGACGATCCTACGTGATCGTAGACTACCAAACAAGGAGAAAAATAGTGAACGTTATCTCGAAAGTTTAAAAGTTAAAAATACCAAATCACAAATACATATCAGGTCTTTCGATTTTTTTTTTGTAATTTCGAGATGATATATCATCTATTTACTTTATTTGTTTATTTATTTATTATTGTCGTGTCATTATTACCATCACCATGCTGAAATTTAAATTTATCGCATATCGTGTGCTCGGAAGGAAAAAGAAACTTTAAAAAATACTCATAAAAATATATATATTATATATCTGTTCGTACATAACTACTTCCTTCCTCATTTAATTTTTTTCTTTTTGCAACCTATCTCTATATAGTAATTTAAGTTTGGCAAAAGTAGTAATAAAATAAATTAAAGAAAAAGGGATAAAATGATATAAATGGTCATTGAATCTTGGTCCAATGTGCAATTTGATCCATGAACTTCAACTTTAATATGTAATGTGGTGTCCGAACTTTCAGTTTATTCAATTTGGTCCTTGGATTTTTGAACGTGTTCAACTTAGTTCCCGAACCATGATAAAATGTTTAATGTCATCCCCGAATTTGTAATAATGGAATGACTAAATTAAACATCTTCCGATTGTTCAAATTAAAAGTTCAGGAATCATATTACACATTAGTTTAAAATTCAAGGATCATGTTGGTCAAATTAAAAAATTCCTGGACTACATTGCACATGGATCAAGGTTCGAAAACTATTTATGTCATTATCCCCGTATAAGACAGGACATAAAAAATATTCAAAAGGACACATAAATTTTGTTTGGTTCCGATAAAAAAAATTCATATGGTGCGCGCGTGTATATATATAGGTAAAAAGTAGGATCAGCACTAAAATGAAGTAGGAGAGAGAGATGGTAGAAAAAAAAAATTATGAAAAAAAATAATAATCCAAAAGGCCACAACACTCTATCACCATTCTCACCCCATTCGTGGATTGAATGAACGAATTCTTAGATTTATATATGACAAGACTACTTATTTTTAGTCAATTAAGGGTGACAAGGCAATGGGATAGAGAGATTTTATTGATCATTTCAGGATTATGAATGATGAATTTAGTTATGCATACAATTCTTTTATGGAGAATATTACTAAAAAAAATAAAAAATCTATTTTAATCTTGTCAATTCAATCACAAATGTTTTTTTTTGTCAATTAAGTCATAAACCTTTTGTATTTGTGATAGTTTAGTCCATCGTGCTAGTTTTGGTGGAGAATCTCTAACATGAACGCCAAAGCAGTATCACGCGGGCGCGGCCGGTGCCGACGTTAACAATTTGTAATAATATTTATTTTTTTAATTTTTAATTTATATTATATTATATTTTATTTTATTTGTTCTTTTTTCTTACTATGCCCGGCTAGGGTCGTCGAGCCCTCATTCGACCCTCGCTAGCATAGCATCCTACGAGGCGCGACCGACACTAATATATAACAATTTTTTAATAATATTTATCCATTTTTCTTTTCTTTGTTCTTTTTTCTTACTATGCCCAACCTGTCGAGCCATCGCCCGACCCTCGCCGGCCACGGGCGAGGATCCCGACACCTAGCCCGGCCTCGCTAGCTACTTTAAAGGAAAAAGAAAAGAAAAATAAATAAAGTATTATTAAAAATCATTTACAAATAGCACCGGCGGTGCTACATATGACGAACAGATATCCACGCCAATAATTTTCGGCCGAGTTGGACGGATGATGAACTGAATTAGCACAAATGCAAAATATTTATGACTTATTGACAATATATATAGGATTAAATTGGCACGACTAAACTAAGCCTAGCATATCGTCCGTGTGTTTATAGTCACCGTTATGAAATCTCCAAGACTGAAATTTTGCAATTCCGTTTCTCGAACCTCAGTTTTTTTTTTCCTTGTGCACTCGTTTTTGTGAATGTTGAACTTACTATCATTTGCCGTGAGAGCCATCGATCCCGTGTTCGATTCGTTTTTCCGGTCCCGACGAACTTGTACACATGATGGCGCAAAAGGGCATATCGAATTGCACCGTCTTTGCTTCTTATAGAGAGGAATGGGTTCCTATTCTCATTCCAAATCGATCCCTATTCTAAGCCCATTATGTCGTGTGAGAACGCTTTCGCATTTGGGAAGCACGATCGTGCGGTGTGTGTATCGACGCCCCACGTCGACTCCACGCCAGAATTTGCTGTTGAAATTTTGAGGGTTCCAATGCATATAACCACGTGACTTGCCCCCCCCAAAAAATTGTATTTTGAATGCTAATACTTTGGCATTAGAAGACATGATTGCAAAAGTTAGCGATTCAGGCACGGCATTGCACGTCGCGTTCCCATTCCCCGTTTCATGTAGCGGGAGCGATGATTCATGCTCCATCTGGCCTGGATCAAAACGACGATTAAGCGTGGTCCCGTAGTTAACTCGAGCAAGAATGTCCATTTACGGATCTCGAACCAACACCAGATTAATTACCAATTAATTTATTTGTGCTTGCATTAAAATCTATCTATAATTATGACGCCACTCTCCGAAAAGATGACGGCATTGGAAATTTGACCTAAAAAAAAAAAGTAGATGCCACTCAGTTGCAGCCGATTGGCAGAACCTCTTTTTTCTTTTTTTTTTCCTTTTTGCCCTTTTCTACCCACTTAGCAATATTATAAATAATTTTTAAAACTCAAGAATTCTTGCTTTGTCCGCACTTCAAAACGAAAGGCACCCCGCAAACTTAGGCGATTGGACGACAAGCCTTTCCTTTACAAAACAGTAAGCTCCGACAGCAATGGCATCAAGGAATCGTGGAATCTTCCCTTTAGGTGGATTCCTCCTAGCCTTGGACATTCGTAGACGAATACATGATTGGGGGGCTACGGTTGGGAAAAGTCTCAAAAAAGTTCTCAATCTATTTCATTGGTGCCAATTTAATCTTAAATTTTTTTTAACGTTAATTCAGTCATAAACATTATGCATTTATATCAATTCAGTCATAAACCTTTTATTGATGTCAATTTAGTCCTAAACCTTTTGCATTGATTGAATTAGCATAAATGCAAAAGATTTAGGACTAAATTGACATCAACACAAAATATTTAGGACTGAATTAGTACTAATACAATATTTATGACTGAATCAAAAAAAGCTAAAATTGAATTGGCAACAATGCAATATGTTTAGGACTGAATTAGAACCAATACAATAAATTTATGACTTTTTTGATACTTCTCCCGCTACACTAGTACTAGTCATGATCGCAACTCGTGTCCGTAACGCGTAAATTCGGAATTTATTCGCGAAGCATTGTCTATTTTGATTGTCCATATTGCATATATTATGTTCGATGGTTAATAAGAAGGCGGTTTCTTTGAAAATGAAGGGCGCACAGCAAATGTTCTTATTCTCTGGGATATCACGCGCTTATAAGCTTTGACGATTGTGCCGATGTGCAAAATAAAAGAAAACAGGGTATCACAAATGTTTTTGTTGTCTTGGAGAAAATTACCAAAAAAGTCTTAAATCTATTGCCAATTCAGTCTTAATTTTTTTTTTTTAATATTATGTCGCCGGTCGGCCAAGCTAGTGTCGGTCAAAATTGATCGGATAGACCGAACCCAAGCACAATTACGAAGGTTTATAACTGAATCGGCAAAAAAAAAATTGTGACCGAATTGGCATAATTGTTATAGATTTATGACTTTTTTTTTTTTGGTAATTTTCCCGTTGTCTAGTGAAAAAATGGTGAGGTATTGTGAACTCTAGGCTGGTCAAAGCATGCGGATTTGCCTCATCGAGAGCTGTCCACGTGTTGTGAATAGGCGGAAGGAATATGTACAAGCTGTGCGACGTGCTTTAGTGTCCAAGCAGAACCATGACAGTGTCATCTCGCATCGACCGCACACGAGATGATCGATTAATTTATGTTCGGAGTTTCGTGAAAATTAAGGTATCGAGAAACTATAGACTGGTTAACCTTTTCATGCAAATTTGCCGCTCCCTTTGTTCACTTAGATGTTTCCCTTTGACGTTTGAAATATGTTTCGTACGATAAGATTCACTTTTTTCTTTCGGGCAGGAAGTCTTTCTATTGCACACGAAAATACAGAAGGACAAAAAATTGCTTTCGGTGTCCTGTTACGTGACCAATTCACATTAGGCTATTTCACACTCGATGCACATTCTTGTCGCTTTGGCCAGGACCGACCAATTGTATTGATAGTCCACGTGAATTACAGCACGCATACCCGCGTTGACTTTCATGCATGAGCCGCACATCCTTACACGAATAATAACACAAGTGATGATTGAACTTTAATCCTGTTGGCGTGATTTTCTCCGCCAGCTTAGCAAAGGAGATTTGATTATATTATATTTCTATTATTCTGGAATGCCTTTCTTTTTCTTGTTATCTTTTTTTTCTTTTTTTTGGTTGCTTGTTTCTTTTGTTAGAGCAGCCTTTCCTGTACATGTGGTAGAACAATGGCGGATGGTTTGACACAACAAAAAAACCACAAAAAAAAGGGCTAGAGTTTTTTGTCCGAGGATGTAGGCACATCGCCGAACCTCGTTAATCTTTGTGTCTATGTGATTGTTTTTTTTTTTACATGATATCGGAGCGGGTTATGACCCTCGATTATTTGAAGAACTCGTTTTGTCCGCGTTCTCTTTGAATGTCAAGCTCTTGCTAACTCCAAGCAAGGTGCAAATCAGTCATTCACAAAAGATCTAGGGAGCATGAAGAAATAGTGGGATGAACTCCGTGACACAAAGCACCCCGGAATGTACGTGACTATGTGCAAAGGGAAGAACAAGATAGAATTTTTTTATCTCTTAGCAAGCCTAAGGCCCGAGTTTGAAGATATCAAACGTGACATTCTTATGAGGTCGTAATTGCCGTCCTTTAATACCGTGTGCTCCATAATACGAGTGAAGAAACAAGGAGGAGAGTCATGCATTCGGACTTGATTGTGGCACATTTAGCGAGGCTCATTGGAGCACTCGACAAACATTGTTAGTTCCAATGCCAGGCAAATTGATGCCAATACTCGGTTTGTTAAGGGGAAAGGAAAGAAGCCCATTCGTTTTCATTTTGATCATTGTGATCGAGATGGGCATTCCAAGGAACGATGTTGGATTCTACATCCTCACCTGCGTCTAAATAAAGACAAGGGTCCGGATGCTAAGATGGCAATTCAAGGGAATCCCACGGACTTCCAATCCAAGTTGGAGTCCCTAACACCGTAGGTTCAAGCGCCTTCTTCAAATGCATGTTTCGGGTCCTCTCGGCACCGAATCCATAAATTTTGCGAAGACCTCCGGTAATATTAATGCATTTCTTGTTGAGTCTAGAAATCGATTTATTGTTTATTCCACACATATGTTTTCCCCACATATTCTATCTAATACTCGCTAGCTCTTTATATCCACCAATTACAATGGCTAACGGAGTGCGGGTGCCAACCCAAGGTGTTGGACAACTAAATATGCTTTCGAAAAAAACGAGGCGTTATTAGTTCCGGGATTATCTTCTAATTTAATGTCTATGAGCAAATGTACTAAACGGTGGAATTGTAACGTCATTTTTACTCCACAAAAGGTGTTGTTTCAGGGATCGCGAGTACCAAGAAGATGATTGGTGAAGGACAACTTCGGGACGGCATGTACACCTTAGATTGGCATGGCGAAGCGTTAGTGGCTAGGAAAAGGGCTATGGATACCTCTCGACTATGGCATTGGCGCATGGGTCATCCTTCAGATCGGGTGTTGCGGTTTTTAGATATGCCTTTGTCTCACGATTCTAATAGTTGTGATCCATGTTACTTTGCTAAGCAACATAGGTTGCCTTTCCCTAAACATTTACATAAATCAACCGAATTATTTGCTTTGGTACATTCAGATGTGTTGGGATATTCTCCTGTTGGATTCTAGAGAGGGCTTTTGGTATTTTGTTACCTTTATTGATGATAAATCAAGAGCTACATGGCTTTACCTTCTTAAGTACAAAATGAGTACCAATAGTTTTCCAAGATTTTTGCAATATGGTGACTAACCAATTTAATACTTCGATGAAGATTCTTCCTACCAACAATGGTACCAAATACACTAATCAAACATTTCAGTTGTTTTTACGGAGTAAAGGTATTACTCACAAGACATCATGTGTGAGTACTCCACAACATAATGGGGTAGCCGAAAGGAAGAATTGTCACCTTATCGAGGTCACCCGAGCCTTGGTATTCTCCCGGGAATTTACCTAAATCCTATTGGACAAATGCTGTTATTACTAGCTCGTTATTTAATTAATAGACTTCCTAGTTGAGTTTTAGGATATATAACTCCTATGGAAGTTTTAGGTATATAACTATGGGCGAAAATTTGGTATATCTTACTTGAGGATTTTTGGATGTGTCCGTTATGTTCACTCTCAAACCGGTGGAAAGTTAGATCCTCGTGCCAAGAAATGCGTGTTTGTTGGTTATTCATCCGTCAAGAAAGGGTATAAATGTTATGGCCCTTGCACAAAGGGTGTCTATATTTCTCGAGATGTTGTGTTTGATGAAACTCATATGTTTTTCCCCGACAAGAACCACATTCAGGGGGAGTGCACGGATTATTATAAGAAGTTTTCCTATGAATTTTCTCCTATTCCTGTGGATGTTAACAGGATCAATGGAGCCGAAGTCAGCAATGGGTGCACCGAAGTCGACAATGGGAGTCGGCATCGGGTCATGAATCAGCAGATCAAGAAAATTTAGAAATGGATCGAGAGATTGAGGCAATGTTGTTCCGAGGCCGAACTTGGAATTGCCACCGAGGGGATGACGGATGAAAGGGTAGCGGATGCAATCTCATTACGAAGGACATCTCGTGTCACTAGACCCTCAACTCGTCTTCGGGATTTTACTACTTATTATTCAGTTCAACATCCTATTCAAGACTTTGTTGGCTAAGGCAAAATCTCTCACAATTTTTTGAGTTTCTTATCCGCCATTGAAGAACAATAGGAACCTTATAACTATGAGGAAGCAAAGGAAAAAGCCATCCGGGTTAGTGCAATGAAGGATGAACTTCAAGCTTTAGATTGAATCATACTTGGGAACTGGTACAACTTCCAAGAGAGAAAGAAGACAGTTGGTTGTCGATGGATATATAAGATCAAATACAATAGTGATGGGTCGGTGGAAAGATATAAAGCGAGGCTGGTTGCAAAAGGATACACTCGGACATATGGTATAAATTACAAAGAAATCTTTGCACCTATGGTTAAAATGAACACCGTACGTGTTTTTGTGTTTGTAGCTGTTAATTGTGGATGGCCCTTATTCCAAATGGATGTAAAGAACGCATTTCTTCATGGAGATTTGGAGGATGAGGTTTATATGGATCTTCCTCTTGGTTACCCCTTGTAGAATAAAGATGGAATTGTTTGCGGGTTGAAGAAGGCCATATATGGTCTCAACCAATCACCTAGAGCTTGGTATGGTAAACCGAGTCTTTGTGCTCGTCAAGGTCGGATTCAAAAGAGGGGCAAGACTCTTCAATGTTCACCAAGGCTAATGACAAAGGTATAATCATTGTGGTTGTTTACGTTGATGATATTATGATTACAAGTAGCAATCAACTTGGAATTGAAGCTCTTAAGCAAGCATTTGAGTAAGTAATTTGATATTAAAGATCTTGGTAGATTGAAGTATTTTTTGGGTATTGAGGTTGTGAGATCTCACAAAGGATTATTTTTATTTCAAAGAAAATATGTTATGGATTTGTTGAAGGAGACTAGAAAGTTAGGAGTTAGACCGGCCAACATTCCTATGGAGTATAATAGTAAGTTCATTTCGGAAGGCACTACATTACATGATGTTGGGCGCTTTAGCGGCTTGTTGGATGGCTGATTTATTTGACCATCACTAGACCTGATATAATATATACTGTTAGCTATGTGAGCCAATTTATGCGAAAACCAACTCGAGGACATATGGAGCTAATAAATCATTTGCCATAGTATTTGAAGGCCATGCTTGAGAAGGGAATTCTAATGAAAAATAATGGCCACACAAAACTTGTTGGCTATACTAATGCCGATTGGGCTAGGAGCCCTATACACGAAAATCTACTATAGGATTATGCACTTTTGTTGGAGGAAACATTATCACTTGAAAAGTAAAAAGCAAACGATAGTTGCTTGTTCAAGCGCAGAGACGGAATATCGAGCCATGACTACTAGTACTAGTGAAATTGTGTGGCCGAGACTACTACTTTAGGAATTGGGTTGCAATTGCATGAGCAAGCCTACGAAGCTGTTTTGTGATAATCAAGTTACAACTCATATAGCTTCAAATCTAGTGTTTCATGAGAGGACCAAACATATAGAAGTGGACTGCCACTTTGTGAGAGAAAATGTGCAAGACAAAACAATTGAGACTCCATACATTCGGAGTGAGGGTCAAATGGCCGACGTTTTTACCAAAGCATTACCCAAGGGAGTTTTTTAAGAAATGATAAGCAAGTTGACCTCCGACGAGGTCTTTGGTCCAACTTGAGAGGGAAGTGTTGACGTGATTTTCTCTGTCGGCTTAGGAAAGGAGATTTGATTATATTATATTCCTATAATTTTGGGATGCCTTCCTTTTTCTTGTTATCTTCCTTTTTTGTAGTTGCTTGTTTCCTTTGTTGGGGCAGCCTTTCTTGTACATATGGTAGAACAATGGCGGATGGTTTGACACAACAAAAATAACAAAAAAAAAAAGGAGCGAGAGTTTTTTGTCCGAGGATGTAGGCACATCACCGAACCTCATTAATCTTTGTGTGTGTGATTTTTTTTTCTACATCCAATATACTCGTTAGAAGGACTTTTGATTTGTACTATATGATTCCTAAAATTCCGTCAAATATGCAATATCGTTCATAGATTTTTAATTTATTCGACGTGGTCTATAAATTATAGGTAACTTTTCAATGTAGTCCCTAGACTACATTAAAAATTAAGGGACTACATTGAACATTGGACGAGAAAAGTACCAAAAAAAATTTAAACCCATTGTATTGGTATCAACTCGGTCCTAAACCTTTTGATTGAACCAATTCGTTCTAAACGTTCTTGTATCGATGCCAATTGAGTCCATCCGATCTGTTTTTACCAAAATTCGCTAATGTGAACGTCGGCCATGCTTTTATAGAATGTTTCTTGAAAAGCCGAATTCATCTTGGATAGCCATCGCTAATGTTGATATTTTTTAATAATATCTTGATATTATTTTAAATTTTTAAATATTTTTTGGGTTTTTTCTTTCTTATTCTAGGCAAGGGCCGTGATGCCCTTGCTTGATCTGAGTGAGGCCACAATTCTCAGATAGTGCGACCTTGTCCAGATTGGGCAGGGCTTGTGACCCTTGCCAGTCCTCAGCTATAAGGGGGAAAACAAGAAGAAGAACAAAGACGAAAGGAAATAAAATAAAAAAATAAAAAATTATTAAAATATTATTAAGAATGCCAACGTTAGTCTTGATCGTGTCATGTAGAACGACCGACATCCACGTCGCCGATTTTTTATCAAAATTGATCGGATGGATTCAATTAATACCATTGCAAAAAGGTTAATTGGTCCAATTAAAACACTTGGGACCGAATTGAATTACAAGTCAATAGATTTATAACTTTTTTGATGCTTTTCTCAACAATAGACCAAAATTCGAGAATCACATGTAAATAAATTAAAAGTTCACGAACGACATTTCTTATTGGACTAAAATTCAAGAAGCTATGTGCCTCATTTTTCCCATTCTTAGAAAATAACTGATATTTCACCTCACAAAATAGCATTGTAAATAATTGATGATGGATTTGAAAGTCTTCTAATTTAGAGATTGACACATGGTTACATAAGCATTTGAAGAGTCAAGACACACATGAACGACCTCGTATACTTGGACGTTCTTTAGAGTCCTGCGCAATATCAACCCCACCCCGACCCACGTTGGCCCACAAAAGGTGCATTCCATGTGATTAACCAAAGAACATTGGGACCACAACTGATTAGCAACTTTGCACTTTATTTGATACTTAAGAAGAGACCTTAACGCAATCATCTCGTGTTAATTCTTTCCTCGCCATCGCTAATTCATTCATCAGATCTTGTTCGATGCCACTTTTGTTCTCTCTAGTGACGCGAATAACAAGAAACCGCAGCATGACGAGAGAACCTACTTTAGTCGAGCGCCACTTTAAACTTACGAAATACTCCACCAATCCCATATTGCTAATAAAACAAGAGCCGAATCCCAAGTCCCTCCATCCTTGTTATGCTAAGATCATATCTTAATTTAAAGTCTATGTCGACAGTGTCACGTTAATATCGATCGGCCAAATAAATTGAATTAACATAAATATAAAAAATTATGACTTTTTTGGGTAAGTTTATCGGATTTAGAACCATGCGGTCGACACGTCACATGTTCAAAATGGGCACGAAATTGACTTCAAACACGCAATGACAAGGACGAGGGGCCAACCAAAGAGAGGGACAAAAAGCTGGTGCAGATGAGTACGGGTGTCGGACCCAGAAAGCCCATCAAAGCAACAAAAGCCGAGTGTTTTCGTGAGTCACGCAAGGAGCATCTGTCGCGTCCCATTCTCTGAGTTCAATCAAATGGCAAATGGGTTTTCTTTCAACACGATGTTCTTTTTGCAGCCTTTTTTTTCTGAAGGAGGAGGAGAAGAAGAATGAAAGAACGTCGTAGCCTCAGTGCAATTCCATGTTGTGATGGCGACAGTGGCCGCCACATGGACAAACCACTCGACAGGTTGCAGTGTGGTGTAGCCATCTCCAAATGATCAAAAGTCACTCGGAAGTTGGAACTACGCTAGCCTTTTTCTTTTGGGAATATTTTCTGGTAGGTGAGAAGCTGAACTTGAGACTACCGAGTTTGAACGGTGGGAGCCTTTTGCATGTGAAGCAGGCAAAAGTAAAAAAAAAAAAAAACTTATAGATATATTAAATTTATTACATTGATATTAATTCAGTTAACTTTTCGACTATATTCATTTAGCTACATTTTCACATTGATATCAATTGAGTCCATCCAAATTAATTTAAATAAGAAATTGCTAATGTGTACGCGATAATCATCTTGCTTGGCATGCCTATGGTTGATATAAACATCTTTAATAAATCTTTTGAATTATTTTTTTTTCATGGCTTGTGTCGGCAACAACACAGGCCATGGTCAATAAGGGCGAGCACCAGCAAGGTCGCCTTAGCCTGGGTGAGGGTCGGCCTCACCAATGCTTGCCCTTGCCCACGCTAGGCCCGGCGAGGCCGACCCTCGCACAGGTGAGACCCACCCCCGTGGCCACTGGCATTGCAAGGGCCATGGAAGAAAAAGGAAGAAAGAAATTCAAAAATATATTAAGGGGGTGCAAATCCATAATAGGTACATAGAAATTATTGTACGCCAAATAACATCAAAGGTGTTGGTTTCAGAGGATGAAATGTCAATTTTTTTTTACCTAGAGACCTAATTAGATTGTTGCAAGCGGTGTGAAGACATAAAAAAAAAAAGTACAAGTAAGCACCGGCCGTGCCACATGGAAATGTCGGTGTTCATGTCAAGAACTTCCAACCCGATTTATCGAATGTGCTCAATTGATACCATTGTAAAAAAGGTTTAGGATTAAATTAGCCCAATAAAAAGACTTAGGATTAAATTGATATCAATATAATAGATTTAAAACTTTTTTGGTACTTTTTCCCGTGAAGCATTGTTGGTTCCTTCTCTACTTTTCCATCACAAACCGTGGACCAGCTTGCCCACCCCTCCACACATTAAGGCTGAATGAAAGGGCCAGATGACCTGATAGTTCCTATCCTGAGTGCCCACACCCCAGTTCGGTTCAACCCGATTCGACCGAAGCATCTTGCTTTAGCCAATTCCTAGGTAACGAGAACTATCTATTTAATCATAGTCACAAAACTGACATGGCGACATGAAAATTTGATTCACTATTCGTATTATGTTTCGTTAATCAGACATTTAAGATGGCGAAACTAGAAATATTTTAAGAAAATTCAGTAGCATTGCTGCTATTCCAATCTGGGCCGCATCTGAATTGCCAGATCCATTATTGTTTTTTAGTGTTTTGGATGAGTGTCTTGCTGATCCCCAGCTACATAAGGGTTTCAGATGCTGCAAATTCTTCTTCAATCAATGAGGCACGCTACGTACTAGCGTGTTGAATTAAATCATGTACAGACATATTACAATAACGACTGCGACTGCCAGCTACTTTAGTGTTAAGACCAGGACAAAGCCCAAATAATGAAGGAACAATCTTCATCTTGCATGTTCCAGCATTACCGACAATGCTTTATGGGAGCATTCTTTACAAACGACTACCATAACCAGCTATTTGCAAAGGAGATGCCACGAAATATTGAACAATCGAAGACTGGCGTGCAATGACATTGAATTGTCCCAGTTGACTAGTGATTTGGCAACCCTGTCCCCTGAGATTCATGCCTAATGAATACATAAGGTCAACCTTATGTGTTCTATTGCAGGCAACCAAGCTAAAACATGATGTCCACAAGTTGGCCTCAGTCTTGCGCTAAATGACAAATTTATCCAAACTTCTTTCGTGCCTGGGATGTTCTTTTTCTAAAACATTATTTGAGAGTACTTAATTAACATTGAAGCAACAAGTCCTGAGAGATGCACCACGTGGTGCATGGTTTATATGCTCCGATTGGAGTGGGCAAGGAATCTTTTTCAAAGCTTTCTTCTGACCAGTCCTTTGAAGAAGTCAAAACTGCAGCCATGTGAGAAGAAAAGACGCATCACATAACATAAGATTGCGAACAGAAGACATGGTTATCAAGAACCATTTACGCGTATTTCCTAGCGAAACAGCTTGCAGTCAGTCCAACGGGCAAGTCATCTCTCACAGAAAAGTCAGTCAACATCGTGCTTTGACTAATAACAATGGCCAGTTCAATCACCCAAGCACGATGGCACGATAAACCAGAAAAGGCAAGATCGGTGGTCTGTGCATATCACCAGTAAATTCAAAACATAATGAATATGTTATATAGCATGTGCACTGTGAAGGAATGAAAACAAGCAAGAAATTACAGGATATTTGGAGTTTTGATGAATCCAATGAAGGCAAAAACACTCGAAGCAGACCATCGCAGAGGAACTGAAACAAAATTTAGCATACACAACATGATCAAAGAACCGAGGCAAGTAAGCAAATAAAAAATGCATTCAGATCCTTTCTGGAGGTGTTTGAGCTCAGAGAGTTCTGAAAACCTAGATTACTCAACTTCATAATCTCAACTTCAATGCACGCCTGAACTACCATACACCATGGAAGCAACTCATCAAAGTTAGCAGAAATTTGTTATATCACTCCCTATACAACTGACATGCACAATGCACTTTACAAAACCAAAAATAAAAAAAAAACAGCCATACAGCTTAAATGAAGTACCTATTGCCATCGGGATGAAGCTCACACATCTGGTTGTCTTCACCAACAGCCAAAAGGTACCCTGATGGCGTCAGTCCCTAAATATTTATCAAAGAAAATATCACGTTTCAGCAAGTAGATGTTCACTAATGACTCGTGAGTAATACACAGCTCTTTAGTAGATATATAGATACATCTTCTGTCAAACACTTAATCCATTTATAGCCAAACATATACAAGACGCTAGTAAAAATGAACAAGTTCTCCACATACCTACAAACAGAATCCACACTAAAACATAAGTTCCTTTGACATACATTAACGAAATTGTGCACAAATATCTAGAATCTGTGTGCATATTTGCCGGGATATGTTAAAATACCAAATTCTTCTTCCTCGTCATACCTGTATACTAACAACATTTTCCACCACCCGCTCCTCATTCTTCTCCTGTACGATTACCCTCTGACCACTACAGGTCACAAGGAAAGTGCATATAAGATTAAAAGGAAAAACATAGAACAGCATTTACATGAATAGATAAGTGCTGACACAGAAAGAATGAAGGCTCAACTTCAATAAACTTTGTCTCAGCACATTAATCAACACATGACTACATGTCATAAAACATGGCAATGGATGGTCGAACTCCATGATGGCAAAACAATCTTGTTTACATTTCAGTTTACTCTTTCAAAAATTACAACCCCTTTAGGCACAATGCCTCTTGCTAGAATCAGCAACACCGTGAAGAACCAACACCAATGCATCATGTGCCGCTAGAAATAGGCGTTGTTTTCTTTCAGTTATCTACCCAAACCAATCAGGAAAAAGTATCATTAGAAATGGAAAAAGAGCTTCATATCCAATGCAAATTCAAGAAAAAAGAGAGTGTAAAAGAAAGTTTAAATCATTAAATTTATCAGAAAGCAAATTAGAAAGTACAGGACCACCGAGAAGAACATTTGCGACAGCGCTGGCAGTTCCGTCTCTGTTAATGTGTTTGGCTAGCATGTTAAAGCTAAAGCAGTACATTTCAATTTTATAACAAGTCAGGAAAAGCAAAGCTTAGAAAAACAACTGGGTTCTGTTGTGACAGCAGAAGATACGGAGCGAGTCAGGAGAAAGAGCTATAAACGAATCAAATGATGGTGAACGGTTTTTCCTGACTGAATTACGCTCATGGAGAATTTGTTTCTGATTTCTTTAGTTCAATATTTCTTTTATTGCTGACTGAGCAGGTGATATATCAGATTAAAAAGCTTGATATGGTAACTAAGTTCGAAAAGTACAAGCACATTGAATGCATCGGCCTGCACATAGAAGCCACTCTTCTCAGTTGAAAAAAAATCAAGTTTTAATCAACAAATTTTAGTTGTCGTTTGCTTCTTTCTAATCTTAAAGAAATGCTCATTAGAACAGCTCTAAACAGTCCCTTATATCTTGCATGGCTACTGTGAAGACGAAGTTCAAAATTAGTGAATTGTCAAACCAAGTTCAACGAGAAACAATTTTAAGTCGTTTATTATGCTACGATGAACTAGTAGTGGGTGAAGTGAGCCCCAGTGAATGCCTAAAAGAATAACATTTTTGAATAGGAAATGATTTTATATACAATCCGTGTCTTAAGCTTTATAAATAGGTCAGTCATCTTGGTGGAGTTCTTTATTTCCAAAAACACAAAAGCTGTTTACTGTCGCACCAAATATCAATAGTACCTTGAAAGTTGAACATTTCATGAAAAGTGTCTGCAAAGACTTGCCTCCATCCCATGTGAAGAATTCACATGTCAAAAATCTTTTAGGAAAGACTCTCCCAAACCAAGGCATCCATCACATAAACCCCAAATGGAAACCAAAACAATGATTTTAAAACAATTAACACCACAACTCCAGAATTCTTTAAAACAATCCCCCAGATGTCTTAAAACATGTTTAGACAAGTTTGTTGAATCGTACACCTCTCTCACAGAATCTAAGTAGGAAATGAGGCCATCCTACACTGATTGTCATAAACATGCACAGCTCATAGAAATGTTTCGGTTTCTACACACAACTTTCATATGTGGTGGAAGACAAGCGCTAGCAGAACAAACAAGTGAAATTTGCGCATTTGCATTACCTGTGTAACCAAGTCTTATAATACAGCTCCTCTAGAGCTTGAAATCCTGCACAACACAATGTACAAGAACTTCAATACTATCCTTTAGACCACAATTATAGTGCACAGAATACTATATGCTGCTCAAAAGGCCACTGTAGTCCGACAAAAGCACTGTCCATTTTATGATGTTAAATCAGTAGAAACATATCATTAGAAAGAGGACAATGTACCCAGTAGGATAGCAGTTAGTGCTTCGACAATTTAGTAAACAAACGAAGGATGACCAGCTCAAGCACGTACTGTCTGGCACAGATCCAATATCTTCTCTCTCTCTCTCTCTCTCTCTCTCTCTCTCTCTCTCGCACATTCTTGGAGTAGCAATTTTGTCATAAAAGATGTTCATTAGAATTCACGTCAGTTTAGCATTTACAGAAAATGCACATTATGGACCAGTTGGCAAATTAAAAGCAGCAGATGGAATTTATAAAATAGAGACTCCCGCCTGTTTGTTTTCTATTCAAGATGCAAAGACACAGTAGCAGAGCCTATATCAACACTAAAAAGAAGTGAAGAAAGCGACTCAATTGAGCATTCTTGGCTAACTTCATTCAGCATCTGCACCATAGTTGACCAGAGACTCTTACCCTAGGGAAGGTTAGCTATCAGACCGACTACCATGCTAGAAAAGCCTGTAGATCATAAGAAAAAGGTACCTTTGCTTAGTAAACGAAAAGGGCTCCACTCATTCCAAAATGCATGTAAATCAGAAGCTTTTTCACCTTTTCTAGACAAGTAACAAAAAGGTAAAGATAAAAAACTTTACATAGTTCATTATCCACTGATCAAGGCTAGATTTTTATTATTAGTGCACTCCATGGGAAAGTAAGAAGTTTGTTTCTTACCATCCAAATATCGATCCTAAAGCACGTGAAAGGAAGTCTCGAACATAAATTGCGTTAGGAACAAAGTGTGAGAAAAGTGAAAAGTAAACATCGATGATTGGAATGAAACAAACTTCAAAGAGAAAAGAAATTCACAATGAAGATATTGAGTTACCTTGATGTATAAATAGATTGTACAAATTCTCAAATTTATTGAAAAAAGCAGCAAGGATATCCTCCCGTGTAAATTTGTAAGGAGCAATTGACAATTCTCGCAAGACTGCATTCAAGCATACAGTTGGTTTCTCATTATCGACATTCAAGCCAATACCTGCACAAACAGGTGACAAGTCAATGTCCAAGCGCAGATGAGTCATGGAACAGTTCTTAGTATCACAGAGAAAAACTCAAGTAAAACAGCAAAAGTTCTACTTTTCGAAGTAACATGTAGCTACAAGGCTCTCAATAAAAAGCATATGGGATCATACACTTTGTCCAAAAGATGAGTCTGTTTACCAGCACTAACATTGAACTTCTTTGACTTATAAGTTGATGTGCACAGAATGCCGCCAACTTTAAGGCCATTTAGGTAAAGATCATTGGGCCATTTTATTCTAACATCAAGGTAGGGAAGTCCCTGAAGCAAAATGAACGTATGTAAATGTATCAACCATTTTACCTCAATAGAATATGCGAGCCAAAATGTACACACAATGAAGTATTATATGCAGAGTACAAAATTGGCATAAATCTCGATAAAATTTTCTTCCTTATATCATGAAGAACATTAAGAGTGATCTCAGACAGACTAGATCAAAATAAAATATTTGTTAATCATTCTTCTTTGGCTCACTCCTAGATAGTGAACTAGACAGAAATAAACAAGGAAAAGGATCTTTCTGTGCTTACATTTTTGTCACATATCTCCTTTATAGCCTCAGTAATAGCCAGTGAAATCACATATTGCAGAAGAGGCACGATTTTCCCATCATCCATCTGAATCGTAAAAGAGAATAGGAGGCAACCAATTGGAGATTCCCAAACATTCTTTGACCTTCCTACAAATTTAAACATATAAGATCCAAAGAACCGATGCTAAAGCTCCATGTATCGAGTTAATGGTTGGACTTCCAACCTCGTCCCTTCGATTGAATGTCAGCAGCACAGACTGCACCAATAGGAAGTTCGCAAAAGTTGCTGTAAAGAAAACGAACATGGTTGAACTTCCGAAAAACTGGTGCTGCAAGAAAATCACTAACTCGGTGCTTACTGTGAAACGACGTCGTGAGTTGATGGCAAGCGTGGAGACCAAATGAAAAGCCTACCAAACTGATTTGTCAAAAGGGACTTCAGAAACAAATCAATTTGGAAAGAATCTTCACTTGACGGCCTTGGAATTTCTGGATGAACGAAGATTCTAACTTCGCTGTTGTCAGGGAGTTTGAGAGTATTACTGCTCTTCAAACTTTTTGCAATTTCCATTTCTGCAGATGATTTCCCAGATACAACTAGAACGCAGGGCGATTGTGAGTCCATTTCTGAGAAGGATAAAATGAATAACCTGTCAACTCCAAGAAAGCGGGATCCAACCAACAAAGACTTGAACTTGAACAGAAGAACGAACCGCAAGCGGGGTAAAGAAACCTCAAGATTATTTAGAATTCATCACAGAATTCTCGTTTCAGTTTCCTCATTGACCAAACACACAACTATCAAAACAGGAAGCCATGTTTGGTTCGCAGACAAGAACGAAATCACACAGCGGGACCTCCTTCCCGTGGCATCTCAATTAAGTCGTTCGGTTCCTCGCGACATTTCACCGAACACGTGAAGTGCAAACCGGTATTGCTCAAGTAGAACACAACAGACCTCGGCCTAACTCAGACTTAACCGTAAAAATCGAAGCAAGCAGAGACGATCTCTCGTCACAATCTGCAGAAGCCTGAAGGCTGCAGGAAATGCAATCACACTCCGACACACCAACAACTACGATTACGACGATCACCGAAGGAGACAGAACAGACAATTCAAATGAACTCGCACCTTCCGCGGCCGTCGATAGAGCGAGAGAGAGAATCGTCTTCTTATGCGGCCGGAGATGGATGAAGACGCGAGAACTATGCTGAGAGAAATTGCGGAGAGAGTTGGTGGAGAGCATCAAAAATTGCGTCGGCGCGACGAGCTTCGGTTTAGCCCCCTGAAGGTGGAAGTAGTTGGCGGGACGGAGAGAACGATGTGTGCAAGCAAATGGTCTTGGTCTCGTTAGTTGGCCAGCTAAGCCTAAGATTATAAAATAGATAAAGGAAATTTTACCGGAATCTTTTCATAAAATTGATTAGTTTTCCTTCCCTGGGTCGCTCAAAGGAAAAAAACACCGTAAAAAAAAAAAAATCCTAAACTATGTTTATTAGTATTTTATCCTAAACTTCTAGGTTCATTCAGAACAGAATGACATCGTTTTTGTTTTACTTATTACCCTTTGTAGACTATGAAGGTAGATTTTTAACGATGCTCATTTATTTTGTTTACATAGACATAAGTTTGTAACTATTTATGCGAAAAAAAGAATTTAAGATAAATGTGTCATAATGGACTTGTCAAACTTTATCATAAATATATGTCAAATCTCTCAAATCTATGTGACACAATTTCTGCACAATGACAAAAACCTGTGGAACAGAACTCGTTGTCACTGAGGTTGCGCATAAGTTGCTGTTCGACTCCAACTCTTAGACCATGGAAGTATATTTGCTGAACTAATGTACTTGAGCTTGGTCAAACCTGAAACAGAGATAGGTACCCCTCTGACTCGCATGAACATTTGCTCACCTTTCAAGAGCAAGAAGACTATCCGACAATCCCAATTTGAAACCATGAAACAAACAGCTTTTACGCCCCCAAAGCCAAGACAACCATCATTGACACAAAGAACAATCTCATAATTTACAAACTGATTGGACAAAAAGATTTGGTGGGGAATTGCATTCTCATCACACTAAACAGAACTCGCCGCCCACAACTCTGGAACAGGACGAGTTACAGCTTTGCCTCTACGCTACGGCTGCATCTATCTTTCTGATATTGCTAAATGTTCCTGTAGCCGAAAACAAATTTTTGACATTTGGGAGAGCAACAGACGTTGCTGGCTCCGAGATGTTAATGACTGAGAATCCAAGAGTACTAGGGGGTCCTCAAGTAGCTGCCTTAGCTGAGAGCATAAAGCTGATGCATCCTTGTCATCTGTACAAGTTCCAGCAATAAGTTCAAGCAGTTTGTAGCTGTGGTTTTGATGAGGACATATCTGGGATGGTACTGGAGGAACAAGAAAGGGATGTTTGAGCAGCTGTGGAATCCTCCACCGCTCATTCCGGTCCCATGCAAGACATTTCTTCATAAGGTCGAGAAGCCATGGATTGTTAACCAGCCCATACGCAATTTCATGATTTGGATCAGTTATAACTTTGAACTTGGACCAGAATGTCTTGTACTCTGAGAAAGGGGTTCTCCCATACACCATTTGATACAGGATACAGCCAAGGGACCATATATCCGAAGGTCGACCGCATTTGATGACATTTCCGTTTGCATCATTTTCATTGCACATAAATGCCTCAGGAGACATATAGCTCAGTGTACCTACCTACAGTAACGAAATACATGTGATTTAATGTAGCTCATAGTTGGACTGAAATGAAGAACAGTCAACTAAATAACCTGAGAGTCTCGTTGGATATTGGTTGTGTCACTCATTATCGCTTTTGCAATACCAAAATCAATTAGCTTCAATGAACCTTTCACAAGAAGGAAATTAGCTGGCTTCAAGTCAGAATGCACAATCCGCTCCTCATGAATAGTATTGACAGCTTGCAGGATTTGCTAAACCAAATATCCAAAGAAACAACATCAGTTTTCCTTCAAGCCAATCGACAGAATCAACAGCAGTAAAAAGAAAGAAAAGTAAGTTCCGCAAGAACCATTGATAATCTCCCCATTATTGAAGATTCATTCATCATCGAGCAAGAAGTGGGATTACAAGATGAATGTAAGTGACACGAATGTAATAAATAACATAAGCTAAAGCCTTCAAGTTAACCAAGAACACGTAGAATTTCCAAAAAGAACGTTAATTTCCATCATAAAGGTAATATCCGAAAAGAAGATCCAGTAGTAGCTGCAAATCGTGAGGTAGCATATCAGAGGACTGTCAGAAATGGGATTAGTCAGGCGTTCTAAGACTTCTGCACACCCAGCAACATAGATTTAAGTCAGTGCATTAGATGAAGATGTACTTTTATGTGATTATAATGAGGTAATAATAATAGGCAGTTTGTTTCAAAGTTTATTTAGTAAAAGGAAAACCTAAAGAATGATAATCATTCCGAAGTAATTTAAGTACCTGCCAATAGAAACGAAGCCAGTTCTCATCTATTGTTTGTTCTGAGTTATCCAAATCCTTCCACTTTTGGGACAGCATGTGAGCCAAATCAATCTCACCATATTCAAGTACCATGTATATGTATCCATCATCCTTGACTCTCCCATCTTTATTGTTCATGGAGCCGCTCATGACTTCATGAAGCAAGGTCTTATCTGTTACCTAATTATAAGCAACAGAATTAGCCATGTCTAAATTAATAGACAAGCCAAAATATGAAAGCACAGTAACAGAATTAGGCAGGAAAAATGAGATCTATTGGAACATTATCGGAAACGGCATCCAACACATTCAAAATTACAAAGTTTCTTTTAGAAGCTAAAAACACCTACTCCTTTTGTTTCCAGAACCTAGTTGCAAAGAAGTATGAAGAACTTTGGGGCAAAGAACATGAGATACAAAGTGCTTTTATATTACCTAGGAAATGTCACAACACAACAGTGGATAATGAAATTGTTACCTTGAACTGGACCAGCATACACCATTTACAGTGCCAATCCCTATTATTGAATAGATTATATTATGCCAAGTAATAATGGGCTGCTATATGGTTCACTCAATAACCCTACTTGCTGTGAAAGGATAGTTTTCAAGCTATGTGAATGCATCAAATGAGATGACATACTCGTCAACTTTCAACCTCCATAGGAAAATTCAAAGCTACGGCTAAGACTAAGAGGAGATGGGTGGGGGGCAAGAGGATAAAGGAAGTAATTTGTTTCCTCAAAGCAGGCTATAACACTTCACAGAACTTAACATTTCCAACATTATATTCCCAATACTATCGTCCTATGATCCTATGGCGCCTAAAAGCACCAGCCTCAACGCATGGAATACCTAACTTTGGCATTCTGATGACCACAGCATATGAAAATTTATTATTCTGAACTGTTCTAAGCAATTGAGATATGGAAGGGACAAAGGAATCATGCTAGAACTGAGCGAAAAAGAGGATGTCGAAGTGAAATTACCTCAAAATCTATCAGCTGTATAATGTTGTTCTTTCCTTTCAATTTGTTTAGATACTCAATTTCCTGACAAAATCCGTAGGCAGTAGCGTAATCTCTACCTTTAAGCTTAATTTTTTGAGTGCATAGATTGTACAATCTGAGGAAATGACCTTATGGACCTCACTGCTTCCTCCACTACCTATTTTGCCCAGCCTCTGATATAGCTTGCCATTAACTTTGAAGAAGAGGTCAGGATCATAGTTCTTTTTACGAGGGACCGATGCACCTCTTCCACTTATTGCCTTCTCTCGTTTTCCTGGTTGAGAGGACTCTTGTTTTGCATCCAGAGATGAATCTTTGGACACAGGCACCCCACATTGCATATTACTGACAGCACTAGCAGATCCCTTTGCTTGGATTAACTTATCCTCAGCAGAGGAATCATGTCGAAAGCCGCTGTCCTTCTCAACCTCAACCAGTTCCACTTTGGATAAATCATGTTTGTTGTCCTCCGTAGGGACATCCATGCAGGAGCTAGAAGCTTGAGCTGTAATAGGTGCTTGGTCACCTACTATGCCACTAGTATTTCCAAAAGAACGATATCTATTCTTTTGAGCTTCGTGTTCGGGATTGAAAATGGCATCTCCAGGAGCTTCTACTGCCAATTGAGATATCTCCACCAGATTACGACAAGCGGTGTAGGTTGTCGAACTCAGCATGGGTGCAGAGGTTGAATTTACTGAAGTTGTGGTGGCACAAGGTGGACCAACAACTGAAGATAAAGTCGTTGGCTGACTTAGAAAATTTCTGAAATGGTGTAGCTGATCCTGAACAACTGCTGTTCTCTTTGCTAGTGGAGGAGGAATTCCAACATCAGATCTTATATTGCTACCAGAGTCTGTGATTTGGGGATTCTGATGCTTCAACTCCTGATTTATAGCAGTTGAAGCATCCAATTGATTGCTTGCATTCCACTCCATTTCTGTCAATGCAAGGGGACTGATATGAGATGATGAATTCCCCAATTCAATGGCCACTTGGGCGTCGGCCCCTGCATATTGAAAGGAATTGCTATATCTATTGCCAAAGATATTGACAAATGCCAGGAAAATCTCTAACTGATGTTTCACAGTAAAAAGTTAAAGTTGCCATGTACAAACTCTTTATAAAATGTGTACTGCAAGACAGTTTATGGAAAAATATCTGGATAAATCTAATGAACATGTTACCTTGGGAAGCAACATTTTCTCCTGTTGAAAACTGGACTTCCTTTGAACGGTCTACTTGAGGTTCTACATGGGTCGAAGGCATAGGATCCTTCTCCTTATAATCAATGATAGATGTTGGCTGATGTATTCGTTCATCAAATGGGTTGAAACTATCGTCAAAAGACTTGGTAATGGTGCCTGAGAAGGAAGGTGGTGTGATTGTCGCGTCATCTTGGGTTTCTTTCATGACAGAGTCTATGTTTTTTGTCTGCGGAACAGATTCTCTTAATGTGTGAACTTTACCAAATGAAACTGCTTCTTGTGACCTCTTGGGATCTACTGTGGGAACAACTGCTGGGCCCAAATTACGTGAAGCTTCTCGTAAAGGAGCCAGTGTACGCCGGGGCCTTAAATCATTCGACCGCATCATTCCTATGAGTTTCAAAGAATATGAGATGAAGACAAGAATATGTTCCAACCTAACCAGATCGAAGAAAGATGAAATCTTTGCAACATGGAAGAAGAAGTAATATTTTTTAAAAACAAAATGAAGGACCTCTAGCACATTCCAAGATGACAAGAGACATTCAATTAATTTTCACTTACGCTAAAAGAGTCGGAAAATGAAAACCCCATACTCTCATCCTGATACTTCACAATCAATCAAAACATGGAATATATTATATTTCAAGAGACAGTCTGAGTTAAGGAATATAAAGATTTGATGGGAAGCTGCTCGATTGTGAGGGAAAAGATCAATCTATTAGTGAACTCAACCAAATATCTAGATACTAAGGATGTCACATTTTTCATCTTCTTAACAAGTTATCTTGACAAATTAAGTTCCTTAAATATAGAACTCAGATTACAGTACGAAAGAATACGTAGGTGGACATGGTCAACGAGCATCCTTGACCAAATTGCCAATTTTTCAGTGCTTTGCTTTAGAAAAGGCACCCGGCAGAACACTTTCTAAAGGGGTGCCATAATTAATGTAAATCAGCTAATTCTTGGAATTTGGGATGCAATACCCTGCAGATTGGTGACTGGGAAGGATAAGTCATCAGAGTTGGAGGATCAATTTAAGGCACGATGCACCCAAAAAGTCAGGAAGATACAACATAAAACAATAAATCTGACAACATACTAAAATCTAAACATAAACATGCAGCGCACTTGATTTGCGACCAAGTCCCCAAGAGAATTATCAACTTACCCCGAGCTCTTAGCCTAACTACAATTAGAAATTGACTGCACAACACTCGCCAGTTCAGGAACTCCACCAGAAAGACCTAACTTCCTCCACTTCCATCAATGAAAACACCAAACTTGCCAAGCACGAAACCCTAATCGACTCAAGCTCGACCCATCAGAAACGATTGTGCCAAAGAGACGGGCATCCAGAAGAAAAACGAGAGAAAACAGTTACCGAGTGGGCGGTGGCGCTTGAAGGCGGCCTGAACATGCCGGAGCAATCCCGGCGGGGAAGAACTAGACAAGGAAGAAGACGAGGACGTCGCGCCGGTGCTTCGGATCGGGTTGCTCGGCCAGACCGGAAGGTTAGCCTCCCCGTCCATGGCGGAGACTCAACGGCATTGCTTTTCCCCCTAAAACGGAAGGGCGATGCAGCAATGGACAGCGAGCGCAAGGAACAACTGGGTCGAGTGGCTGGGACTCGAACCAGACTCAGTGGGCATCAGGAATCGATCCGGAGCTCCATGTGGGGGAGACGAAGCGAGTGCAGCCAGCCGAGGAGATTTTTGAATTGAGGCCATTTTGGCGCTCCATTAATGGAGGATTTTCCTTTCCCTGCTTCGGATGGCTAACCAAAAGATTAGGGCCTTCGATCCAGTAAAGGGACAAGTTCTTCTTGTCTTCTAGGCCGCACATTCGTTATGGGCCTCGATCCGTGTCACGGAATCGAAACTGCATTATCCAAATTAAGATGATAAACACAAGCCCAGATTATTAGAAAACACTAACAAAATCTAATCAGCCACCCGATGTCGAGCTGGCCCGGACATCTGTGAGTAGACATGGCCATTTGGGCCTGGGCCGGAAGGTTGACCGGGCCCGGTTCAAACCGCCGTTCGGGCCGGTTTTTATAATAATAAAAAAAGAAGGAAGGGGAAAAGGCCAGAACCGGGTCAGTCCACCTTTCCCGCCGGTGGCCGCACCAAACCGAGTCTATCGTCGACCTCGTGTGGTCGCCGGGTGGCCGTCATCAAGGCCCAGCCACCGGCGGAGCAAGAAGGAAAATAAAAATAAAAAGAATAAAATATTAAGAAATTCGAGATAAATAATTTCGGAAAGTATTTTCACTTCTTTAGATTTAGGAATTTACTTATCTAATTTGATACATGAATTTCCCATTGGCTAGAAAGTGTTTTCCGTTGATTAAGTTACTTTCAAAGAAATCAAACAGATGAAAGTTTGGAAAACACTTTCACTCAAACAAGCGCACCAAATTCAATTTGTTTAGCGAGAAAATGAGCGATTTGAAACATATTTTCCTGAAAATGATTGCTTATATTACTTATAAACGTATTTTTATCGTCCACGAAAATGTTTAAACATAAATTAAGTGCGTGTACTATGCAAGAGAGGGTGAAAAAATTTCGATGAACATGAGGAGGTTTGTCGATTTGGAGAATTGTGCATGTAAAGTTAGAGTTTTACAAAAGATTTACGTTGATTTAATTTGGATTTGATCCGTTGCAATGTTCGTGGACCCAAGACTTCGATCGTGAATAGAGGTGACCGATAAGAGTTTTGGTTGCATGTTATGTGAATATGGTGAAATTGATTTTGGCTCACGTGTTTCCCCATGAAACGGAAGGAAGTGGATAGCTAGGACAAAATTGAAGATGAGAGCTGACTTCGCTTATACAATCATAAATCTATTGTGCGGATGTAGTCCTAAACCTTTACGCTAAACTTCAACATAGACATTTCGACCAATTATCTTGGACAATTATTGACGTGGCGTTCGATCAACGTTGGCCATCCAACGCGCCACTTTGACATGAACAACTCATGGGTTGTCACATCCACAATTTCTGGCGGCAAGTAGTTGAAAGGAATATAATTCAAAAAGTTAAAATTATATTGGCAAAACTAAATAGTTTGTAACTAAATTAGCATCCTACAATAAATTTAGGCTTGAATGGTACTTCTCGATTATATCTAAAGAGACCGTATTGGACTCTTGACTTTACATATGTTTGGTTAAACATCTATCCTTGTGTTCTCTACCATTTCATTACAGAAAAAGATACAAAATAATCATAAACTATACCATTGCGACATTTACCCTAATTTTTTATGACACAAAAATCCTAAATTTGGACACGTTACCCCAAACTTTTCTTGTAACACCATAAATCCTAAATTCATATCCTTATTACACATTTATCTCAAAATTTAGGGTAACCGTGTCACATAAGTATAAATCTAGGGTTTGTACTTTCATAAAAAATAGTTTAGGGTAAATGTCCCGTATATGTTTAAGTCTAGGTTTGTAGATGTCGCAAAAAATTTTTTTTGGAGTAAATGTCACATGAGTACAAGTTTGGAATTTTGGCATCATAAAAAAAGTTGAGATAAATATATCACAATTGACATAATTTACAGTTTTGCTGGTTTTCTCTCTTTATTATATTGCCTTGAAAGTCATTTTGTTTAATCCTTTTCTCTTAGAATAATTTCTCGAGATCACGTTACAAGGGAGGTAATTCTTATTTTTCCTTTTTACTGTTCATGTTGTCATTACATTGCCTTGAAAGTAATCAATTAAGAATATTTGTGAAATGGGCCATTTTCACAATTTTTTTAAATTCTCGAACGACACATTCATTTGTCGGTATCAGATGGAAAACTCCTAAAACTTTTCTTTAACTTGTATGTAATGACCTCGTTTAATTATGTACCACAACATTCTATCTTAAAGTACAACTTTATTTCCTTACGCATTTATACTTGAGAAAATCCTAGCAAATCATACCGCCGGGCAACATTTCGTAGTCGTTATCCAATCGCAATGTGCACCACGATTTTCTCAAACATAGCAAAGGTATTCACGACTTAATTTTCTCATATAACATAGGTATTCTTTGTCTTATTTTTAAGAGCACACAACGGTACTTCTTTTATTAGTGACTTCATCAATTTCGTACCCAAAGAAGCTTCGAAGCACAAATTTATGCATTCACACCATATGGATAGCCAATTTTATTTCCAGTAATCCCTATGAATATAAAGCGGCAGCGGTGCATGCGTGGCGCCACAAACGTGCCAAGATAGGTAAAAAAACAAATCGACGGAAGGTCTATCGTTCTATACGCATAACCTAAAGAATAAGAGAGATGTTTTTAATAATTTTTACTGGTGAATGTCAAATATCAAAATGACAAAAGAAGTCAAGCATGCTACGACTACGAGTCTCGGGCACAAGCATGGCCGGAAGACTCAATCATTAGGCCATGTGCTCAAATAAACTAACCAGCTTTTTTTAACCGTCTTTTTTGGTTGGAAATATTTACCACTCTTCCGTGGAAAAAATAAGTAACCTGATTAAAAAAAGAATATCGTTTTTTCGTATAATTTATTCTTCTGTTTCCGAAGAATCTTTAAGTTGTAAATAGGTCACATCATACCAACAAGGTATTCTTTTATAAACAATACATGATATACTTTCTCACGCCCGGCATGTTGCTCTTTATCATAATAATCGCAGCGTCATAGTGTACCGGAACGACCAAAACATAGTTAACGGATAGATTCATATGATCAAGGCCCTTTCAGATCACGGAGTTATTAAGAGACGTTGCATGGGGAATTTAAGGTTTCAAAATGCTAACTTTCAGGACAATGGCTTCATGGTAAAGACATAGAGGGATGGGATGACATTGCTTTCTGGAAAAAAGTTGAATAAAGCTCATTGTTTCAGAGCCAGGGGCCAAAGGAATAACTCAAGCAGCCTTTTCCCTGAAGAGGGGAATAATCAGTGAGCATCTTCCTGTCAATTTTCCCACACTTAACCCAACGAAACCCTAGCTTCGGTTAACAGGTCGTGTTCATAAAGGACATGACCCATCCTTGTCATTTCTTTACTCTTTTTGTTTTTGTTTTGGGCCCCTGGATTGCAGAGCTGAGAGATTGTTTAATGCAGTCATGCATTGACATTTATCAAAAGAAGTGTAGATTCAGTTAGACAAGTGTGAGAGTATTCGACATACAAGGTATTTGAGAAATTATAGAAAAGTTCTAAGTCGCTGTACTTTGTTTGCTCCATAATACTTAAATTTTACACCGGAAAAAAGAAAAGAAAAGAAAAAGTTCATGCCGTATGATCGTACACCATCCAACTCATCATGCTATTTCGAAACGTCGGGAACTCCGACATCTTTCGGGCGTGCAAAATTTCTTCACCTAACGTGAGATTCCGCCTGCATCATCTCTAGATGTAACCAAATAAGATAAGAGGAAAGGCAAGCTAACAATATTGCAGCCAACACTCCAACTGTTATGAAGGAAATGTCTGCGACCCTACCGCTTTATTTGCTAGTGGACACGAGGCAAAAGCGTAAACCCAAAACAGTCAAATGAATTTCACCTTTCCTCTTGCATTTTCCTTAGTTTCTTACGTCTACATTCTAAATCATTTCCTGTTGTGATAGAGTGAATGTGAAAAACAGACTTATATGAACACAATGAAACGCTTAAAGGGCCTTGAAAGATCCAACCCTAATAAATTGCTCATATCATCCTAGCAGTCAGTGGGCAACTTTCTTTTTTTTTTTTTTTTTTTTTTGGAGGACTTTTTTGGGGCTTTGCAATATATATAATTTATAATTTCCAGACACTCCTAAGTTTATGTAGGACCCCATGAGGCCCCAATTATTTTTGTCACCTCTACAAAAAGCATCTTCTCTTATTACTCGCATCAGTTGCTTAAGCTTCACTGAAATCTCTAGAACCCAAATCTGAAACCTAGTTCCATGTGAAACAAATCCTCAAGCTCAGCCAAATCTATCCACTTCTTTTCTTCTTCTTCTTCTTCTTCTTCTTCTTCTTTTCTGCACCTCAAGCTATAGCACCACATTTATTTCTGCTCCAATGGCCAAGCCTAGACTCTCAAGAAAACCCCAAGAAACACACAAGACCGAGAGCAAAGATCTCCAGAAGCTAGAGAAATCATCCTCATGGACTGCAGTGAGGAGTTTCTTGAGCTTCAAGCATCTCCAAACACCGGAACAGCAACCGCTTAACCCGGACAATAAGCAGAAGAAGCAGCAACAGGAACAAGCAGCAGTTGTGGAAGAAAGCAGCAGGAAGTGCAAGAAGATGAGGTGCTCGGGGTCGCTTTGCAGCAACACAAAGGTCATGCAGAAACCGTCAGAAGTGATCACTCCTGAAGCCCTCAAAAGAAGGTCTTCAATGGGTTCGTTTAGCGGTGCTAGTATGAACACTAACCATAGCTCGAGTTCGAGCAGATCCATAAAAGTCCCTCTGCAAGAACTCAATGGGGTTGTGCCTTCTGCTACTTCGTCGTCGCTTTCGGCGTCTTCCAATAGTTCCTCCTATGGCGGTTCTTTCAGGGGAATGCCGTTCAGGAGATTCTCTGGCTGCTATGAGTGTCGAATGGTGGTTGATCCGGTTCTGGGTTTCACCAGAGACCCTTCCCTGAGATCCACCATTTTTTCTTGCCCCGAGTGTGGTGAAATCTTCATGAAACCCGACAACCTGGAGCTTCATCTCGCTGCTAGACATGCAGGTAAGCCTATATGCGAGTTCCCCATGTCCTGTTCAATTTGTCTCTCATTATTGCTTCAGAATGTGGCCACCCATCATCGTATTCGAGCGACATTCAAGAGCACAGTTCCTTCTAATTTAAAAGATACGGCTATGGCCAGAGACTCAGTGGACTGTCATTTCATCTTCCCTTCATTGTTAGGATCTTGAAAAATACAGTGCGAAGAGAGTCTTCCTCACAATGTGCGACTCATTGAGGGATCACGGGGACATCGAAGCTTAAGATATTTAGTAGTACCGAGCTTGTAGAGAGCGAATCATAGTAGTTTCTTGTGTGCTGTAAAAAACTAAACTTTACTCCACATTGAGATTTATGATCTAATTAGATTTTCTGGAAATGCAGAAACTGTCTGTCTGCACTTTCTCCAAAAACCAGAACTGGTCGTTATAACTTGCTTTCAGTTTAGGCAGTCACCTATCTCTGTTCTAGCTATGGCTTATCTCATCAACTAACTCAACCAACTTCATTTTGATTTCTTTGTTTTCCTTTTTATGTAGTGTCCGAACTGGGTCCAGAGGACACGAGCAAGAACATTGTGGAGATCATATTCCAATCCAGCTGGTTAAAGAAACAAGCACCCATTTGCAAGATAGACAGGATCCTCAAAGTTCACAACACCCAAAAGACCATCTCCAAGTTCGAAGAGTACAGAGACTCCATCAAGGCCAAATCCACCAAGAAGAACCCCCGTTGCATAGCTGATGGGAACGAGCTCCTCCGGTTCCACTGCACCATGTTCTCTTGCTCGCTAGGCCTCAACGGCTCCTCCAATCTCTGCAACTCGATACCGCAGTGCAACGTGTGCAACATAATCAAGAGCGGGTTCAAGGTTGGCGAAGAGGGGGTCTTGACCACCGCGACGAGCGGAAGAGCCCACGACAACACGAGTTTGGCGATGAAAACAGAGGACGACGAGAAGAGAGCAATGCTGGTGTGCAGGGTGATTGCAGGGAGGGTGAAGAAGAACGTGGAAGGGAGCATGGAGGAGTATGACTCCGCGGCTGGGGCTTGTGGGTTGTACTCCAATTTGGATGAGCTGTATGTGTTCAATCCTAGAGCTATCTTGCCTTGCTTTGTCGTAATCTATAGGGGGTTCTAATAGTTTCTTCTTGCTTTCTTTTCGCAAATTTTTCTCTTCCTTTTCTTCACTGTGTTTTCTGATATCTTTTTCAGTTTTTCTATCTGCAATATCATGTTGAAGTAAGATTAATTGCTCCTTGGGGAAAATCTTTTCATGTTGCTCTTGGGGACTTGTTGTCTGTGAGATTTGATGTTGATAGGCTAGATAAAATTTGATAGATCTCTGGAAGGATCAATCAATAACGCTTCTGCGATTAAAATCGACCGATTCGATCCTCACGGAGTACGGTGGTCCAAAAGCAATTCAAGAAGTGCAGCTTCACTTAGGCCAAACAGGGCAACCATGAGAAACAAAACGGTGCCAAACGAGGAGGTAGTTAATAGCAGAGGTACATAGATGGAATGAAGTGCCAAGGATAGGCGGGGCCAATAGGGTTTCCAGACAAACAAGGACAAGCACTGTAGAGTCTCTCTCATTTATCTCAGAAAGTCTAATTGGAGCATCAAGTCTCTTATTGAGTTCTCATATTTTAAGCTTATGTTTGTTTCGTGAAAAAATAAGTGATTTTTAGAAAATATTTTTCAGGAAGTCAAATTTTCAGTAAAATAACTATATTTTCTGGTATTTAGTTGAGACCTAAAAATGAATTGAAAAATATTTTCCGTCATTTAGTATGGAAAATCTAATTTGATTTTTTGCATAGTTTTTGGTTGAAACTTGCTTATGTGGACTCGATCATCCTACATGGCATTGTCATCATTAATGTGAACAATTTTTCTATTTAAAAAAATTAATATTTTTTTATTTATGATTTTTTGTTAATCTTGTTTTTTTATTTTTATTATTTTTATTATTTTTTTCTTTTTTAATTTCTTCATCAGCCGATTGTCGGTCCCGACGAGGCAAGGCTTGAACTAAGCTCATCGGCCTCGGGCAAGGTCGGGCCTTGCCTATGGCCAATCACGTGGTGTTGCCGTGGCCGGCAACCGGTGGAGGAAATAAAAAAAGAGAGAAAAATAAAATAAAAATAAGTATTATAAAAAAAGAAAAGAAAAGAAGAAAAATAAAAAAATAGTATGAAAGAAAATTAATAGAAAGAAATTGAGGGAGCAAAGATGAGGAAAAATGTTTTCCTCTTCTCAAAAAGAGGAAAATATTTTCTCACTTTTGAAGGAGCTTTTTCATGAGTGAAAAATGTTTTCCTAAACTAGTTTATTTTCTGTAAACCAAACGCCGGAAAATCCAAGAAATATTTTCCTGAAAGTTATTTTTCACGAAGCCGATGGAGCCTTAATTAAATTACGCGTCTCGAGTTCCAAACAATATTCCTTTTTTTTTTTTTGGGTTTAGAGGGATACAAACTTGATATGCAGGCAAATCGTCCACACAAAGTGAAGGAAACTTCAAACTTGACAATGGTGCTGAGAAGAAACTACAAGATTCAATCTTGCTTTAGGCTGTGCCAGACCAGCTTCTGGTCCTGTTTTTGTTCCATGATGGTTGTCTCTCTTTTCCTGCATAGACAGTCGCGCATGGCCTTCTTGCTTTGTGATGTGCAGTCTCACCATCTTCTTGACTCTTATTTTGTACTCATTATCTCATGATGTTCACTTTCTTGAACTTCGACAAGATTTTTAAGCAAGGGAGGATGGGCTCAATTAATGAGCGCTCTAACAGAGAGATCAGTGTCCATTTTGGCTTGGAAAACCACAACCCTGGCACTCATATAGAGACATTGTTTCTAGTTAGTAACTTATACACCCGCCGATTATTTCAGATTAAAAAAGCCATACACCCATATAGGTGTACGACCTTTACATCAATCGACTCCACAATTTATAAACTTGAATTGACCCTGTGAATTTGCATAGATGCTAGGAGACCTCGAGAGTCGAGCCGATACTACGACGACGCACTATTTGAGCATACTTTTTAATCCCTCTCGAGAGAATCCGCTATCGCACTGATCAGATGCACTATGACTGCGAAAGCGCGGAACAAAGCCGAGTTAATCAACGAATTTCAAAATATCCACGTAAAGAATAAGCAAAGTCAAATATATCTCTCTCTCTCTCACATCAAGAGTAAACTTTGGCGCCAAAAGTGGAGTGGAGGGGCCACAGTAGGAAATTTCTCTGAATTTTGGTACTAAATTGTCGTTTCCAGCTTAGGAAAGAAAGAGGAAACGAACAAAAAGGAGGCAAAAAAGATTGCCTTGCTTGAGAAAACTGAAAAGGAAGCTCATATTTGCTCAGGCTCAAGCCACCATAAGGAAGGAGAGGTGGGATTGGTGCAATGATTGAGGAATGAAAGCAACAGAACATTGGCATGATAAAAGAGACTTCAACAAAGCCAACTAAAAAAAGCATGATAAAAGTCCTTATAGAAAGCGAAGGATCAGACCCCATGTTCCTGTGCTTGATCCAAAAGTTGTGAGGGCGGGCTTGTTTGTCTCAGGGCGGGAGCAATCTGTGGGACCATCACCATAATTGAAGAAAGACCACGGGGACCATTCATGTTCCGCCAATCCATGGGGAATGAGTAAGGTGATCCATAACAAAAACAGACAAAAGAAGAGATGAACACACTACTCATCGACTTCCATCGAGATCGAGAAGTCCTAGTCATGTGGTAGACTAGACCATACACCATTTGAGAACATGTGATCTTTGTACAGTTCTTGCATGTACCTGAACAGTTTATGTCTTGTGTACTACTTCTGATAATCCTAAGCGAAGATGGAAAGAGATAAAAAAGTAATGAGAAAGGATGGAAGGGTAGCTTGGAACAAGCATTGACTGGCTGCACAGCACTCTATAAAGAACTGGTACTGTTAATTGTTGAAGCGCTCTGATCGTATGATCTGCACTGCATTTCAGGAGAAAGCAGAGATTACTCGTGACTTCCACTGGAATAACACGGCGAATGGGGCGAATGCCCAAAGTGGATTCTTTTGCGTCGTGTCTGGGAGATTCAGCTAACCAGAATGGGGAACGTCATATATGGGTGAAACATCTAGTCTCGAATGAGTTTAGTTTCTCTCTGTCATGCTGTGGATCTATAATCACACAAATCAAGCATGGGTTTAGGTCAGCCCTGTGAATCCATAATCAGTCCCAAACCAAGCATGCTGCCCGTGAGCCATTCAAAAGCTTTGCTACTTCCAAGGCATAATCATATTTCACCAGGCTTTCTTTTCCTGCCACATACAGGAGCAGAAGCGTGAAAACAGCTACCAAGACTTATTAATGTGATGTTAACAAGTCAAGAACCTGGATACCAGCACCTCAAGTTGAATATTTGCAGGGACAATCTCGTCCTACCTAAACATATGCTTTTTTGGGGTCCAACTATTGACGGATTCGAAGGCCTTGGTGTCGTTCCCAGCGCCACAGACACATGGATAAACCACTACAGAACCACCCCAAAAAGGGAGGCTTTACTTTGCAGCCGCATCATCTGTGGTTGGTTGGTGCATATTCACATTTCCTTGAGAGGAAGAGGGATTGGCTCTAGAATATGCTTACGGCAGGGTTTGACTAGCACAATTTCCATGGACAGCTACGAAGGAGAAAGGCATGCAGGCCACAGAAGCTTCTGTGAGACGGAGATTCCCCTACCTAAGACTGATCTGGTGAATGCCAGTTCTAGTGTTTCAGGAAAGATTTATGGTAGAATCATGTCAGTCTACGCGGGAGGGTGTTGTCTCAGAACTACATCCATCAGCTGACATACGACCTCGAGCCTAACTGAATATGAGCCACAGTGGAGCCAAGTGGAACTGGTCCTGAAGCAGGCATCTGGTGCCTTCCCATCTCTGACTTTCTGGACATCAGAAAGGACAATGTTCAAGCAAGTTTTGATCTTTAAGAAATCCACGCGTCACGAAAAAAGGTTAAAAATGCGGTGCCTGAATTTAACATCAAAACCACATGGATGCTGATGCACACAAAACACATGCTTCATTTCTGCTTTATCTGAAGCTTAAAATGTCCGATGTAAATAAATGAAGGACACAAATTTTTAGAGTGAGAACCATCAAGTAATGACAACCAAAATTGAAACTGATTGTAAGTCCTCTTGAATTCACTATCTTTTTAAGGACTTGCAAAATCAATCTAGATTAGGTCTCTCGTCCAAAGTTGTCTTTCTTCTAATGATTAATTTGAATGGTCTTATTGCATGCTTGTAATGACATGCACATGTGCACTGATACTGTATAACAGCAAACATATCTTCGTATATGTGCAGGCGGACCGTTGAAGAGAAATAGTAACCTTGCAATTTTTCCCCTTCCTTTTCGACATTGCTTCCACTTTCCAGTTTGGAATGTACAAACTGTAAGGCTACACGTCAAAATTCAGAAGTATGCAATTCACATTCTTTACAGCCCTGTTGCTGATTCCAAGTCAGGTTTCTTCATTTGCAGACAAACCTTCAGACATAAAGGAAACTCTGTAGTAAGACCACATTGACTCTGTTTTAAAAGGACACAAAAAGGAGAAATTGGGAATTTCAATTCACCTCTGAATTTGGTGCATAATGTAGCTGCAAAGCAGCACCTACCAGATTATGCTTCTCAGATATCAAGTCCTCGACTCCTCATGTACTCAATGTGGTGAATAGCAGATTCGTGTGCCTATAGAGGCATAGACCAATATGACATGTCTTCTTCACTTCCCTATAAGCATCTTAGATTGAATTAATCGCAGAGGGAGACACTCATAAATCTGAATTAGAAAGAAGGGAAGTTTGGGTACCTGTAAAGTGTAAGACGTACAAACATTTTAAGATTATCTCAACAGGCATATCCTGGTAGAGCTTCTACTAGTTTTTCTGATGCTATAGGAAGCATCCGCATCTTCCTTCCGTGTGATCGCACAATTTACTGCAGAAAGAGCTATCTAGTATTTTTTATCCCTGAAAGTCATTTTTGCTTTAAATTAAAGTGCATGCTGGAAATCAAGACTTCTAGGTTGAAATCTCAACCCAGCTTTTTCCAGCTTCTTTAGTCCCCAGTTTCTTAGCAGATTTTCTCACTTTGGTCAGGTTTGCCCACATACCCAGTGTTGCATAGACGTTTGAGAGCATCACATATATAGAAGGGTCTTCTGGAGAGATTGCAAGGAGGTTCTCTGCAATGCCATCAACTAGTTCAGTTTTACCGTGACTTGCACAAGCCTCCAGCAATGAGCACCATATGGTTTTATCGGGTTTAAATGGCATACTGGAAATTAATTTTTCTGCCTCTTCAAAATGCCCGAATTGACCAAGAAGATCAACCATGCAGTAGTAATGCTCGCAATGAGGTATTAGTCCATATTCACTTCCCATAGAACTGAATACTGTTTTTGCCTCTTCAATAAGACCGGCATGTCTACAGGCTGCAAGAACACCCAAGAAGGTAACTTCATTGGGCTTTTCCCCTGCTTGTAACATCTCATAGAACAACCTGATGGCCTCTATTGCCTGTCCATTTTGTGCACAACCCGTAATAATAGCTGTCCAACAAACAGTTCCCTTTATTAAAGTGCTGCCAAATATTTTTAAGCCATCCTCAATGTCACCACATTTTGAATACATATCGATTAGAGACGTAAGAGTAACCTCCTCGAGTTCATACCCACTCTTCACACTCAAAGCATGCACCTGTCTGCCATTTCTGATAGATGCTAAACTTGAACAGATTTTTATAGCGCACGAAATTACAAACTCATCCACATAAACACCTGAAGCCATCATATCCCTAAACATTGAGAGAGCAAACAAGTCGTACCCCAATTTGGCACATCCTGCAATCAGGCCCGACCATGCTAAGATATCTCTGTGTGGAAGTAGGTCAAACAATCTCAATGCAATCTGAATATTCCCATGCTTTGCATATAAATCTACAAGAATGCTACCAACAATATAGTCCAATTCATATCCACTGGTAACAACTAAAGCATGTAATTGAAGTGTAAGTCCAAAGTCAAGCAAGCTGAAGCAGGCCTTCAAACCACTGCTAAAGGTGTAAGAATTCATGCGCACCCCTGACCAGTAAATTTCCAAGAGCAGTTTGAGAGCAGCCCTGTTGTGTCCACAGGCAACGTATCCAGAGAGTATGGAATTATAAAGAGCCAAAATTTCATGATCTGAAAATCTGAAGCTTGTGCATTCGTCAAACACTCTGAGTGCATCACCTAGTTCATCACATTGAGAATACATATCAACCAGCGCCGATGCAGAGTAACAACTAGATTCCAGGCCAGACTTAATCAAGTAACCATGAGCTTGTTGCCCAAAAGCTAGCAAACCAAGAGAACCACAAGTTTTGAGAGCACATGAGAATGTGAAACCATCAAGCTCTAAACCTTGGTGGTGCATCATATGGACATGTTCCAGGGCACGCGGGCTTCCCTGATCTGCAAAACCAGCAACGATGCTGTTCCAAGAGACAACATTCCGGCCTGGCATCTGATGAAACAAACTCAAGGCCTCGTCCATTAAACCTTCCTCACAGTACCCGAAGATCATAGTATTCCACGAAACCGATGTCTTCTGCGATATTTCTCCAAAAACACTCCTGGCGTCACTCACACTCCCACACCTGACATACATGTTGATAAGGGAGTTCATCAAAACAGTGTCAGACTCCATCTTAGCTTCGGAAATCCTGCTATGAAGCGTTCTACCCAAATCAAGATCACCCAAGAGACCACAAGCTTTCAGAACCGCAGAGTACACGAATTCGTTGGGCGTCTCTGATCCAGACTCCAACATTCGGTGGTACAATCTCAGAGCAAGCTCAGGCTCTCCCATATTAGCATAGGCGGAAACCACGGTACCCCAAGTGACTAGATTCTTGTGGGGCATACCATCAAACAGCTTATATCCATCGCCCAATTCATTAGAACCCACGTACATGGAGATCAGATTGTTCGCGAAATAAAGGTCGTCAGAAAGCCCAAGCTTGATCACCTGAGAGTGAACTGATCTTCCAGGTTTGAGAGCTCGAAAGCGCCGACAGTGGCGCAGAGCCCCCATGAGACAACTGCCCAAGTCCATCACTTCCCGTGAAGCTCCAAGAAACTACCTTTGCAGCATCATTGCATTTCGGAGTCCACTAGAAAACACTCAAGCTGTCTGATGTGCCGCAAAGCTTCAGTTCCGAGAGGGTTGCCCATGACCAGGGGCTGGGCTCCGCCACGAATGAAGCTCGTGAACGCGGGAAGGACAGGATTCACAAAATCAGTCAATTCGTCAAGCCATGCTGGTCAAGAAGGTCATCTCACAATTGGATGAGGTCGTCTCTTGTACAGTAAAACATTCTTATTAATGACATCATATATTTTTCTTGTGTAACACATTCATCGTCAGTAAAAACCAGCCTATTTTCTCGTAAACTTCATTTTTTGGTGATAAACCTTAATTCCTCGTGATTAATTTTATTATTTAAAAATATAAAATATTCAACGTAAATTGTACAAATAAATGGAAACTTTTTTTTGTTTATTACAAGTAAACGTAGCTTCAAATTTTGTGTACCATAATGTAGAATCAACATTAGCAAAGCTATTGTATATTTTATCACAGACGTTAAAGAAAATTTTACATTCACTAAGGCTCCATTTGTTTTACGAAAAACGAATGGTTTAGTATATTTTTTCTTAAAAATAGTTGCTTATATTGCTTACAAAAATGAATGAAGGAAAAATATCTATATTTTTCACACAAAAATATTTATTCATAAATTGTTGCTAATGATAAAAAAATAATTATTGATTAATTATTTCAAGCAATGCAAGAAATTAATTTTAGAATTATACCACAAATAATTTATATTTGGGACGAACGATAACTATTTGCCAAGAACAAACAAGGTTTACCACTATCTACCGTAGAAGTAGCCAATTCTCAATAAATGCAAGTTTTTTGGGCTATTGAGTATCGGGGACAATCGGAAACACACCGTCGGTGATTTTTTTCATGTCGACTTTGCTAAAAATGTAATTCATTAACAATGTGAAAATGTCACGTGAGATTAACTAATAGTGATTATAGGTGGAAGGTTAACAATGGTATAATTGGAACAAAAGTAAAAGTTGAGGGTTTTTTAAGACAAAAAATAGTTTTGGATATAATTGGAACAAATGATAAAGTTGTGAATTTTTTGGGTATTAAGCCAATAAAATTAGAACAAAGGTAAAAGTTGAGAATTTTGTGGGTATTAAGTCGGTAAAATTGGGACAAAAGTAAAAGTTGAGAGTTTTTTATGAGACAAAAAAATTGTATAAAATTGAGACAAATGCTAAAGTTGTGATTTTTTTTGGTATTGGGCCAAAAAAAGTTATTAATTATTGTACTTGTGTTAATACACTATTAAAATTTTTAATTTTACCAATTTAGTACTAAACCCTTGATGATTTGCCATTGAGTCTTAAACGTCTTAATTATGTCAATTTAGTCTTAAACCTATTACGATTTGTCAATTTAGTTAATCCGGCTAATTTTCACTAAAAATCGCTACCATAGACTTTCCAAGTTTTCTAATTTTATGAATTTATTATTGTTATTCTTTCCATTTTCCTTTTTTTTCTTATTTTCTTCTCTTCTTTTTTTTTCCAACATTGGGCCATAGCATCGTGGCCTCGAGCGAGGCTACCCTAGCCAACCCAAGTTGGAAAAAAAATAAAGAAATAAGGAAAAATAAAATATATATATAAAATTGTGCACCTAAGACGATCGCGGGCTAACTAAATTGCTTGTGATTTCCCGTAGAAATTTATCAAAAAAACTAAATTGACATAATTAAAAGGTTTAGAACTAAATTGACATATCGTAAAAAAGATACGGACTAAATTAGCCTAGTTAAAAAGCCTAGACTAAATTAGTATAAGTGTAATAAATTTATTTTGTTTCTAATATTTCGAACTCATATTTGCATGAAATAACAGGTTTACCATGAAAAACTAAGATTTATCACAAACTCACACACTTTACGAACAAATAAATCAAGTTTACCACTAGCCTAGATATAATAGATTCTCGATAAAAAGTAGTTGTTTTCGTCATACGAGATTTGTCCTTGGTAGAAGATAGTTTTCTTCTCGAGTTCCACGTTAAAGATAAAAAAATTCCAGTCCATTTTTTTATTTTATTTGTTTCAAAATTGTGCTCAATTCTTTATTATTGAAATACCTTTGTACAATATGGCCTCCTGTTGTGCGGTACCAAACATAAGACGTTTCTCACTGTAAGAACGAGTAACTTAATTAGCAAGTGAAGAAATGGAGGCTGAGGTTATACATGTAATTCCTTCTTCATGGAAGAGATCTAATCTCATGTTCATCTTTCTTTTTCTTCTCTGTCTTGCCTGCTTGCTAAGTCACAGGATAAGTCACAGAGAGAGGAAAGGAAAATGTGTCAAAACGACAGCCCTCCTTCCCTTACCAGAGGACTTGGCTAGTTAATGTCCAATGCAAACACCCATACAAGCAAGCAACACACCTCGTATCTACACTTGGTCCTTACAGAGAAGCTTCCCCAAATCCCGGTGCGAAATTCTTTTGGACAAACAAACGCTATATGGTCGAATGAAGCGAAAGAATGCCGAGTCATCAAAACTGGAGCTTTGGCACCTCACAAAATTCACGTCCAGCAAGGAGAAAAGGGAAAAATCGAATCTGGGTAACTGCACAATTGAGCGGGAAGTTTTGAGATAACTATGATTTGGCTGTGCTATCTACCAGTGCCGGGATCGACGTTCCATGTGTGCACAGGTCTGTGTGTTGAGTCATTGGATTGCTGGAGACATCCGCATTCCGGTAAAGGATAGGTATAAATGGAAGTCTTTCTGTTGAACTTTTTGACTCTAGGTATGATCATGCCTTTGCGATCGTTCTCCCTAAGCATCGCCTCCATCTGAAGCTTCAAGGATGACCAACTGCAATCACACAGAAACAGACAGCGGTGAGAAAAACCGGTATCTACAGCCACTTCCCTTTCGTCCAGGTACGTGGCTGGCCACGATGATTGCATTCGTGGACAACATCCACCAGAGTGAATATACTGAGAACTTATCCTACTGCATCTTCCTTTGACTTGGTAACAGCATTGTTAGAAAATATCCCATCCATATCTAGTCTCTGTCTCGTTAAAAGTTCTCGACTATCGGGTGGAGGAAGTAACATGTAAGGAATCTTGTGTCTATTACATTCAAGATCAGTGGCAGCCCGATTCACGTGCTGAAGGATGGGCGGATGAATAGGTTGAAAATGAAAATAACATTGATCGTGGGGTAAACAAAAACAAGAAATTCATTAGCAGGATGGATGCATGGATGAAATCATGGGAAAAAGAAAAATGGCTTTAATATCATGTTAAAAAATTTAACCCAAGCTTAGACTTGGAGGAAATAACGTTAGGTGCGCTCTGTACAAATCACAATGGAAGTTGATGTGAGAAGCCTAACAAAGTGTGAGCCTTCAGTTTACCGCAGAAAAATGGGCCGCTCTCGAATTTGTAAGCCAGGGCCACTTTTCATCCAGAGTGTTTAGCTGGTATGAGATATGATTACGTCTGAACTCTTAACAATTTTCAGCACATGCTTTATATGCAACGCAGATCAAGTACTTGTTCAAGTCGAAGATACTTTTTACTGTCCTGATTTGTGAACTTGCAACTATATATGGATGTATCATGTATGAAGTTACACAACGCAAGATATGCATTCTCACGGAACAGAAACACTTAGCATGGCAGCTCTGGATTACTCTAAGGGGAGTAGGAGAGGAGAAAGAGAATAAGGATGAGGCACATTACCTTGTACTTGCATCTTGCAGTAAAAGAACCAGCTTATTTTTATCTGGCTTCAGGGTTTTCGAATGTCCACCATATAGGAATCTTCGGTGACCCATGAGGAAATGGGGGAAATTCCCACCTTGAGTTGTCACAAAAACCTCGCTGAACAAGCATACCATGTAATCTAAAGCCGCCAACCTCGAAGAATAACCCTACAGAGGAGAAAGGGGCTACTTAAACAAAGTAACTCGCAGCTCCAGAGAGCATCAAATGATTAGACCCTTGTCCAATTTAGTCAGCACTAATTTGGTCGTTGCCAATTTCCTGTTGTCTCCAGTGTCATTTTGGGGTAGAAGTCGTGAGCCTAAGCATTATTCATGAGATCCAAGAAGCAGTTCTTAAAAATAAGGGTTAAAACTTCTCAGAGGTGAATGCTACGAAGATGCTCCAATCAAGCTCAAGCCAGTTATAACCAGATTTTTGTGACTTAGTGCACGTTACATTTTGACTGGACAAAATTGTGCAATATGCAGATATATCACATGGATGAGATGAAGTCCATGGAAGGCGAGAGTACAAGGTAAGGCATGAACTTAACAATGTGCAAAACTCTGTTACCTATCTATCCCAGAGTCCCTATTGGAAGCGAGAGTAAGAACATTTACCGCAAATGGAGCAAGTTCTTCAGGGGTTGCAAGAGACTCCTTTGTATAAATAAGGGGAAACATCTTCAGCAGCGGAGTTAAGTACCTTTCTGCATGGTAAATCTTTCCAGAGGCTAAGTATATTGAGGTGGTGTTATCAAATCCCATGCCACGTAGCATCATTCCGACCTATGCTGACAGAAAAACATCACGCAAGAACTTCCTATTCATCCAAATAGCAATACTACAAAGATTGAACATATTTTACGGGAAGGAATCATATGTCTGTATAAAATGACCAGATAGTTCAAGGAAGAGCACCTCCAAAGGTGTTAGAGGGCATTTCCCCTCCAGCCGATTAAGGCCAGGTATGATAATGCGGTCTTTCCTTTTAAACTTCCCTTTCCAACCTCTTTCTCGGATCATGTCGAGTTCAATTTTTTCAGTCTTGCCTCCATCATAAACACAGCATGAAAAGGCCACCATATCCTACAGTTAAGGGGGAGACCACCATCATTATAAATGGGAAATGAATAACCTTCTCATAGGGTGGACAAATTGTAGAGACCCAGAAGGTTGTAAGTAATAGTCAATAGTACCTCCTCAAAGCGAAGGTGGATCGAAACATACTTTCCGCCAGTCCTGAAGCCCTTCTCTTTCATTCTACCAACTATTTTATCCGCGAGTACTGCTATTGAGGAAGAGAATCGCAATGCTTTAAAATTTGCTAGGCATCTTAGCAATTGAATATGAGGCGGCACATTCATTGACAATCTGTTGGCAAAAGGGGCAAGTCGGATTACCCTGCATTGATGTTCAACTGTATCAACAGCAAGTTACAATGATCTCCTTAACCTTCATAGGGAAGATAATCGAAGCAAAGCTACATGCAGGATGAAATTATCTCACTCCATGCTCATCTTTTAGGCATGCTAATGATCTTTGAGAGGACTATAGGCAGATCCTTCTTAGATGAACATTATGCAAATAAGTAGAAATTGAGATATGGATGTCCGTGCTTACCCTTGTTCCTTCATAACAGGAAAAACTTCTCTCATATAGTATTTTGCACTAGCCCAAGCTGGGACACGGATGTTTGGCGTATTCGTGATGTTGTGACCATATCTTTCCATCACTTCCTCCGGCAATCGACGAATCACTTTCACATAGCCATCAAGCGCGGCAATGAAATGATCCTCGTCGTATATATCACCAAACTCACTGTCAAATAATTTCATTTTATTACAAGCACATCAAGATATACAATAGAATTTCATTTGAGAACTGCCCTAGTATAGCTGGAGAGATTAAGCATGAGAACATGCACGGGCATGACTTCAGCTTCCTCTCTCTTAAGGATTTCAACGCATGATAAGAGTCGTGGACTAATTTCCGGTTATCTGAGCGTTCCATCCATGTAATTATGGCCGGTTGAATTAAGTTACACATGCACTAGCGCCCGACCCCAACTAGTTTGGGTTAAAGGTGATTTTGATGTTGATGTTGATGTTGATGCACTAGCATAAGTGTAGTGATGTGGGGGAAGAAGAGCACTGAGATCTATGGTTTTGAGCACACTAACATGTGAGACACTAGCACAATGTATACAGGAACTACTGCTTATCGATATTTCTTCTGATGAGAAGCAAAGAGAGTTGGCTAATCACCTGGGATCCCTCCAAACACCATTGAATTCAAATCGAGGGATGACTAGTACTGCATTTAAAATCCCAGCCACAGCCACTGCATTGCAAATCTGATTAAAGGAGGAGAGGCATTAGGCATATATTAGAAGGAACACGTCAATGCTTCATGCCAAAACATATCAATCTAACGGTTGGAAATCCTTTCTCTCCCCCTCTTACATAGAAAAAATGGATTAAACTTCCACAATTACTGAAACAAGAAACTAAGAGGTAGATTTTTATGACACATAAGAATATGCTTACTGCAGAGCGCTGTTGATTAAGACCACCATTGGCTTCAACAATCAAGTATCCACTCGTTTCATTCGCATCTGAAATAACACAGTACATAACCAGTTCTCTTCATTACAGATGCAATAAAAAAGGGTAGTCATTCTCATATGGACTAAAGCACATTTAGATGTAATAAAATATGGGCCCAGCGATCTGTTTTGTTTCTGGGCATTTCTGGCAGACATGATCAGCACACATATTATGCCACTCTATTGCCAATAACAAGGGAATATCTCTAGAAGAAGATCCGACCTCTCCTTAGAGAGAGCGGATAATTTTTTTTTATTTTTTTTATTTAAGGGCAGCTAGGTGGCTAACTGTCCCCTTTCGCGCACTATCACGAATCTGCCCATCTCGATAAGGTCACACAAACATGCACTTCCCTATTTTATGCATCCAGCCGCTTCACTAATGTGAATAGGTTATACAGAAGGGTGGGTTGGTTATCTACTCTTAAGCATTAAAGTCCATCTAAGGATGTTGGAGCTTTACCTGTGCCATTGGTGAGACCAAAATGTTGTCCAACAATTGTACTTAAACAAGGTCTTTGCTCTTTGAGTCTTCTTTTATATGTCCAAAGAGTTTCCAACTGCAATAAGTTCCATAATACACAGAGAATTCAAGGATCAATACAAATGGATTACAAGGTTATCCCAGACACAGAAAGGAGGGGTATCAAGCTGCACTTGAAAATAAAAGGAGGTCACCATTTGTACAATGAACAACGATTCGATTTGAGAATTCACGACATAGCTTCCGAACAGACTGACGAAACATTTGCAAGTAGCAAAGTTAAGGTTACACTCTGTGATCTGGGAGTTCTCACTGTGCTAAGCGAAACAACACAGAACTGATACTGGTAAATGGACGGAACAAGTTCCTATCTTTTCCAGAAAATATAATCCAGCACAAGGCAACATTAGAAACGATACTACATAGTGAAATTGATATGTACAGCAAACAGCAAGCTATTACAAGAAAAAAAGAAAAACATATAAAAAATTCTACTGTCAAATTCTCTTTTCCAATCAAGAAACAAGCTGGTTCCTACAGAGCCACACAAACAGGGTTAGGCACCAGCATTTTAGTCAATGCGAAAAACAACAAAATCACGGAACATTTTAAAAAAGAGAACACAGAAGAACATAAAAAGAACAAAAGCAAACAAACAAGAACTCAAACAAAGTTACAGAGAGAGAGAGGGAGAGAGAGAAAGAGAGACCTCGATTGCAGAAGAATTATCAGAGTGTATATCAGGCCAAAGCTTGTGGAAGATCTCATGGCTACGATAGACAGAGCCAGGGGCTGGAAGGAGGAGGCCCACCAGGGAAGAGAATGGGCCCACACACATGAGCATCCCACCCAAGTAGAGCAGGGCCAGAGCCGCCAGGTACCGGGCGCCCCGCCGGATCACACCGGCGCCGAAGCTGGGCCTGCTCCGGAGCCTCCTCCGGCAGTTCCCGACGGCGGAGCCGCGGCGGGGGGACGGCGGAGGGCTCGGGGAGCTGCTGCTGTAGCCGAGAATGCAGCAGCAGTTCTTGCTCTTCATGGCCTTTGCGCTCGCCTTCCCAATGGCCATGCAAGCAGCACACACCCAGGGAGAAACAGAGAGAGAGAGACAGAAGTTGAAAGCTCTAGAGTGAGATCGTCCCTGTTTCAAGCTCCTCGCTTTTTTTTGCTTTTGTCGTTGCTGCGGAATGTTTCTCCAGTTTAGAAATTTTGTTGTGGTGGGGGGGACACTGAACAGTCTCTTCTTTGTCCTGTTTTCATCCCACCGGGAAGTGATTTGTACTACTAAAGTATCCTTTGCAAGAAGCGGGTTCGTTTGTTGAGGAAAGGAACAAGAACCTCATGAAAGCAATGACCTTTTTTCAATCCACATGTCGGGAAACCGACGCAATAACCCCTGGGAAATGACCAATGACCGTACCCAATTTCGATCTGTGCCCCTGACACTACTATTCAATCCCGTCCCGTGGGAACTCTTATCATAATTTCGAGAATGGAAAGAGCCCTCGCTATACCCTTACTGGCACGCACGCATTGCATTATCACTTATCATGTTGATCACGACGAGACGATGTAGTTTACAGGGGATTTGGCTGTATCCAGGAATTTAATAATGCCGCGAGCTCCACCGCTGCATTTGATTAATGCAAAGACCAGCTTACATTATGTCTCGAGATGGTGTCTTTAACCTCGATTGTCTGATAAACAACTGCATGTGTGACTCAAGGGATGCGAGGCGACATAACGAAGCTCGAATCAAGAACCAAATCCTAGAAATATCAACTAATAACTGTACAAGGGTGACTCCTCCTCGCTGGATCAAGCATGACTCGTGGAACAAGACGCCGAGGAGAATTAAGCAGCAAGAATCCCCCTTTTCACTTTGATTCTGATTACAAGCTTTAAACCGTCGAGGGCATGCTCTTCCGGTCCTTGCTAATTAGCATTGATTTGCTCTAACCTAAAGTGACGTTAAGGCTCCTTTTTTCCGCAAAAAATTTAATTCTATAAACTTATTATATGAATACCAATTAGGCCCTAAACCTGTTAATCTTATTCCATACCTTTCCGCGAGACTCCCATGTAGTTCTTCGTGTCAATCTTTATGTGAAACCGCCGGCTTCACAACCTATTCAAAATCGAAGGACTACTTTGGAATCTCACATAAATATTTAGAACTAAATCGGCAAAATTAACAAGTTCGGGACGGAATAGACATCTGTACAATAGGTTGAGAACTGACCGATCAAGGTAATTTTGTCCTCCTGAATTTAAGGCCCCACTCTTCAAAACGACTTGGGAAGTCAATGTTCTATGCTTTCTTTTTGTGCATCATCTCGCTAAGCATGGAAAAGACTTAGGAGGTCAACCAAGGAAATGCTAAAGTGGTCTTTAAGTCAAAAGATTACTCTTTCCCCCTCTCCTGTTTCTGTGCTTTAGAGATTATTAAGGCCCGAGACTAGCTGGATATGGCCGTTGGAATCGAAGCAAAAAGTCAAGCGAACTAACTAAATATCTGCCTCTTTTTCTTTTTCATTTTTTCCATTTTTTCCTTGAGCTTTATTTTGGCCTTCTATTCCGCCGATTGACCAACTTTTTCATCATGTGATTCAACCGAATCTTCCTTTTCGAGGCAATGACATAATTGGTGTTTCTGCTTGGAGTGGCTTCAACAATATACTCGCCACCATGTGATATATTCCGATTCGATATTCAACACAACATATTTGTCTGATTCTTAACATACTAATCTTGTGAATCTCTTTCAATATATCATGCATCGTTCTTACCAACATAAGATCATGTTCGAGCGCACTGACGAATATATCAATTCCGGGAGTCATCTTTGGATCAAAGCTAGAGACATGTGGTCAAACATTTGTGAGTTAAGTAGTACAGTTTCCGTTTTAGTGGGAGCAGATGAAAAGCTGAATCAAACTAGAGAACACCCAAAAAAGGGCAATCGATACTAATGAAATGGACAGCCACCCCAAAAATGTTTCCCAACATCAGGAAAAGAAATATCAAAATACAATTTGACAACGACCTCGAACGCTTAGCGACGACGTCGTTTGGTACCCACACATTAGAACGTTGCCCAATAAGCACACATTAGAACGTTACCCAACCAAGACACACACACGCCCTCCGTTGCCTTTGATTAAAAGATGGTTGGGGACCACTACAAAGAATGAAACTCACGTGCCCATTTAATTAAAATGATTTTGATATGATTGTTGTTAGAAAGTTCAAACCAAAAATTTTAAATGAATATAAAGAAGATATAGAATCCGTTGTCGGCGACGTGGGATAATAATTTTAACAATCCTTCTCATGTGCAAGCCTAATTTCAAGCGGCATGTGGCATTTGACTAATGTGGTGGACGCACATTCGCGAAAATGATAACACTTGCACCGATACGATGTGAGATTTTGTGGGATCACCGCCAACTGTTCTAAAAAGCTTAAGTGTTTGGGTTGGACTTTCTAACGTGATATCGGAGCGACTCCCGATCACGTGTGAGGCCACAACGAGGGCGCTATGCCCGTAAGGGGTGGAGATGTGACAACCAAGACCCGGGGCGGGCGCAGGAGGAGCGATGGCAAGAGAGAGGCTGTGGCTCTATCCTGGACTTCGATGGGGCGAGGTTAAGCGCATGTCTCTTGTCTCGCATCGCTAAGGGAGGGAAGTCATGAGTTAGTTAATAAGACTTGGATTCTCTATTTTGTGTAACGCGCTTTAAAGTTGTGAGAACTAGTGTGTCCAAAGAGGATAATATTACACAGTAATAACCACCTGGGTCCTTATTGTTGACCTTTTTTTTTCTCTCTATAATTGGGAGCCTTGATTTAAAAAGAAAAAAAGAATTTTTCACGAAGAAATACCCAGCGCACACATGGCAAAACAAGCAATAGCCACATTAACAAAATTATTTACGCTTGATAAGAGAAAGTCGAATGTATGTCTTGTGTTTAATCGGCGTAGGAAGCCTAATAATTTATGACCCAGAAGTGCATTTTGTAAAAGATGTTGGGTCGTCTTTCTGCCTTAAAAAATGTTGGTTTGTTTTGTTCGAACTCGAACTGTCCTATCTTAATTCTTAAACATGTCGGTACTGTGCAGACTGCAGATAATGTCTAATGACTCCTATTAATTGTCGTGACTCTTGCACACGACAAGAGATCTTTACTAGGACGATAGCAGGTCAATTTCCAATGCCATTGAACTTTTTGCCCATTTATCATCGTCCCCAGAGCTTCGTGGAGTTTCTTATTTGTCCTTCAAAATGGTAACGCCAGGCATTACGAGAATCATGACGAGCATGCAAAAGGAAGCAACGAGTCGATAAAGATGGGAACGCCATGGATGCTTTGCGAAGATGGAATGGGGATATGGAGAGCTAACAACAAAGGGTCTTTGGTTGGGCAAGAATCGAGGAGGGGAGCGGGTCTTGCGGGGGAAGGCCAACGAGTTTTGCCGGGAGATGCGCTTCTTCTTCATCGTTCTTCGGATCTCCGTACAAATAATATAACCAGCTGGATATCATTCTCCAGTTTGACTCCCCCTTTCGCTTTTTCTATACTAATTAACGCCTCTGTAGAATGTCCTGCGGCTTCCTTTTTGGGGTGGGGGGATTGGCGTCGTTCTGTTCTGAATTTAAATATATCTTCTGCCACGCCTTTCTCCCCGTCAATTTTGGGAGGTGCACCGATTTCTAAAACGTGCGTCCCACTCCTTTTCTCGAAGATGAATTTTTTTCTTCTTTAATGGAACTTTTGGTGTGCCCAGTACCCTTTGGCAATGCAAGGCCAAAACATTTGGCTCGCTGTCAAATCGAAAAGAAAAGTTCGGGATACGGTTAGCTTCGTGCTCTCTCTCCCTCTCTCTTTAATAGATCAGAATGTCCTGTCTTATTGCCAGCTAACTCCTGTGAAACTGTCAAGATCCATGTGAAGAACTCGAGCTTTTGACCTTTGGCAAATTCTGACTCCCACTTGATCCTAGAGGGCATTTGACAACAAATCTCCTGGTAAATTTCAGTCATCTTTACTCACAGTCGCTCCTACAAATAAGCCGAGGGAGACCGCATCAAGCCACGATGCGTCATGGATCTGCGGCTTCCCTACTCCTCGTGTTAAGGCACAATGACACACGGGCCTGCTATACGAAAAATAGCCGACATCCAGCCTTCTCTCGGAAAGCAACAGGTCCTTCGTACTCAATTTTATATTAGTTAATAACACCAGATACGAAGAAAATGTTACATGCGCGACATCCACTGTACTAGGCGACAGACACCGATGGGTGCACCTGATTCCAATTACTTAGCGCAGCTAAAAAACCATGTTCGTCATAGTTTTTAACTCATTCGACATGCGTCATTCAATATTTATTGTACTTCCGCGGGTCAAATCCCCGTCCCTTTCCAAGATTTTTCCTTCTCTTTCTCCACTTCCTTACAGCAATGACTGGCTCTTTTCTCAGTTTACAAATTGCTTTCCTCCGCGCCCGGTCCTCCCAAAATTACAAAACTTTAAAAGTGTTCGAGCGAACCGTCGCCTCTTCTTCAACAAGCCAACAAGCCAAAAAAAAACAAAGGTGGTTCAGGGGACAAAGGAAGTGAATGCCGTGGGCCGGCACTCAAATTGACTGACGAGTCAGCTTTCAGAAGCCCACTCCCAACTCTGCATAATCTGATTCACGTTCTGCTCAACGCTCGTCTACTCTTACCACTCAGAACAACATTTTAATGAACCGACCGATAGATATGGTGAGCAGAACTGCGGACCTCCACCTCTCGTAATATCAATATCTAACCCCACCAACCTCACAAATTCACTAGCAAAACAACAAATGCACATTGGGGTCACCGCTCCCAGCAACATTAAATCATCGGTACCAGCGGTCGAGTATCAATTCTGTCAATGAAAAAAGGACAGAAGCCCATCTCTCTCCACCCTTGCACTTTTATTGTGTCTCATCTGTGATCCACATAAAAACTTCCACTCGTTTGATGCCAACAGTAGTAGATCCATCATGGAGAGTTTTAGTAGGAAGAAACATCCAAGGACAAAATACCATGTCAAAGTTACAGGTAAGAGTAACTAGAAACAATGTTCACACCGGTGGCGACCGGCATGCTCCAACCCTATCACGAGGGATCAGACGCAGCTCGGAACCGTGTTTCAGGAAGACATTGCCTGCAGTTTTTAAAAGTTGTTTCTATAAGCAAACAAGAATCTAGACTAGTTAATGAAAATGCTTTGAAAATTAGTAAAAGATTCGCAGAGACTGGAAAGGAAATTACTCGTATAGGTCCAATAAGAAGCAGGATAGACGTCATAAAACCGTCTTATGTATTTTAAATTGTGGAAACTGAGAAACAAAAACAGAACAAGATGGAACAAGACCATGACATACCGGCACTTTGCTGAGGATTAATGCCAACTCCATCTGCAAAAGTAAGGAAGAGTTGATCAAGTACAGAATAATAAATTGGAAGCTCAAAATATCTAGCGCTGAAGCTTGATGTACTGGCTAACAGTCAAACTAAAGCTGTCCACATCTACGTCTTTCTAATCGTTTGAGCACTAATGAAACTCTATTATTAAGTCAAATACTTCAACCGAATACAAAACCTACAGATGTGGGCCACCCAATGAGCAGCACTCTGTCTGATTGTCGGTTCCAGTGTAAGAGTTAGCAATATATTGTAGAGACCAGGCCAAGATATTCAAGAGAGTGGTCATATTATCAGGATACTACCATTCCCTCAAAATTTTCTCTCCAGAATTCGACCCTCTCAGCCAAGTTAGACCATAACCAAAAATAGCATACTTTCATATATCATGTGCCCATAAGCTGCAGAACTCGTGTGTATGCTAATTGCTAAGTATAAAAGATAAATGCCAAAACATAAATGATTGGGGGAAAAACTTCCGAGTAAGATAAGATTTCTAGTGACAGCAAACATCCAATCAGCAATTTTTTAGGAAATTTTCCTCCAAAAAAGGGATCTTATTGCAAAAATCGGACTGTCTCATCCAAGGCCTTTGCTCTCAATTTCCCAGAACCAGATGCACCCCTAGATGCAAATGCACCACAAAATTATGCGGTAAACTAAAGAGAGCATTGCGAACACGAAATAAAAAGATATGCCTCATCGTGCCTCATTAGCATGAAAAATCTCAGCCTAAGGCTAAATCCCATCTGTGAAGTTTTCTTTCCTCTCAATCTAACCTACATACAAGCATGACTATAAAACTCAAGTGATAATGAATATGAAAGCATGATTTTTAGATAGGCAACAGGACATATTCCCGTCTTTTGTCAACATTAAGAATCAACAATACCACCACATATCACCTCCTTTTTAACTTATTCGGTCACAGAAGTTGGAAAATCACAAAAGTTTCTGAATCAATTAAACCCTTGCAAGCATCTTTAACTTAGACTAAGGTAGAGATACCTATCAAGACTAATGGATCTCCAACATATTGTATACAACACCTACTTTAAAATTGTGGAAATCCTCATCATATACTTGGCAGGAACTCAAGATAGAATTAGCTTCCCCCAGGCTGAATTTCAGTTGAAAAACTATAATGGAACCAGAGCTTTATCCCAAGCTTTTCCTCCCTCAACTTAAAATTGACTATCTTCTCTTGTTTCATACCGACATATCTAATAAAAGTTCTAGTAACCCCTTCACATCTTGTGCCACTCTAGTCAGACACCAATATACTTGTGCCTTCTTGATGTCACTTATAAGGCTGAATCTAAGCTAACCATTTGAAAACCTAACAGCTTCTAAAATCACGTTCAAATTCTTCCCACAAATAGGACATAAGCCCCTTCCTTGCCATCTCACTATACCTTCATCATCATCATCACAGCTCCTCTTTGTTCAAGCACATGAAATTTATTCGCTAATCTGCTAGTTGAAATACATCAATATTCACAGGTGTAACAGGACAAATTTCTCATTTATTCCACCCAGGCGCTCAAAGGACTACAAGCAGATGGAATGCATACGTTGATTTTGGAACATCTAATTCTTGATATGGGTAAACTACACTATTTGGTTAAAAAAAGATTTAACATTTAAATACAACTAATAAAAACTCAGGAGATCCCAAGTGGGTGTAGCTAGAAGGGAGATTCTTTCCAATTAGCACTATCATAACAAGGATTTTTGGTACCCCACTAGGCTACCAATAGATTACATGGATTTCCATACTTTCAGTAGGAAATTGTGACATGCATTAAAGCTTCAGAATTCATCTCTTCTTCTAACTGTTAAAACATGTCGATATACATATCAAAGACATGATATATAGCGGTTCATACTATATTTGCTCACAGGCAGCGAGCAATGGTGATTCTGAAAGGAAAAGTTACATGAGCTAGTACCGTCTCTAGTACTGTCTCAATTGCAGTGAGCTGAACCCTAGAATCCCATGAGGTGCTGTTACTCCTTAAATACAATCAATTAGCACATTTTCCCACGCTGTCTTTATTCTTGTTCCTGATTGTTGTATCCATCACGTGGACTTCTAACATGCCAAATTATTTGAAACGGCAACTAAGAAAATGCTATAGGACAAAAAATGAAGATCTTTAAGAATCTGGAGGAGCCAAAGAAGCAGAAATTTTTCAGCTATTAACGGAAAAGACTTTATAATGCTTAAAGGGTATCAAAAATAAAAAGTCTGCTTAATAAAACCATCTTGAATCATGTGACTGATAGCAATGCCCAAATAAAGCACAAAGCCCCATCGAGACAGCTCAAGCACCAAGCCCATGGCTTTCACTCAAGCAGCAAATATGCATATATAAATTTCTTGCAAATACACAACAATCAGGTGGTATCCTTGTTGCAGCATGCATTCCTTGTTAACCTAACTAGTTGAGAAGAGTGTGGTCTGGACAATTGCCCACTAGAAGATGAACCTGAGAAGCTCTAAAATAATGTCCTGGGCCAAAATAAAGGGTTCTGATGGAACAGACCAACCCGTAATCTCAAATCAAGTGGAGGCCACCTCCAGTCCCCTCAATTAGCCAAGCATACGACTTGCAAAATTAAAATCAAACATCAAGCAATACCAAATGCGAAATTTTAAAACGGAAAATGAAACCCTAAATTGAGACAATTTCGCACAAAAACTAAGGTACCGTTGGTGATGATGGCGCTGGTTTGAGGAGGCACTTTGAATTCTTCGGCGGCGAATTTGAGCACAGCGGTGAACGGAGCTGCCTCCGGGACGCTGAACCTGATCGATCATGCATCATGCGTTCGAAGGAAAAACGAAAACCAGATGAAAATCGAGATTATAAATAATAATAATAAAAAACCTATGAACTAAAAGGCCGCGAAAGAGAGAGAGAGATCAAGATGGAGAACGCACACTTTGAAGGGGAGTTTAGGATCGGAGGTGAGAGTGACCTTGAAGGAGACCTTCCCTCCTCCGCCACCTCCGGCGGCAGCTGCAGTACCGGCCATCTCTGCGTCTGTCTGCGGTTCTTTTCCACCGCTTTTTAGCACTATTTTCCGGGTTTATATTGCGGGAGGGAGAGAAATCGAGGTCATTTGTTTGGAATTTCTTGCATAAATTACTTTTGTTGAATATTTAATGCAGCCAAAGATTTTTACTTCCTCAGTACTTTCATTTTTCGGATTGTTCGCATCTCTTTTTTCTTGTCAAATTTTATCGTAATGATTTATCTCTTAACTAATATGTTGGGAACATTTGTACAAAAGGCACCTAAAAACTAACAGCATATGATATATCCATCGTTACTAAAAGATTACAACAAAAAAATAGAGTTCATCGGAGAACTTTTGTGCATGCTATATCTAGACAATTAATAAATTTCATCTGATGCCATGCATGATAAAATATTTTGATTCACTCACACGTAAAAATAAAAAGTGATATGAATCCATCCACTTTTAATTGAAAAAAGAAATTCGATGGTGCCCCGTATTATTTCGTTGCCTTGGGAGACAAACTCGTGCTCATCAAAGTGAGGGTTCTTGTAATAATTTTAGACACAAACGATTATTTTCCTATAGTTCCCCTATTCTTCTGTTCTCTCCCAATTTTCTTTCGGGAAAAGATAGAACATAAATGTCATGTTAATTTTTTTTTATAGTATTTTTGGGAATATTTACTAAAAGAATTTCATATGACGATGTCCTTTTCTTACATTGGAGGGGTTGGGCCACTCAAGATAATACAGGAGAAGTTGGGCCAAGCCCACCATCTCCTTTCTGGCTTATGGCCCTCCCGAGCATTTAGCATAAGTTGCAATTAATTTTCAGCATAAGGGCAAAAGGGTAAAAAAAAATAACTCAATGGTCGAGTAAAAAAAAAAGGTTTGATCACGCACCAAATTCATATTTACAGACAAATCTGACAAATACATAATTGGTCGAAAAACTTTTGACCGCCTTTGATGTCAGCCCAATGACGAAGCTCTCATAGAACTGCGCCGACCATCGAACTCCACACGAGGAAGAAAAGAATCAGAAAGAATATTGGCTTATAAAGAAAAGAATTTTTTCTCTCTTCTTTTTCGATCCTTTTTTCCTCTTGAGATTCAAGACATGATCGACCAAGTTAAGTAGCGACACCAACGCGAGCAATAAGATCCCGAATCTTCCGGTCCGTGATCCGAAGTCGTCGTTGTTGGATCCGCTGCACGCGAGCCTGTTGTCGTGGTACGTGCACACCGTTTGATTCCTGAAAACACGACGGCGGCATCAAATCAAACCCCAAATTGCTCGTGCAAATTACATGATCGATCCATTCGCGAGGCAATTAAGAGTCGGTTCTACCGGTGAAATGGATTACGGAACGGGTCTGGACCGAGTCGTTAGTTCGGAAATCGGGTGATTAATAATGACTTGGGTTGAGCTCACCAACCTGGCTGAGCAGAAGGTGATCACGTAGTCGGTCCCGACGCAAGTGAAGATGCTGGAGGGATCGTCGTAAGCGTAGCTATAAGCGGTCGGGCACGCTTGCTTGAATAGTTTGGAGTAATACGTGGGCTGACAGGTCACGGGATTGCCGTAGACCCCTCTGCAGCAATACTCGTCCGTGTTGAACACGTCGCAGGCGCTTCGGCACCCCACCGTCTTGCCCTTGACCTTGACCGACAGCTCCTTCGGGCAGGAAGGCCGGAGGTCCTGGTCGCACCCGGCGATGCTGCAGTTCCCCTGGCCGTTGATCGGGGTCACGGCCAGGGGCAAGTTGAACCCGTCCACGAGGCTAACGTCGTAGAAATCGGTAGCCGTGAGAGTGAACTCGGCCAGAGTCGCTGGGGTGTCCCCGGAGCCCTTGCACTTGAGCGCGGAGCCGCAAGCCCCCGTTTGGCATGTGCCGTTGCCGTTCTTGTCAAACACACAGCCCGTCCTGCCCCAGATTCGCCCGGACCACCCGACAGGGGCCGAGAAGACAATGGACTGGCCGGATTTCAGGGGGAACCCACCGCCGTTGAAGTTTTCGCCTGGGGTGATCGCAGGCCATATCATCTCTTTGCAATTGTTGATAATAGTGAAGATTCTCGCCGAGTTGGAAAACCCGGGTCCTGCAATTGAGTTACCATATAGAATTAATCAAATGAGATTGACTATTGAAAGCTTAGGCACGTAGAAAGATAGATCGATTATTTCCTTCTCTGCTATTGTACTCATAACTCAATAATTTCCCGCGGTTCAGTTCGAGATCGAGCCTCGAGAGAATGTCGCAGACCCATTTCGAAAATCGAAAATTACGCCTGAAATCCAAATTTGTGTACCTGTCGAAAGTATGCCTAGAATCAAAAGAACTGGGGAAATCACATTGAGAGGCAGGGCCATTTCGCTCGCTCTCTCTCTCTCTATCTTCTCGCGGGGTCAGAAATCGGAATCGAACACAACGTAATGCAAATGAATCGCATCGGAAGATATATGAGAAACGAGAAGGGGGAAGAAGACGAAGAATACGTGCGGAGGGAGGGTGGAAACAGATCAAGTGCAGCTTCTTTTCTTAGTTTTTTTAACAGGAGAATCGAAGCTTTCGAGCAAAGAGTAGGGAGATTCTTTTCCTAATGCACTTGCTCTAAATTTATTCCAAGGTTCTTACCTTCCCTTTTTTCGTTCTTCCTTTCTCTTGTGGAAATGGATTCTTTTTTTTTTTTTTTTTTCGCTTTTCAATAATTTAAGGGCACGAGAGATTCCGATTACTACGAAACATCTTACAAGTCTCGTTGAAACGATTAAAATTCAGACCTCTAACTCTGTGCATGGGGCCGAGACTTTGAGCATGAGAAATCAAGTAAATAGCATACTCATTCGTGCGCATGCGATGTTATATGGTGGCATTTTAGTCTATAAATAATAATTGGCAAGTCATATCGTTGATTGACTACTGAAAAGATTCGAAATAAGTTGAAAATCAAAGTATTTTTGCTCTTTTTCGGGATAGAGTACGGTAAGCATATTATTACGGCTGTTGTTGGATAAATTCAGCACGTAGACCGGAGACGGACATTGAAAAGCATGCATGCACATGCAAATTTTACGCTAAAGTACGGAGATATTACTATCAGAATCGGACAAATCAATAGGCACGCACAAACTGATGTAGCCCTAGCTCGTGAATCGCGTCCTGGTTTGTCATCCACCATCCTCAGTCTCATCTCAACTGGTGTATTGTATTATCTCCTCTTTTTTCTCAGTGATTGTGCTGTCAAAATCATGGAGTCGAAAGAGGAGAAGGTGTGTCGTTCGCGCTGTTGCTTGCTCAGACGATGGAAAAAGTCGTTCCAGCGGCAATCGAGGAACGCTTTTACCAGGTTCGCGAGAGCGAGGTCGGTAGGTTTGGTATGTCGTCGATCCTTGACTTGTTTGCAAGAGCATTGTGTTTACTAGAGGATTCGCCCTTTTCCCTTTTTTATTTTTATTATTTTTCTGTAGTGGAGATAATTGCACATAACAGTATATCACAATCCTATTATTAAAGCTTGCAGTAAAAACGGGTTTTGTTCTCTAGCAAAGCATCGGGTTTCTAAATTCTCATGGGCCCCCTAAAATTCCTTCCAAAGCCTGTTGGATAATTTTTATAGATTCCGTTATTTCACCGATTCGGACTAAATAACGAGCTAATGAATCTCCTTCTTTTTGCCAATGGATTTCCCAATCCAATTATAGCTATATGCCCTAAAGCAAGTATGTAATGGTTATATATTAAGGATTTTAGTTGTCCTTTTCAGTTTCATATTAAATGAATGGCAAAGATTTGTTCATTCATCTATCTAAATTATTTAGATGAATGATTTTATAAGATTAATTGTGATCGAACCTATTCTTAATGTGTTAAGAATATGTGTGACAACTCACTGTTAGACCGAATCTTTAAACAGTTCTTGGTCAATGGACATTTAATTGGATATCAATGATCTTGTTAAGACCGATGATCTTGTGTGTTGGATGGCCATGATTCACAAGTGCGCATATTGCCGGTTCATTGATCCGTTTATGTACTTGATTGTCGTAGTTCGTTCACACATGAAGTTACACGTGTGCGCAATAAGATGGAATCTGTCTCCTTGTTAAATGTATGGTTGATGTCCTATGCGATCTAATCGTGATAATGCATTGAAAACCCTCGGCCGGGGTTGTAACCAAGAATGAAATGTTCATGTCTTGTATAAATGCATGTCAATTAGATTTGTGCATATGATTGAATTGGTGACTTGACAAATATTCCATAGCCTTTGTTCGATCGGGACGTGGTGAGACAGAGGGATTGAATTACATTGTAACCAAAGTTGACACGTTCATGATGTTCTTGAAGCATTCACATTGTGCTGGGTAGCCATGATATATTGCTAGATGTCACTCATGGCTTATAGGACCTAGAGGTTGATATGGACAATAAATTCTTTTGGGAGTACTGATGTGTTAATGCATGTCTTACTACACCATTTCAATGATTAATCTAGGAATGTCGCACGCTATAATCAATACATGACAACATTAAATGTGAAAGACGATATTGCAAATGTGTTTGCAATCACGACTATCGAATTAGCAGGAGTGAAGTTAAATTAAATATAATTTAATTTAATTCTTATTTTGGTCATGGCGTATGTGGATATGATACACACACCGCTCAAAGCGGACATATATTGATGTGTCCAACATGCACACTCACTTTTATATTTTGACACGCACATCAGATATGTGCGCAACCCAGATGGTCAGCACAATTATTAAGTAAAAAAGAAAAATAAAAACTGGCCACCAAGTTACTGACTTGATTGAGTGTTCAGCGACTTGTTCGCAAAGTTGCTGACCAGGCAATTCAGCGACTTGATTACCAAGTTTTTCTCTTTATCTCTTTAGTGTACGTGGAGAATTGTTTTCCCTAAGAGTGGTGTGCAGTGTGAATTTTTGTTCAGGAGTGATCAAAATATTGAGAGAGCCAAGAATTGTCTCCACGAGATTGCTAGCACAATCAAACGTGATGATAGTCCGCGAGTTTCATCTTTCCATTCATCGTACGATTAGTGGTATGTCTAAACTAGAGATTCGACATTTATGGGATTTGAAGAACATCCGTACCAAGTCGCTTCATGCACGCTTCAAGAGATAATCCATAAATCCTTTCGTTTAATTTGATTTTCGATAGAACGCACGAATGACGCATCCGAAGATACGTGTACGTGTTTGTTTTTGCTGCGTTTATTACGTTTTATTCTGCCCGTATGCATTCCATCGCGTCGTGGAAATCCCAACACACTGTTACCAAGTTCTTGTCTTCTTCTTCTTCTTCTTCTCTATTTATGATTTAGACGTCGACGGATCCGAAGAACTCGATGGTGTCCCTAAATTCGTCCCCTGAATCTTGAAAGCCCTCGACGCTGCCCGTGCATCACTGGATTCTCGAAGCAAGCATGTCGCGAGTACAACCGAGAGGAGGTATCGAGGAACAAGAAGCTAGAGTTCTCGAGGATGGTAAGGCCATCTTTCAAGCAGGTATTTGGGGCCATGTTCTACATAACATTTAGGGCGATCAATATGAAGGACGGACGGTCGCCGGAAAATGGATTAGCTAGCTCTGGTCCTCTTTAGGTCGACAACGACCAAAATATTGTCCTTTAGACAGAAACCCGTGAGATGAGACGTCTTCAGTTTGATCTAGTTGTTAGGATGTATGTGTGAATTGTGTTAAAGAAGTTCCACATTAGAGAATTGATGTGGTATTGAGTAGTTAATATATCTTGATTGGTTCATACTTATTAGCTTAAACTTTTGAATGAATATGGGTCTAACTAGATATGTTAACGGGCTCGAACTTGGGCTCCCTTTTGGCGATCTTCTAGAGTGAAGGTATTGGACTTCATTGCGCACTCCCAAAAAAATAGTATCGTAGCCAATGGTTGATTGGTAACCCACTTCTAATATATATTGATATTTAGTGAATATCTCAAAGAATGAATTTGTGATCAATGCGATTTCCGGGGCAAGTGGACGTTATGGTATAGCATATATGTCGATGTTTGGTAAATATCTCAAAGATGGAATTTGGAGACCAACGTGGTATTTGGTGGGTGTTAATGGAGATTCAAATTGAGATATGTTGAGCAATTAATATATCCTAGTTGGTTCATAACTCATTGGTTTATGCCTTTGACTGAATATGGGTCTAACTGGATATGTTTATAGGCTTGGACTTGGGCTCTCTCTTTGCGATCTCCCGATGAATGTAATAAAGCCATATCCTGTTCTTAGATAAATTGGAAACCCACGATATTTTTCTTGTTGGCACCAAGGGCTAATCTCCTACTCAAAAGCCGAATTCTATTAAGGGTTTTCCATGGGGACCTTGCTAAGCTGACCGTCCCCCAGAGTCAGATGGTGGGACGATCAGCTTATGACCACAAACAAAATTTGTGGAAACCGGATCACTTTGTTGATCCGGTTTCAATATTTTGACTTTCCATTTCTTTTTCTTTTTTCTCTTTTTTACTTTTATGTGTTTTTATTGTAAGTTAAAATTAAAAGACAAAATTATAACAAGTACCATCAATGATTGAAAACACACGATTCTTTCTTGATTGCAAATCAAATCAATTTTAGAAGTTGCAAATCAAATAGCCACGCGATCTCTCAATTAATTAGTGTTTTATGCCAAACATGCGGTGATAATGTATGGGTCTACATTTGAAATTATGCCGGGTCACACTATCACTTTGTTATAATTTTGTCTTCTAATTTTAGCTTACAATAAAAAACACATAAAAGTAAAAAAGGAAAAAAACAAAAGAATGGGGAGTCATAATGCTGAAACTAGATCAGCAAGCTGATTCGATTTCCACAAATCTCATTTGTAGCTATAACCGTCAAATGAGGTTCTAAACAAAATTCTTTCGTAACGGTACGTGTGACAAGAATTATGTGAGCGACAACTCCTTTTATTGACATTTTTAGCTCCTTTAAAAATATTACCAGTAAGGAAAGAAAATGCCTTTTTCTAATGTAACACAGTACATTTCTCCTGCTCCCAGAAAGATTATGTTAAAAGAACTCGTAGAATAAGAACTACTCTCACACTTGGATGAATTTTTTTTTTTTTCAATCGTCATTCATAGAAAAGATGGTATTCTTAACAAATTCGATTATTGAGAAACTCCTCCTCTTGGACAAAACGAAATCTTTAAAGAGCTTCCCACACTCGGCACACTAAGAGTTTTTGTCTCCGACAGCCGAAGCAGATTGATTTGCTTCGCTCTCTCGCTTGTCACCGATGGCGATAGTCGATGCCGGGAACCCGTCGAGCTTTGTCATCCTTCTGTTGGTGTCGGGAAAGAGATGTTATCGCCTGCGCCCAGAGCATACCGATGAACGTGTGATCTCATGGACCGGGTCTATATCTTCCGGGGGCAACGAACATGGCATTTTCGACATTGAATGTGCTTTTGCTGCTCCCCTCGTTCGGACATATTTCCGTTGGGCTGAAGTGATGGCGTCCATGAGTGGCTGATTATGTATAGTTGCTGCTGTGGGAAATGACTCGGATTAGCAGCAATAGGCAAACTCTAGTTTGTTTTCAGTTCAGGCCATGGCTTTTTCAATCCATCTTAATAATGTGTTCGCGAAAACTTTATTGTTATTCATATTCACTAAGTACACGGATTAATGATGTTTGAACCTACAGATGCTTTTTTAGTCTATTTTATCTTTAATTCTCGTCTCTTTGATTTTTGTTTTGCACCTTACTGGGCTTGGTATAGAAATTACGAGGAAGTTATGCTTTGCAGGCGCCCACCATTATTCTTTAGTCATGTTTTGATTCATATTTATTGAAATGAGTGATAGATGGGTCGGCTCAAACTTGTGATACTAATCATAGTAAGTTTTGAAAACAAATGAGCAAAACAAATGGGCCTCTTATGAAACCTACTTTCAGTTTCAGCACATATAATTGAAAGAGCAAAGTTAAAAGAAAATAGGGCTAGCTCATGTTCGCTCTTCGCTGGTATCTTCGCTCTCTCTCCCTCTTCGATTCCAGCAATCACGACTCCCCCCTCGCCGTCCCTCCTGATCTCTCTCCTCTCCTCACCGATCGGTCGTACACTCTCTTCCTCGAGCTCCGACCGCCCCCTTCTACCCCTTCCTCGCCACGCCTATCGTCTTTTGCTCCGCCAAGAACGGCGATTTCTCTCATGCCCATTTTTCACGTAAAGAAACTCTTCATCTTGTTAGACCATATTGATAGGATCTTGACATGGTAAAAAAAAAAATACAAGTAACGGATATGAATACCAAATTGCGTTTTACTATAACTCGATTAATTTGGGGAAAAATTAATAACAATCTTGGTCGTGTTCTCTCACATATTGAATTTACAAGTTGCTATGCATATTTCACTTACTATATGTTTTAATGAAAAATTGGATTTGGCGACCCAAAAAAAAAGGATGAAATTGACTTTGATTACAAAAAAAAAAAAACATGTATTCATAGAATGTGTCATTGCAACATACATACTTTTTTAGTTCTTTATAAGTATTTCATTTTATAGGTTTTTTTCTCTACATTTTTTACTTTGTTTACTTACAATTGATTTTGTGATGTGAAATTTTTGTCTAAGTAACATATGTACATGGAGAGCTTAAAGTGGGCTAAATAGGTGAGTACATGTTTCTATAGGTTGGATTGAGTATAGATGTACTTTGGTAATATGGATCGAGTATGGGTCACTAAAAATTGTATTGCTATAAATGGGTCAAAACAAGTTAGTTCGGGTTGGACTATTTTCGACCCAATCCAAATCCGACTCGAACATCCAATTTGACGGCCTATTCTCTTTCACAGGGAAGTTGTCTAAGCAGGCACTCCCAAACCCTCAAAAAGCTCTCCTAAATTCATTGACCAAATCGGGCACGAATGAAAATACTAGCGAATGATCTAAACACGAGATTGGTTGCACCCGGATGACGTGAGAAGCCGAACGCTTGCACGGTACACCTGATCCAGACGTACTCCTTACCCAATTCTCTTTAGGACAAAGCTATTTCTCTCCGTTGAACTGTCCCAAGACAGTGAAAATGGTCTGGCCCTCATCGGAAAATAGAGACACTTGAAAGCAGTTTTGAAGTGCCATGACACCGTGAATGGGGTAGATAGGCCTTATAAAATCATGGATTTGAGAACATAAAGTTGCGGTTTCTCAGTTGGCAGCTTTTGCTTTATGGCTACTTCCAATCCACTAGAGACCCACATCTCCATCTCCACATCAACTTGCTTGTCCAATTCCATCTTCAGTTGTATCTTCCATTCCTTCTCAATAGTCAAATCATCCCAGGCAAAGTTATTTTAATCATCCAATGATCATGTAGAGGTTTCGAGGTTCGAGCAAGATCTCATATAATTCATGGAGAATTTATTAGGTGATCATCCTTAATTCGCTGTGAGATTAACGATCTATTCTCGATCACAAAAAATAAGTTTAAAAAAATTAAAAATTATTGTGAAGTCTACTCCTTCAAAAATTTGTGGCTCATGACATACCGCTGCTGTCGCTGCCATCCAAACACCATTATACTAGCGAAACCCAAGTTCATAGGCACACCGAGTCCAAAGTGGGGCATTTGATAGCCACATGAAGTTGCCCCATTGCAAAGGGATTGGCCTATAGTTCCTGTGCACCTATTTTTCATAGAGAGAGAGAGAGAGGGTGACCTACCAACTTGGTGGTTATCAAGTGGAGGTAGTGACGTGTCTATTTGAATGATTGTAACCATCTCATTCTCCCATCATTTGCAATGTTTTGACACGAAATATGCTCATTATGATAGTTTAACTTCCTTGGACCCAAGAGAAGATGATGCCCTCTAATTCCTTTGAAGGATAGGAGAGAAAATTTATTAGTAAGCTAAGAAATTCTCTCATGACTACTTGTGAAATACCAAATTACACAATTTTTCCTTTTTGATTAGTTAAAAAGTTGGATAGAGTGAAACTTTGCAATAGAGCCACATCCTTGTGCATTAAATAGGAGCGACCTCTTCACATTACTCACGTAAAAAAACTTCATTATCCCACTTGATTAATACTACTCTTCTTAAAAGAATAATATAACATAAGCTTGAATGGATTAATTGGATGTTCATCAAAGCTTAGATCACCAAATTCATAGCATTCTTCTAGTTTTTCTTCTTCACAAATGTGATCGATGTATGGTGTTTCTCCTAATTGTTGAATAAGAGTCATACAAATTGAGTAGGGTCACGCCCATCTATCTGCATGTGTGCACATGACTTTACAAAGTTTTTGTAGATGGCTAAGTTCAGTGACGCCCGGTGTCTTTCTAAATCACAAAAGAGGGACCATCTGTTTCAAGCTTTTCCATCGCACAGTGAGTTGCCGAATCTTCACCTAAATGTTGCGACCTCACACTTTCTTCCGGTATGTCGATCTTGACTTGGGAGATAGATGCTTGCGCCCGTAAACCTCACTATCCGACGGTGGGCAGAATTTCAATATCATCTTAGCAGGGATTGGAAAATTGTATTCATCAAGAAACCGCGTAGGCTATAAGGTACTTATTAAAATCCGTTTGTTTCTTGAAAATTTTACTTGTCAGAAAAACATGTTCTTCATTTTTTTGATTTTTGGATCACTTACAAAAATGAGTTAATATGAAAAAAAAATTATAGTTAATAGAGAAACTACACCTAAATACAGAAATATAACTTTGGTTCTTTTAAAAACCGGAGTTCGTTTTTTCTAACTATGATTGAACCTCTGGGCTCATGCCCGGCTCCCGAGTGGACATGCCAGGTTCCTCGGCAGCCATGTCGGTGCCCAAAACCCTAGCGCACTACTCCCCCAAGACATAGCCTAGGACCCTAACCGCCGTTCCAGTGACCTGAGATTATGCTTGAGATTTTCTCTTTCTTTCTTGTATAGGTTTTTCAAAAAAATTAAGAATGAGAAATACAATCAAACATAGGAAATCATTTTCCTCGAAAGTATATTTTTAAAAAATATATTTTTCAAGAAAGTTCACTTTTCTCTTTTGAAACAAATGATAAACATGGAAAAAAAAAAGTCGAATTTGAGTTCACACAAGAATGTCATAGCTGGTGTATGTGCCAATATAGAAAGAAGTAGGCCAATTTGGCAAAAGAAGTGATAGTTTATTTTTCCTGTAATTCTGGATCAGGAACGAAAGATATTCAACTATCTGCAATGGAAATTCTTTCCATCTCTCAATTCAAAGCTGCTGACGAGGGATGACTCGATCTCTTATCAAACTACACAAGCTTTCTTTTCAGAATTCAAATCTATTAGGATCTTTACGACTTCGATTCATCTTGCAACACCCTACATTTTCTATAGATCACATTAAGTACATTCATTTCCCAAATAATATGCTAAAATATATGAGATGAAACATTGGTGTGTGCATATGAAGTCATGATTAGAGAAGCAAAATCAATGACTCTAAAGAAAGAAAGGGTTCTAATTAGTACACACCAAGTGACCTAAAAAATTTCTACAATTAGGGGGAAAAAAAGGTGGGGAAACTGAAATTGAAATTGATTACAACTTTTGGAAAGAGTGTTGGCACACGTGTGGGGCTAATCATGATGAGCACCAAAAGCCCACCTCCATGCCAATCATTCACCCCATTACGTGACCCGCCCCACGCATCCACACGCACAATCACCCCAGCAATTTTTCATGCAAAGGTGGGCCACCCCGCTCGTGCAGTGATGGCTAGATTAGGCCCACAAGATGGCCCAATAAGCCCAAGACATGCACAAGTCAAGAAAATGCAAATACATCGGCGGAAAATAAGGAAAAAAAAAATCCTAAACATTTCGGTTCGGTTCGGTTCGACTTGAAAATGTTTCAATCGGTTTAAAATAAATTTAATTTCCTAGTTTTTGGGATATGTTCTTCTTCTTCTGAAACTTGTCCCGTGACGTCATTTTTCTTGTTGTCTTATAATTCTTTGGATTGGAGAATATACTCGATACCCCTTCAATAATGCAAGTGCAACATGGGAGGATGGGAGAAAATCCCTTTAACCCTAAAGTTATTTTATTTCATTTGGTCATTCTCTTCACGATCCCAATAAGGTTCTTGCAGCAAACAGGCTCTATTGTCCAAGTTAATCCTTACTGTCTAGACCGTAAATCTCGATCATAGTTTAGCCCGGTCTTTAAATTCCGAAAGCATTACTCATCTAAAAAGTTTTATAAAATATGTTCTTATATAAAAAAAAAAAAATCATGTTCTTGTGTCCTCAATCAAAACATCTGCTACCAAAAAACACAAACTACTGCACAACGACACTCTAACGGTGACATTAGCCACGTCCCACTCGGGTTTAATCAATTATTGGTCCTAGTTTCTTTTATAAAAGGCAGAAGAGAAGCAGAATTCAAGCAGGAAGGGCAAAAGAAGGGCATGCACTAGCTCTATCTATTTATGTGACCACACCACCCTCTTCCACTGCTTCGTTCATGTACCTCTCACCAAAATAAGGCCGTTGAGAAAGAAAGAAACTATGGCTTCCGAGAAGGTCGAGACGGTTGTCGCCGGGAACTATGTCGAGATGGAGCCCGAAGAAGGCGAGTCCAATTCGACGAAGAGCAAACTGTCGAAACTGTTCTGGCACGGCGGCTCGGTCTATGATGCCTGGTTCAGCTGTGCTTCTAACCAGGCACAATATCATACACAGCTCTCACTAATTGCTCTTGGTCATGGATAAGTGTCTGTCTAACTTGACCTCTAAAACCTTTTTACTGTGTGCCTAATGCAGGTGGCTCAAGTGCTGTTGACACTGCCCTATTCATTCTCACAGCTGGGAATGTTGTCTGGGATTCTGTTTCAGCTGTTCTATGGTCTGATGGGGAGTTGGACTGCTTACCTCATAAGTGTGCTTTATGTTGAGTACAGAACCAGGAAGGAGAGAGAGAAGGTTGATTTCAGAAATCATGTCATTCAGGTAATTTCAATCAACCAAATCTTTGTCATCACAAAGTTTTGCATGCATAAGATGTCGAAAAATTCACTCTTTAAGACGTAATTCGATCAGTAATTACTTTGCATGATCAACTTGCAGTGGTTTGAAGTGCTTGATGGATTGCTGGGGAAGCACTGGAGGAACATAGGCCTCCTGTTCAACTGCACATTCCTATTATTTGGATCTGTAATCCAATTAATAGCTTGTGCAAGGTAAAACTTAAGCTGAGTTACATTACGTCTCTCTCTCTCTCCCCCATCAATTTGGAAGAACCAGGAATTTTGGGATTGACCCTTATTTTGTTTCTAAACAAAACAAGTTGACATTGGCCTGTTGCAGTAACATATACTACATAAACGACAACCTAGACAAAAGGACATGGACATATATATTTGGGGCATGTTGCGCAACAACTGTGTTCATCCCTTCTTTCCACAACTACAGAATATGGTCGTTCTTGGGCCTCATGATGACTACTTACACTGCATGGTATCTCACCATTGCTTCCCTTATCCATGGCCAGGTATGTTATTCATTTTTTGCATTTATAATTGTTTCAATATTCGAATTAGTTAGAATATGTGAATGGGTACTAATAAAAGTTCGATTTTGGCTTGATCTTCATATGCTTATAGCATAATATAATGGTTTAATCACTGACCTACTACCAATGGTTCTTCTGCTATTTAAATTGAAAGATTGAGGGAGTGAAGCATTCAGGTCCAACCACAATGGTTCTTTACTTCACTGGAGCTACCAACATCCTGTACACCTTTGGTGGACATGCTGTGACAGTGTAAGTGTCCACTAAAATGAATTATGTACTGAATTGATATAAAGTAATGATTTCCCCATTTTATGTCCTCTAAGAAATGAACATGGACATGCGTTTTTATGCGATGAACAATGTGCATCCCTTTATTTTTCTATATGAGATAGGTCTGATCTAAACGAATGAGTTTAGACAATAACTTCTCATATTCGAATATTCTTATACGGTTCAAATCTAATGGATGAGAAACGACACTACTGCAAGACTTGCGAATTCATCTCATCTGGACCAAGACTAAAAAGAATTTGGACGTTAGAAAAGCGATAACATTTCGAGAAAGCCTCACTGCTATCCATAGAATGAGTATCAATACCAGTTGGTGATGCTTGTTTCGATCGTTAGTCCGGATTTATGAACTGTATCATGACAAAATGCAGGGAGATCATGCATGCAATGTGGAAGCCACAGAAGTTCAAGCTCATATACTTGATGGCCACACTCTATGTGTTGACCCTGACTCTACCCTCAGCCTCAGCTGTCTACTGGGCCTATGGGGACTTGCTCCTCACTCATGCTAATGCTCTCTCCCTCCTCCCAAAAACCAGGTTCAGAGACACTGCTGTGGTCCTCATGCTCATTCATCAGGTCCATCTCTGTTTCTTTCTCTTAGATCTTGCTAATCTCCATTAGTAGCCAGAATATTAGTAAATTACCTCAATAAACATGAAGGGGAGATGAGGGTAGTTTCCTAATTTAGGACGTGTTGTTGCTGGTGATTTTGTGCAGTTTATAACATTTGGGTTTGCATGCACACCGCTTTACTTCGTCTGGGAGAAGTTTCTAGGGGTGCACAGCACGAAGAGCCTGTTCAAGAGGGCCATAGCCAGACTCCCAGTGGTGATCCCAATCTGGTTCTTGGCCATCATCTTCCCTTTCTTCGGTCCCATCAACTCCACTGTCGGGTCTCTACTCGTCAGCTTCACCGTCTACATCATCCCTGCAATGGCTCACATGGTCACTTTTGCCTCTCCCTCAGCCAGAGAGGTTCAACTTTGACTCATTAAATTGACATATTCCTTTTGCATATTACTGATATTGCAGGCACTTTCCAAGTTGTTTACTGTTACTTGGCCTGTAAAGTTTACAAATTCGATTCCTTTGTTTAATTCCTGGTTAACGATCCCTCGTGACTAATTGATCTCGATTTCGGTTGGGTTGTCACAGAATGCTGTGGAGAGACCACCATCATTCCTGGGAGGTTGGGCTGGTTTGTTCTCTGTGAACATATTTGTGGTGGGGTGGGTGTTGGTGGTGGGGTTTGGGTTTGGAGGGTGGGCGAGCATGCTCAACTTCATTCGCCAGATCGACACATTCGGTCTCTTCACCAAGTGTTATCAGTGCCCTCCTCACAAAGCTTGAGTTCATCATCACTAGATTCTTCGCCCCATTTTGAGCGAGCAAAACAGAGGGTTTTTAACAGGATACATATATAAGTGTGTAAAGAGATTGGCATTTGTAACTTTGCAACTTTATTTTTTTTTTTGGCTAATTTTTTTGGGTTGTAAAACTATGCTCATTGATGGGTTCAGACAAGGTGCTATAGTGGTGGCTCTCTTGTATTTCAGCAGCACCTTTGCAGTCGTGTTTTCATCAGCCTTTCGTTTGAGAAATCTCAATCCCTGGTTCAGATTGATGTCAATTTTGTGCACCTATGATCATGAAAAGACCTTGGTATTGCAATTACGGGTTGCTGCAACTCACTTGGTAGAACTCCTGGACGGCGGATAAATAAATGGATAGCTATTAACTCCCGTCAAGATCGGCTTAACCGGTAGAGAAACTAGGCACACGGTACAAGTTCTAAACCCCTAAAAGCCTGATAAAAAAACAGACCATGTTTCGGGTCACCTTATTTAGGTCGCCGCTCGCATTTCGCTGATGTCTCGGGGGGAGTTCCGAAAGGCGAAATTCGATCGGAAGGATTTAGTTCATCTACAGTAAACCAATATTAAAAAGTTTCTCTAGTCAAACAGAGGTCCACAATGGGCCACATGAGAAGGCCAAGAGAGAGAGAGAGGGGGAGAAATGGACAAGGAAGAGAGAAAGCAAGAGAGAGGCCACAGCAAGAAAGGAGTCTGCGAAGGAAAGATAAGACTTTCGGCTCACTTTTCACATGCCATGATCAGCCTCACTTTCTGTGAATTGAGAAAGAAAGAAGAGATTCATGTGTTTGGATGACTTGCGACATCGACACGCCAGGAACTAAACATTACATTACACGTCGTGGGAAATCTATCCGGGAGATGCTGTTTTATCTCGTAGTGCCCATCCGTTATCTGCTTTACAGTTGTATGTGCGCCAAATCATGTCAGGCCCCAAATCGACTTCAAAAGCCAACCCCTTCGCCTAATTTCTGATGTACCCTTCTTTTCAGGTGGCCCCCTTGTTCGAATTCAGGTTTCAAAACTTGATTTTTGAGCTTTTAGAGTCGCAACTGTTACATCCGTTTTTCGAATTTGAGAGGCCTCTTTTCGCTGTCGCTGCACATCCTGCGAGATGGATGTTTGTCGAGGGCGGCGGAGGTTGAACTTTTTTGTGGCAAAAACATTAACACGGTGACTCTACCCAACTATAAACTATCGTCCGATTAAAAGACATGCGAACCCACGAAGAATGACACTATAATCTTCTTCTTCTTTTCATTTAAACCTTATCTTTAGGAAAAGTGTCTGTTCAGTTAATCATCATCATTTCCGGGGGGGGGTCTCTCTCTCTCTCTCACTCAATTGTGGCCTCATGGAAGCATCATTGCTTGATATAAAACTACTGTAAACTATGGAATCCGTCCGGACATGTTCGAGGAAATGCATGTTGGGGCTCGGACTGGCCTAAGAAAGTAGACAAGGAAAGAGAAATCGTGGGTGGTGGTGGTGGGTTCCATTCGCGTTGGAGCACAGAACATGGGCCTGTGGGCTCAGCATCGTCACAACCTCCTCGTTGGTTAAAGTCACTTTATGGAGCACTGAAAAGTGAAATTGGTCACCCAATCCCACATGGATAAAGGAGGAGAAAACTCAAAAAAAAGCAATGAATCCATCCCACGTTCATAAGTCCCTCCCCTCCTCTCCCACAACTCAAAAGGCATCATCTCCAGAAACACTTGAGAAACCTTTGGGTACTGCTCAAATGGGGGAATTCACTTGGTGTTTGGTAGGATAATTGAAGATTCCATTTTTACCTCGACCCCCCCCCCATCCCCCAACAAGAGGAAAAAATAGTAGGACTCGGCTTAACAGACCAATCAAATCGGCCTCGGTTCAGTCCAGTTTTCAGTTTCATAAAATTTGAACCGATTTCTGATTTCAAAGAGAACTGGACCGGACTGACTAATTTCTTTTTTTTTTAAAAAAAAATCTTAAATGTAAACTTAAACGTCATATGCTTAGAATGCTTAGTATGACTTTTAAGTTTAACAACAGCGTGATGTAATCGAGAAGAGGTGATCCGATGTAAGTGTCCTTAACGAAGAAAATTTAACAGCAAATCACAAAAATGAAAATGCGACCGATCCAATGACCGGACCGCTCAGGAGTCAAACAGTACGAGAACCAATCACCCCTAGAAAATAAGGAGGCAAAAAAAAAAAGGACAATAATTTGAATCCTGGGTCTGGTCATTAGTGCGGGGGCCATCATCATTTTTTTTTCCTAACACCTCGCAAGACCAGGACTGCTTGGTCGTTGTCATGGAATGTTTCCGCCACTTCTCTCTTCCTTTCTTTTGCTGTCCCGAGTTCATGATCAATCGGATGAAGGCCTTGCTTTTTTGACCAACTGTTGTAACGTCGAGATCATCAAATGTGGGGCTGGGGACCCAAGTATCGATTCATTTGATGGGGGAGATTGCATGAAAAATCTCCCTCGAACTGTAACATAGAGCGCAAAAGGGTTGTAACAGTGGTTAGGACATCCATCTGATGCTGATGTCGGGAAGGTTCGTCGCTGTAGTTTTTTGCTTCCTCTTTTCTTTCCTGTTTTGGACGCATTGCTGGTGTTGGCTTGTGAATCAAAAGGAATCGAAATCTCTTGATCTAGATCCAACTCCCCTGCCAGGATCACCCGTGAGCTTTGTCAAACTTGCCCATCCATCCTGATCATGATGCATGTCGTGCGCGATTCGAGACTAAAACGTGCGTCGCTGCTTCATGCCTGTCCTCTTCATGAGGTCATCTAGCAGGGCAAAAAAAAAAAAAAAAAAAAAAGAGAGAGGAGAAAAGGATCGGTCTTCGTGCATCGGGGACCGTCATAATTAGTGGAGGACAAGAGCAACCATCCGTCGTTCCTTTGTCTATTCCCATGGTGCGTCCTCCTGCTTTTACTGTGTCTTGTCAGTCCCTGGTGAAGTAATGAAGTTTACCAAGTGCTAAAGGCAAAAGGCTCGTTGTTGGGAGGATGCACATTAACTAGAAAAATAGGTTTAGGACTTTAAGAAAAAAAAATAAAAAAAATACTATTAAAAATTTATCGACATTGACGTCAAGTCACTAGCGTTCACATCAGTGATTTTCGGTCAAAAATAAGCTGGATAAACTCAATTGAAAAAAATGGAAAAATATTTAGGACTCAACCGTTAAAATTAAAAAATTTAAAATTGAATTGACAAAAATATAATAATTTTATGAGTTTTTTGGATAATTTTTCATCGTGGAGAGTGAGTTGCCAATAATGAAAGTCTAGTTTTTGATAAGAAAACACGTATTGGAAGATGTCGACTAGCATCGATCTCGAGTACAGATGGTTTTTGGTTGCAAACAAGCAAAAGGACTGTATTTATGTTTGGTTCACCATTTGGCCAAGAAACTTTAAGAAAATGCAAATATCTTTGAGCTAAAGGCCTCTTCCAAAACGCAAGTAATGTTTGATAAAGTATATTTTAAAAACACATTGAAAAACAACTTTGACGTAAATGTTGTTTGATGAAAAATGAACTTTGTAAAATATTTTTACTTTTTGAAAAAAAAAGCGGCGGTCGGAGGTCGCGACAATCGATGGTGGCGGCAATGGCAATGGGCGACGGTCGGTGGTGGGCGGCGGTGGGCGACGGCAATGGTGGTGGTGATGGCGGTGGTTGGTGGTGGGCGGCGGAGATCGGTGGTGGCGGCCGTGACGGTCGGTGGTGGACGGCGCGGGGCGACGATGAGCGAGCACTACGGCGGCAGGTGAATGGCGAACGGCGAGTAGCAATGGGCGACGAGCGACGGCGGCGACAAGTGGGTGGTGGCGGCAAGTGGGTGGTGGCGGTGGGCGACGGTGGTGACAACGGGTGGCGGCAAACTAAGGTGATAAATTTAAAAGAAAAAAATTAGTTACATTTCGCTAAAGGATTTTGGAGAAGCATTCGAGATGTAATTGCATCTCCAAAAAGTTAACAAAAAAATGAACAAAATACTATTTGCATTTGGTCAAGGGACTTTAGAGCCTCTTTCATTCCCAATCTTGAACCAAACAAGGTCGCAATGGGAGCTAAAAATCATCTTGTTGATTTGTACCGGGAATCATGGATTTGAATCGACATGCTCCTGAAAAAAAAAATCATTTCAAAGTGGAGAAGCTGGGCAACAAAACTTTGTCAAGGAAAACTTTATCAAGAAAAATACAGAAAAAAAGAAAAATAGGAAGACAAGTGATGGATTGTCAAAGGGAGTTGGGTCGGTCGGATCGGGCCGACGGAAGTTTCTAACTGAAGTGTCGTAAGCCCGCAAGAGTTGTCTCAGCAGAAATCCATTCACGGTTGTACGGATACGGGGATTCGACTCTGCAACTGCGGGTCTCGTCTCCTTCAAACTCGGGATGTTTGGCCCATGCCTTGCAAATCGCAAATCGATTTTTCTCGTTTTGCCTGACTCCGCACGGGCTAAAATCGATGTTCAATCTCCAACTTTTGATAGAACTAGGCAGAAGCTACTAAACAATTGGTGAGATGATGTTTGAAAACGATCTCCGAAATTACAATATACAATACGTGCTTATAATTCCCATATAGTCGGATTTTTTGGTTAATTTTCTTTATCCTAGCACAATTCAAATCGATTTCTCCAAATAACTTAAATCCCACAATCTCTTCATTGATAGTTCCATAAATTTACTCATGGATTTCAGAATTTTTTTTTTCCCTTTCATCTTTTGTCATTTGTAAGAATAGAGAGTATTGGCTTTTTGAGTGAAGGAAGATGGAAAAGTGAACCATGAGAGAGAAATTTCTTTTCTTTTTTTTCAGACTATTTACGTTAACATCATTTAACATCTTGTGGAATCAATTTAAGAAATCTAGGTTCTCTTGAAATTCAAAAAAATCGTTCAAAAAGTCCCGAACCTATTGTACAATGTACGATTCGGCTTCAACCTTTCAATTTGCTCGATTTGATCTTAAACCTTTTGACAATTTACTTGATATAATCCTTCCAATCAATTTTAACTCGAAAATCGACGTATATTCTATCGAAAATCCTCTAACAATTTCTCACTCACCTCTGGTTTCCGTTTTGTCTTCCACTACAAGCTATGTTGATTGAGAAAATAACTCTCGGTCTCAGTCGAGAGAGGCTCCATATTCTCAACTTGAATTGAACTTTTCTCTCCCGATCTGAACTAAGAGTACATTATAATTTTTTGCTTGATGCTGATGCTCTTCCTTGCTTGCTAGGCGTATTTTTCGCTTCCATCATTAGGAACCAACCCTGTTGCTTCACATCCTCCGGACCAAAAAGTCTGACAGGATCAATGAGGAATACAATGAGTTCATACTGCACCTGAAGCGGTTATGCGAGTTCTCTAAGCTTTGGAAGGTCTCACTCCCGATCTAAATTTGGGAACTCTTCTCTCCCAATCCAAATTCAAATCTAGGAGTTCCTTCTAGGCGTTTATGTGCTCGTTCAATTTCTCCCTATCTAGACCTAGATTTGGGACCCTGTTCAACTTGTTTTTAGTGTCTCCGTAGGATGTTGAACCTACGCTTGCATCGTCCTCTAAGCAAGTTGTAGCTTTTGAAGAAAGAGATCACGGTGTGTGCTCATCGCTTATAATGATGCGGGGGTTTGGTGATCGGCCACCGTATCTATTCTTGTGAATTGAAAATGTGCTTATCACAAATGTTTGTACTTTATTGTTCTACTTTGCTGTTTCGGATTTGCTTTGTATTGACCTCTTATTTATTATCTTGATATAAAGAGATATGAGTAAGATAATTACTTGTGACAAAAATAAAAATAAAAATCGACAATGTGGACGCAATCGTGATACGTGGCATGCTCCGGGATTGACGTGGACAATTTTTCTAGTTTTTTTACATTTGTATATTATATAAATAACTTATCTATTTTTTCCTTTTATTTTCACTGTTCTTCTTCCTTAAAGGGCCATTGAGGTCGCCGTAGTCTTGGCAATAGCTAGAGACTCTCGTCACTGCCATGACAACCCTCGGCCTCGGCTAACGAGGGCCCTCGCTCGCACTAGAGTGGGTGGGGGGTCGGGTTGGGTTGGGCGAATATGGTCGACATATTGCCCATTTAACCCGTTTTACCCATATTCATCCAATGCAAATTTAATGACCCATACCCAACCCGACCCATACCCAACCCATACCCGACCCGCATTACTTAAATACTTATATATTTAAATAAATCAGAAATATTTATTTCTTTTAATTTATTAAGAAAAATGATATTGCTAAAATATGCAATTGAATTTTTTTTTTCGAAAAATTTAAATTTTTTTTTTTTAAAAATAATTTTTATTATAACCGACCGCATAGTGGCCCTCGCTTCCGCCACCGGTGCCCCTCTCCAAGTTGCCTTCCACCTCCGCCACCTCCGTTTTTTACCACCGCCCACCACCTCTCGCATTCTTATTGCATATATTTCACGTATAGATTCATATAACTCAAAATCCTTTTTAATTTTTTCATTTTCTTTGAAGTTTCAAATAATATTTGGGATTTTGACAGACAAAAAAGAATCCTTATTAACAATGCTATTGGCAACCAAAGCAAGGGACAAAGCGGAGAAAAAAGAAAATAAAATAAAATAAAAAATGAAAAGAAAAATTACTATAAAAATAAATTATTAAAATATTAAAAATAGAATTTTTAAAAAATATTCACAAAACTTATTTATGATTCACTTAAGATAGTTTCTTTGATAACCCATTTGACCCCATTTAGAACCCATTTTTGACAAAAGTTTAATACATTTAGACCCATTTAAATCTTAAGCCAACCCATTTTGACCCACCACCATCAAATATGGGTCAAATGTGGGTTCCCATTTTGCCACCTCTACCGCAGGGGTGGTCGCCATTGCCTAGGCTTCGGCAACCTTAGGAAGCGGGGAAAAGCAAGTTAAAAAAAAAAGTAAGTAAAATTTCATTTTGAATAATTACAAAAAATTATACATGTTAGCGCAAATGTAACCAAAATTGACAAATCGTCAAAAGATTTAGGATTAATTGGCCAAATTAAAAAGTTTAAGACTGAATTTGCCTTAATAAAATAGACTTTGTACTTTTGAAACGATTATCCCCATGAAATTTATTGATGCGATTCCTATTAAGATCCAATTTTGTGAGCAACGGTCATGCCAAAGTAGCCCAATGTATTGTAACACATTGATGTATATATTTCCATATTGGTTTAAGCTACTGTTACATGTGAGACTTTGTCTTTTGAGTGAAAGATCAGTCGTGTCACTGCCCCCGTTCTTGTAGAGTCGTGGGTGTTGCGTTTGTGGTTGATTTTCATACTCATGGAGTTGATTTTGAGGAACATTATTATCTCTTTGGATTAGGCGTACGATCGAGGCACTGATAGATCAGGGTCAGTGATGGTTCCCACCTCTTCTAGACCGATTTGTTCCTATTATTATTATTAGTATTTGATCTTGAATTCTCCATCTTACCATTAGACGTTGGCACTCGATTCTTTACATCATCAATCACAAATAGTCTCCACGTTGGCACCCCGTACATTCAATGTGGGCCCACAACTTCTTCCAATTCATAGATTGAGAAATCCTGCATGTTAGGGTTAATCTACTGAGGTGAAGTTTCACTTTACAAAAGAAATGTACAGAAAATTAGAGTATTACAAGTCGACGGTCATAGCGGAAGCTGTTTAATTATGCTTGCAAACTGAACTTCTCAATTGAAACGCGGACCGGAATGTTCTTGTATCCTTTTCCGAAACCAAAACTATTTTTTTGGGGTTGAACTGGCCATCCGAAACAATTTTGAAAAGCATTTTAATAATTAAAGAGGTAATCTATCGAACCGCGAAAGAGTTGTCAAAACTAGTCGTACAAGGACCCGGTCCGTCCAACGCGAGTCAAGCCATCGAACCACCAAAGAGTTACCAGGTATGTGGACCCACACACCCACGAGCGATGGGGATTCTTTGTATAGACCCATGTGAATCGTGCAGAAAACAGAAAAAGATTGCCGTGATGACACAGTTCATAAAGGATAATTGTTTAAAAAAATTTAAATCTATTATACGACGGCTAATTCAATCCTAAACCTATAAACGTCTTCACGATTTGCCAGTTCAACCATAAATCTTTCAATTGTGTTAATTAAATCTTAAATCTTTTTTGCGATTTGCCATTTAGCCATAAATCCTATTATTAGGGTAATTAGCTGAAAAGACTATGTTAACAACATTAAAAGGTTTAACGCTAAATTGACAAATCGTGAAAAAAATTAGGACTAAATTGAAATAATAGAAAAGATTTTTATGACTGAATTTGCGAATTTTCAAAGGGTTTAAAACTAAATTGACACAATTAAAAGGTTTAGGACTGAATTAGCGTTCATACAACAAATTTAGGACTTTTTGGACAATTTTTCCCGGTCCACAATAATGTGCGACTTCCGTACACGAGAGCACATTCGCCGGAAGAGACAACATCGCAAATGTTCGCAGTTCACTAACTGGAATCACAAGAGAAAGTTAGACTTCAGTGGAAAGATCAAGCTCCCCTAGTCTTAGCGCCAAGCGTGGACATCACCAGTTCACCATCAAACATTCAGACATCCCAGGACACATGGATGCAACAGAAAATAACTGTGGGCAATCCTCACTAATTTCATGCAGGTGGTCCTGCTACCGGTACTCATGACCAGGTCTTCGGAAAGGTTTGGTCGAATCATTCACACCATGTAGTTCGGGCAAAGGATCCTAATTCACCATAAAGAGTTGTTAATCATATTCCCCGACCTCAGTAAATTATATTCCAGGAAAAGAACAGATGGTCATATTATTTCTGTGTCAATTTTATCAGAAACGGGAATTGGTTTCATATCAGCAACTAAGGCAAGTTGAGCCATCATGGAAAAAGAGAAGTGGAAAAGCAAGTGCATGAGATGACCTAATTATCACATAATTTGAAAGGCTATCTGGGTTCATTTTCCAGATTTTGCCTGGTCAGGGATCAAGCAGACATATCTACCAACCAAGCGAAGAAAGACTAGCTTAATCTTGAATAAAACAGAATGAATACCCTAAAATGAATCCAGGCAATCATTTGTCAGGATACACATACTGGATCCACTTCACCAGAAGTTCCTTCAAAACATGCTGCTCTGTAATGACAAGCATTCTTGAAGAGCCAAACAAATCTCGTATCAAATTCTGGTCTATCAGCCGGTACAGATACTGGACGCTACACCCAAAGAAAGGAACCTTGGCTTGATATCATTGGAACTGAGAACTAGTGCGGCAACACAAGAATTCACAATAATATATGGGGGAACTGCACACATTTCTAGCATCCTGATCAAAAAACACAGACTGAAAATTCGGATTTGCTAAAAAGTATGCATTCAATGACCTTCAAGTGGTCTGTTCAACAATGCCATACAGAAATGAAAGCCACGGTTTCTTTATCTGATTAAAAGAGAAAAGAAGATGTAATCTAATAGCACAGGTCAAACCATGGCTAAGAAATTGCTCTTGGAAAGTGCGTGCACTAGTTATGCCCAGAAAAGCCGAATCAGAAGGAATCCTGTTAGGCTGGTATTCTTTAGACTATGAGTTATTTGGCAGTAAATATGCCCCCGGAAAAAGAAGAGAACAATCTGACAGTGATAATCATTCAGAACAAAAACTGGTAAGGCCACACTGTTACTCGTTAGACAATGAGTTACTTGGCACAGTAGGTTCTTGCGCTCCCACAGAACAAATGAACATCAACTATCTTCTATTATCCTCCACAAGAAAAGGGTAAAGGACATTATATTAAATATAAAAAAAAACTAGCAAGGCCTCTCTGAGAGAGAGAGAGAGAGAGAGAGAGAGAGAGAGTAAAAAGGAGTTAAAAAGGAGCAATAAATTGATCAAAGAACTTAAATAAAAATAGCTCCCCTTGCCGAGAGAATACCACTGATAGATCTGAGCCTACAAGTCGCAACCTGACCTGTCTCAGCAAAGGCATGAATCCGACAAAAAAAGTTTGTACAGAAACTTCATCCGTATTTCTTTAGTTTCAATCAATCTACTTAATATGTTAGTTCTAGTTCATAAATGTCACACTTGCATAAGCAAGAGTTGCAAGGTCTGCAATTTGATATGTCATGCAATAAATGCAGCAGTAGTTTCTCATATCGGCTAGCGTCAAGTGACAACATATTTCTATCATAGCCATTACAGCAGCATGCCTTTTGAAAACCATCTCCTGGGAGACATATGAGCATAAGGGAGCCAATTTCAAGCCACTTTCCAGATTTAGCCTAAGCAACTTATGGCGAAATCTCAAGTTCAATATCTTTAAGCATAATATCTCATTTAAATGAACATTAGCATTGGAGGCCTTGAGCTAAAGAATTCCAACAATAAAAAGAAATAGATATCCCGATTCAGTCTGGGACCATACATAAGATACTAAAATACAAGGTGGCGATTTTCCTGCCATAGAGGCAGAGGATCCACTAAAAAGGAAAGGCAACCTTTAGATGTAGAAGATAAGATCAAGAAGCAGACACAACCTTGTGAATCGGGAAGGCCCACGACTAATTGTATCCTGAAAATAACATGGTGATAAAGGCAGCAGATTCGCAGCGTCAAATTCCTCACACAATGCCAATGAGAACAAGATAAGGTTTCTGTGAACTCAAGCACCCACATGTCTATGGACTTGGTCCTTGTCATTTCTCTCCGAATGGATGAACTTTAACCAACTTCATGAAAGCAACACATGGGAGATAGGACCTCAAAATGGTGACAACCAAAGGGAAGGATTTTTAAGCCACTGCAATTAAAGACAACTCACAAAGAGTTTTCTCATTGTAAACGGAGAACAAGTGTGTCACTCTATAATTGGCAAACGTCGAGAAATTTCCAAAAGAGGAAGATCTTCAACGTGCTAACAATACATGGGGGTGTAATGGCCCGTATCATATCAAAACATGAATATTAAAAGATTCAAAGCAGCTTCGCACCGTGTCACACCAGAAAAATTATTGAGCAAACACCAACATTAGAAACTGAAAGAGACAATATAGCCTCGGAACCAATTTTCTGCTACTTAGACAATAAGAATGAAGTCATCACCACCATAAAAGCAGGAAATGGAACTTGGGAGAGTGAAAGTGCGGGATTTGAAGGCAAATGTATATGTCTAGCAAAAGCCAAGGAACTAAACTCAGAAAGAGCGCAAAATAACCAATCAACCACCAAACTACCATCAAATTCAGAATGTGTGGACTCAAATGCAGTCAACTGACTGTTAGGCAATTCAGTTCGATCAGCAATCTCAATGTAAAAGAATGACAATAAAATCAATAATTTAAGATCAAAAGAAGGAATTTAAGAGAGAAAGCTTTACTCAATGAACATCAGCACCAGATCACCAGATATACAAAGCAAATTTACCCAAATCCCAAATTGGAGCCGCCACAAATGGATTGAACAAAGAAGCGCTCATTCCTGCTCATTAGGGCAATCCCTGGCTAAATGCCCTTCTTCGCCACAATTGAAACACCCCCTCCCACCACCACCACCACCACCACCACCACTACCACCAAATCCTCCGCCACCGCCGTAGTATCCTCTGCCACCACCGAATCTCCTTCCTCCTCTCCCGCCGCCGCCACCGCGGCCACCTCCCTGGTAGCAATCCCGGGCCAAGTGCCCCATTCTTCCGCAATTATAACACGCCCCGCCGCCGCCGCCGCCCTCTCCACCGCGGCCGCTGCTGTATCCTCCACCTCCACCGTAACCTCCTCCTCTCCACCCACCTCCACCTCTCCCGTAACCGCCGCGGCCGAGCCGGCCTCCCCCATACCAACCCCTCCCTCCTCCTCCGCCGCGGCTAGATCGGTCCAAGACCGCCACATCGGCGGCTTTGGTCCGCATGTCCTGGCCCAACTCGACGGAGAACTCCACCAGCTGGCCCTCGAAGAGGGTGCGGAAGCCGTCGGAGCGGATGGAGGTCTGGTGGACGAAGAGGTCGTCGCCACCGTCGTCGGGGGCGATGAAGCCGAAGCCCTTCTGGGCGCTGAACCACTTGACCGTGCCGGAGGCCCGCTTCGGCTCCGCCATCGAGAGTTAAAGCTTTCTAGAAGCTCGGGGAAGATTCGCCCCCACGGCCGGTTGAGTGAGTCAGTGAGAGAAACGAGACGGGAGAGGAAACGGAAACGAACCTCAACTCACTGACAGTACAGGATCGCTTTTCGCCTTTCGCATTTGCTTTTGCAGGCGCGTGCTCGCCATCGCCTGCGCGCCCGCGCGTTGTGGGGGGGAGAGAGACCATGGGTGGGAGTTTTATGATCGAGCGCATGGCGGTTGAGTGGTCGTTGGAAACGAACGGTTGGATTGGCGTCGATCCTCCATCTCGCTCGCTTTGGTTCGTGTGCTTTTTCCCGTTTTCGATTTTGTTTACGTAAGATTTTATCCGGTACGGGGTCGAGGATGTTGCTCTCCACATGTGTCGGATTTCTGCCACGTCAGACCCATGAAACGTTGCGGCGCGGCGGGAAAAATAACCCCCTCCGTTTTTGGGCCATAGGCACGACTAAACTCCCTTAATTCCAACTTTCACCGGCTTAATATAACTACCCAAAATTTACTATTTTGGACGGGGCTATTTACAACTTTATTTTACTAAATCACTATTTTTTTAACCAACAAACTAAAATACCATTCTCTCTTCAATTTTTATTTTTATTTTTATATCAACCTACCCAACATAATTACTTTTATTTCTATTTTCTCGCTTAAATTATCAAATTATACCCAACAAAATATCATCTCATCACGTATTATTATCACATGTTATTTTTTATTTATGGCCTCATTTTGTTAAGTACAAAAATTATATAAACAGTTAGAAATTTCTGATTAACTACTTATTTTTTATGAAATAGTTGGAGAAAAATTTCATTTCAAATTAAAAAATGAAAGTTCAATCGAATTATCTATTATGAGTAATTTCTCAGGATGAATTTGTAGGTTTTTAAAATTATACATCGCCTGATTTATGCTTTCTTTCGAGCTTTTTATATTTTAATATGAATTGCAAGATGGGATTGAAAATTTATTCACATTCTACACTTTCAAACTAGATTCGGCTATTCCTCTGGAGTGTATGCAACAACAGAAAACCTCTTCAGAAGAAAAATAGTGCCGGAACCCTTATGCCCCATCCGCGGCAAAGCCCCGAAAACTCCCGAGCATCTCCTTTTGCTGTGCAAATGGACAAAAAGGGTTTGGTCAGACAAAAGACTAAACTTTGACATCTTACTAACCATAATCACAAGAATTGAAAAATGGTTGATGGCAAACCTCGACATCAGAGTAAACCTCCCACCGGTGGATGCCCCTCCCTCTCCGTCGTTTTCAACCGAAATTTTTTGGGCCATCTAGACAACGCGAAACGCCTGGGTCTTCCAAAAGTGGGAACCAAAGCCTCACACCATCGTAGATGAAGCAATCAAATCCTACATGTTGTACAAGAGATGGAATCCAAGCGTGAAACTCGGGTCGAAAGAGAAGCACTCGTTACTTGATCAGTGGTGCTCGCCGAGACAGGGCAGCTTGAAATTGAGCGTGGATGCGTTGTGGTGCACTGAATCGAGTGAGGCCGCAGTTGCTGGGACCCTCCGAGACGCCTTTGGGGCTCTTATTTCCGGCTTTGCAAAGAAGATCTCGCGCTCCCACAGCCTGTGCTGCGGAAATCCTCATCGTGCATGAAGGGATGGAGTTCTTGTTGAAAGTACACAAGGGAGAAGAATCTGGCGGATGGCGTGGCTTAGATATCCCTGCCCCAAAAGCTGTGATAGAGATAGATTGTCTATCTGTTGTTAGGTGGTTCCAGTTCCAGTTCCAGAAGCCGGATGAAAGCCCATGGGTGGTGAGCCCAATTATCGTGGACTGCCTTGCCTTGATGGACCGACTTAAATATGTAGATCTGGCCCACTGTCCCCGCTCCGCAAACCAAGCAGCCGACTGGGTGGCCAATGCACTGACTCCCTCAACTCGAATTGGTTGGTTAAACCCCCTCGGAATCTCTGGACTTTGTTATGTTTGGATTGTAGCGACTCAAACGCTATCCTTTATGATTATGAATGAAAGTAGTACGATTTTTCGTCCAAAAAAAAAAAAAAAGAAAAACTAGTATCAGTTTGTTTCACGAAAAACTCCATGAATAAGGAAAATGATTTTCCCAATATGTTTTTTAAGGAAAATTGTTTATTTTCATTTGTTTGGTAATATGTGACTGAAAATATTTTTTGGTGTTTGTTTTTCGTTTGAAAAATGATTTCAATCTCATGACTTTATCTTAGAAAAAAATCAAAATTTTAAATTCTAATTTATGTTTTATATATCTTTTTTTTCTTCCTTCTTCCTCTGTCGCCATGACCTCCACTACTATCAATCGGCGGTAGCCGCAAGCAAGCTACGGCTCATCGGCCAATCGGCGTCGTCGAGGGCCGGCCAGCGTCAGAGGTAGAAGACAAAAGAAAATGGAAGAAGAGACAAAAGAAAGTAAAAGATAAAATAAAACATAAAAATAAAAAAATATATATACATAAAATTAATATGCATATATTTGTATTAAAATTAAAATATTAAATATTGAAATATTGAAAAAAATTTAAAAAAATAAGCGGTGTTATTCAGAAAGTGTTTTCATCTATTTAGATTTAGGAATTCACTATCTTGATTTTGTGCATGAAATTTTTGTTGACTCACGTCATTTTCGACAAATAAAAAGGTAAAAGTCCAAAAAATCAATTCCCGAAAAACACTTTTACTCAAACAAACGCACCCTTGATCATGCGTCTAACAAATTATCATTTTTCATATTTTGATCAATTTTTCTTTTCCATTTCATATCAAGATAGGCTAAATAATTAAATTGAATTTTATTTGTTGACTTTGAAATATAGTTTCACTCATACTATTCGAAAAAAATGCAATTTATTGTGTGCTCATAAGATGTCATAAATAGAAATTTCTTGTGAATGAAAATGTAAAACCATAAATTAAAATTGACAACCTTCTTTAGGCAAAATGATAATAAGATATGGTAAATTGAAATCTTGATGGGTCTAATGGAGCATTTGTATTGATAAATTAATGAGAGATATGATAGAAATAAAGATAATTTTGTGGATTAGTCCGATAAAAAAAGAAACCATAAATTAAAGAGAGAGGAGAGTATTTCGGTAAGTTAACTGGAAAAAAGAGTGTCTTAGACTTCGTTTATTTAATAAAAAATAAGCTAATTTAGGAAAACATTCTCCACCTATAGAAAAAATTCATTCAAAAGTGAGAAAAATATTTTTCTCTTTTTGAGAAGGGGAAGATATCTTCCCTCATCTTTGCTCCCTCAATTCCCTTTCGTGGGCCGGCAAGGTCACGCGATGGTGAGCCTTGCCCTTCCATGGCGAGGCCAACCTCACCCATAGACAAAAGGTGAGGCCGACTTGGCCAGTGGCTGGTGGAGACGAGTTTCGCTAGAGGTCGACGAGGTCGAACCTCCCCTAACCTCGGCAACAAGTGGAGGAAGAAGAAAGGAAAGAAAAAAATAAAAAATAAAAATAAAAAATAAAAAATATTATTAATAATAATTATCCACGTCGGCGTAAGATGTGACATGTTAATGATTTTCGACCAAATAGGCTGAATGAAGTGAATTAGCACAAATGCAAAATATTTAGGACTCGATTAAGGAAAATATATTTGTAGACTGAATTGACATAATTACAATAAATTTATGACTTTTTTAGTAATTTTCTTCACAATTGGTCGAGAATGATCTCCTTGAAAATAAAATATCAACCTTAAATTTCCACCACCATCTTGTTGATGACCATCCTCAATCTGCAACCATCAATGGCTTGTGACAGGAGTCGCATGCATCGCCAGCAATTGAGCCTTGCCAATTCTCCTCCGATTCGGAATCGACGTTCCCACACTTCTTATTGTCCTGCTCGTAGATTTGGAGTACATAAACTTCATCGGCTTCACGTCGTTCCGACACTTTCTCAATGTCTTGCTCATAGACAGCGACTTGTGTGCCGCATTGCTTTGTGTGTTCCACAGTTTCGGTCTCTTCATGCATTGACTCTGTCTCTCTTCCTTTCCAATTGTATTCACTGCTCATTTTATTTTCGGATAAGTGCATTAGAATACCTAAAACTTATAACGAATATACGATTCAATCGTACAATTTTCAAAAAGCGCAATCGAGTCGTAACACTTGTCAAATTGGTGAAATCAAGTCTTCCGTTATTGCACTTTTTGAAAGTTTTATGACCCAATTGCCCTTTCATGATAAATTTTAGAACTTGATTGCATCTTTTGAAAAGTTTATGACTTGATTGTACTTTCGCGATGAGTTTAAGAGTTTGATTGCACGATTGAAAATTTTAGGCTCAAACGCCCTTTCGTAACACGTGTCCAAAATGTTCCTGTTCTTCTTCGGAATCACTTGGACTTCAAATTTTAATGATTCCCTAGCTTTTCTAGGTTCGATCCAATTTTGCCAACGTTGTTTTTGACCCGTATCAATAAAACAAATCCCTCTTTTGAAGTTTCTTTCTTTTACTTAATCTCGAAGAAATCAACGTGCTTCCTTTAAATATGATGATGACGTGGGTTCTTGTCTTTGTTTTTTTTTTCTTCGCACTCAACGAAAGTGGAAGTTCGTGTTTTTCTTGCATCATGTAGTCCATTGCTTTTTCTTTCCTTTCTTTTTTCACTTGATTTCTCTGATAATGCTGCTTCTCCAGTTCGAGGCATCGATTAATGAAACTTACAAGTTACAGCGAACCAGTAACCAAGCTTGATAGGGAAAATAAGTCGAAATCGCTCTTTCCAAGCTGCGATTTAGCTTGTTTGGCCTGACATGCATGCATGGATATGCATGACAATGGAAGGAATATAAAACTAAGGAAGATACTTAGCCGACAATCGACAAAGATTATCGAGTTAATGAGAGATATGATAGAAATAAAGATAATTTTATTGATTAGTCTGATAAAAAAAGAAATCATAAATTAAAAAGAGAGGAGACTAGTTCGGTAAGTTAATTGGAGAAGAGAAGTGTCTTAGACTTCATTTATTTCATAAAAAATAAGCTAATTTAGGAAAACATTTCCCATCTATAGAAAAAATTCATTCAAAAGTGAAAAAAATATTTTTCTCTTTTTGAGAAGGGGAAGACATCTTGTCGACGATCGTCCTCAATCTGCAACCATCAATGGCTTGTGACAAGAATCGCATGCATCGCCAGCAATTGAACCTTGCCAATTCTCCTCCGATTCGGAATCGACGTTCCGACACTTCTTATTGTCCTGCTCGTAGATTTGGAGTACAGAAACTTCATTGGCTTCACGTCGTTCCGACGCTTTCTCAATGTCTTGCTCATAGACAGCGACTTGTGTGCCGCATTGTTGTGTGTTCCATAGTTTCGGTCTCTTCATGCATTGACTCTGTCTCTCTTCCTTTCCAATTGTATTCATTGCTCATTTTATTTTCGGATAAGTGCATTAAAATACCTAAAGCTTATACGGAATATATGATTCAATCCTACAACTTTCAAAAAGCGCAATCGAGTCCTAACACTTGTCAAATTGGTGAAATCAAGTGCTTCAGTTATTGCATTTTTTGAAAGTTTTATGACTTAGTTGCTCTTTCATGACAAATTTTACAACTTGATTACACATTTTAAAAGGTTTAAGACTTAATTGCACTTTCGTGATGAGTTTAAGGATTTAATTGTATGATTCAAATTTTTAGGCTCAAATGCCGTTTCATAACGTGTCCAAAATATTCCTGTTCTTCTTCGGAATCATTAGGACTTCAAGTTTTAATGATTCCCTAGCTTTTCTAGGTTCGATCCAATTTTGCCAACGTTGTTTTTGACCCAAATCAATAAAACAAATCCGTCTTTTGAAGTTTCTTTCTTTTACTTAATCTCGAAGAAATCAACGTGCTTCCTATAAATATGATGACGACGTGGGTTCTTGTCTTATTTTTTTTTCTTCACACTCAACGAAAAGTGGAAGTTCGTGTTTTTCTTGCATCATGTAGTCCATTGCTTTTTCTTTCCTTTCTTTTTTCACTTGATTTCTCTGATAATGCTGCTTCTCCCGTTCGAGGCATCGATTAATGAAAACTACAAGTTACAGCGAACCAGTAACCAAGCTTGATAGGGAAAATAAGTCGAAATCGCTCTTTCCGAGCTTCGATTTAGCTTGTTTAGCCCGATGTGCATGCATGGATATGCATGACAATGGAAGGAATATAAAACCAGGAAAAATACTTAGCTGACAAGATTGCCGGCTATTTCTAATCACGCGATCTCTCAATCAATGAGTGTTTTATGCAAAACTGGCGTTGATGATATGTGAATTTATGATTGAAATTAGTACCGTCTCTAATATTACTATGAGGAGAGCATTTCCTTAGAATTAATTACGGTAGTTCTAACAACAAGACCCATGTGACCCAGCGCGATTCCCTCTTTCCCTGTGATCGGAATCCAGAGGACTCGTCGGTAGACGGATGGAAATTAATGTCGTCGGGGCAAGTTCAACCACTGCCTTTGCCTCACGTGGACAGCTTCCTTCCGTTGGTTGATTTTACTACGGATGTGTGCATAGACAACACTCGAAACGATTTTATCCAAATTGGGAATCTCTTTGGACCAGAAAAAAAAAGTGGGAATCTCCAAACTGATGATTCGTTTTTTTCATGGCAAGACGATGGATTCGAGAAATTCATCCATTGCACACTGTTTCTCTAAATGCGGAACAGTGTCGTTTTCCCTTTCCTAGAGAGCAAGAAGTTTCCTAATGTTGGAACCAATGCTGTCACAGTAATTATCGGGAAAATTTCAAATAAAGATCTGTGTCCCCAGAAGACTAAAGATGGATCCTTCCTCTGCACATTTCCCCATGCTGCTAATTTGATTTGGTGTCCTCGCCTCATCAAAGTTCGTGCTCCATTTAGGTCGGGTGGTGGAGCACCGTCACAGCCTCGGCATTGGGAAGTGCTTTCAGTGGCGGGAACCAAAAAATGCTTGATATAATATGACCCTAATTGGATATTATTGTCACGCTCCGATCTCCGGACCCACAATAACCCTACCACCTCGCCTCGATATAAAAAGGATGACGTCCCAAATCACGTCATCGACCCATTATTTTTATTTTATTATTAAGCGCATGCGAACGCGCAACTCCCGCACAAATACGTAAATCAATAGGGATAGTAAAGCAAGAAATAACATCAAATATAATTATTTTTATTTATTTACTGTTAATCCCGAGAGGTACATATATACAAGTCCTACCTCAGGGTCACTTTCTACATTCCTAAAAAATACAAGATCGGTGTAGGGGTTAATACTACTCCATACAATTCAACAATGATCCACGCCCACTTCGAGCTCTCCACGCCTAAAGGCCCGAAAAATGGTTAACAACAACGAGATGAGATATAAAATCTCCGTCAATCAACGCCTAAGTCCGAATAGGAAATTGACTCGCTCAAGACATCTTAAACATGTAAGACAATGTCAATGGTAGATCAATAGCGTGAAACTCACGCTACACTATAACTACCACATGATCGAGCACAATATCACAAAAATCATCAATCACATGCAAACTTACCTCGCCTTGGCCCATACATGAACAGTTTATAAATACATGCAATCAATTGCATACAACTAAGGCAAATAACTAGAACACTCATCACAATTCGCATACGCAAGGCATCACACGTATTCTAGTTATTAGAGCCCATTAGGCCCGGCACACTAGTCGGGTTGGTGCTCTACCGGCATGACCAGACATCGTCCCATTCCTTCGGTGACGGCGACCGTTAAACCGTGTGATTTCGGTCATCATGGCACGACTAACGTGCATTCCTATAAGGAACGCCTGGCCCGTCACAAGTCGCGACCGCATCCGATCAATCCGACATCACGAACTATCGTGCATCTAATAAGTCGTGTGATTTCGATCGTCATGGCACGAGCTTATCGGTTAACCCTCATGTGACCACACAAGCACGCCAAACAATTAATCCAATTTATATCTTCACATTTAATTCAATGCGCATACACAAACCGTCATGCTCAAAACTTGGCTCAATGCCATTTTAATGCTTAAAATTCAGTCCACTCGTGGTCATATAGTCACAGTTTATCCACCGGACTTTGAATCTATATACGGGATAATCAATCACATCAATCCAGGTAAGCAAACATCATTATACAATCACCCAACAATAATAATATAATAATCACCTAATAATTAATTAATTAATTAATTAAATAATAATAATTATCCCAATCACATTTAATTAATTTGACTCGATTAATTAATCCAGATTTCCATTAATAATTTCAAAATATTTAGCGAGCTCGATTTCGGATAAATAATTCAATCACGATTTAAATAAATATATCGGCACTAGTCGGTTATTCCAATTGACAATTAATAATAATTAATCCGATCCTTAAACACAGCTTAACGCCATATTCGTAGTTTAGGGGTTAACTCACTATTGACGCACACAAGGCAAGTACGACGACGATCCTTGAAAATCCTCCAAGACGGACTTGGGACATGATTCGAACGCGATCGGCACAACTCTCGTGTACACAAGCACGGTTTCTCGGCCACTCGGCCTAATTTCTCGGCCACGAGTTGGGCACACAAGCCCGGTTCACGGGCCGGGCTCACGGGCACACCGACCGGCTCGAGAATAGGGCACGGCTGATTTCGAGTTACTGTTCACGGCTCCATGGGCTCACGGGTTACGGGCAACGACTTAGGGTCGAGTCGGCGAGGCTCGTGGGTTAACGGAATGGCGACGGGACGGGTGCCGGGGCTGTTGGTGGCTAGGCGAAGCTCGACCGGGGTCGCGACAAACGAATGAGACCGGCGATGGGTGATGGCGTGGCGCGGGGCTGCGGGTGGAGGTGGTGGCGCGAGCTCGGGTTGTTCGCGGTGCGGCTTGGACGGCGATGCGACAACGGGTTGCGGTGGTGCGATGGTGGGCGAGACGGAGCGACTGCAGTTGGTGGTTGAGCGTGATGGTGGCGTCGGTTGAGGTGTGAGTAGAGAGATGGGAGGTTGGCCACGAAAAGGAAAAGGGATAATGACATAAATAGTCAAAGAACTTTGACCTAATGTGCATTATAGTCCATGAACTTTAAATTTGTTCAATATGGTCCTTGAACTTTAACCTAATGTTCAATATGATCCCCGAACTTTTAGTTTGTTCAATGTAGTCTTTAAACTTTTCTTGCATGTTCATTATAATCCTTGAACTATATGAAAATATTCAATGTAGTCCTTCCATTAATTTAAGATCATGGACAATAATGAATATTTTCATATAGTTAAGGGATTAAATTGAACATTTACTAAAAATTTAGGGACTACATTAAACAAGTCAAAAGTTTATGGATCAAATTGTACATTAGGTTAAAGTTTAAAGATTATATTGAATAAATTAAAAGTTTATAGATCATATTATATATTAGGTTAAAATTTAAAGATTATTTGTGTCATTTTTTTCAAAGGAAAAGAATGAGGTGGAGGAAGAAAACCGAAGAAAGAAGAAGATAAAAGAGGGAGAAGGTCGCGTCGTTGGGGGAAACGGAGAGAGAGAGAGGGAGGAAAAGACACGAAACTTGGAGAGGGAGGTTTGTGACATGGGGGATGACGTCATTGGGGGGGGGTTGCTGAATTGACGGGTGGAGGAGAGAAATTCGGCAAATAAAAAAAAAAAGTAGGGCCCACCATAAAATTGAAATCCAACATTAGTAATTTTGTTTTATACGTATAAAAACGAGGAATAAAATAGTAATTTAACAAATGGATATCCAATCATTTGGCTTGATTGATCGGGGCAAAAATGATATTTTCACATTTACAGTTCGATCAAAGTTAAATATACGCGCGATGATTCTTGGTATTACGAGTCAAAGTTAGACGATTCAAATTTGTCTTTTTCCGACAAATGCCCCGAAATAACCAATCATCGTTTCTTAAATACTCAAAATTCAAATTTACTTTTCACGTTGGAATTTATAATTTTTCCTACGGACATCGAAATTTCAGGACACCGCAATTATAGTATCAGTGAAGTACTCTATGGGCTTTGAGTGGGAGATTTGTGAGGAAGGAGTTCAGCAGAGAAACCGGCGAGGCCGAGCTGCAGTTGGCTCGCATGGTTGCGCTGCTAGGCGTGTGGTCGAGGTGGCTCTTGGCCGGACTTAATGGGCGCGGGTCGGGGAAGGCCCGTCTCTTGAAATCGTCGGAACAAAAAAGGGATAGAGAAAGCTTTGGAGGATCTGGCGAGGAACGCACAAATGAATGAAGAAGAGAGAACTAATATTCAATATGCCTTACTTGCGTATGCTTACATGGAGAAAATACAGGCCTTGCTCTATAATATTCTTTGGCTTATCTTCTACTGACGTAGCCGGCCATACCTTAATTTGAATAAGCATTGTTTACTTATTCAACTTGGACACTACCTCTCGTTAATCCAAGCCAAACTTTCTTTGCCATCTGTCGCGGAAGTCGGTTAAGGACAAAAAGTCTCGACGTCCATCGCCGAGTTCACTGTCCTTGGCGAGCTGATGCGTACGCCTCAACTACCGTTAAGCGTCTCGTTCGGCTCCGGATTTCGCGTATGCAAACTTCCAATTTGGATTGAGAGCTGCGATCACCATTTTCTGGTGCCTCAAATACTGAACATAGAAGAGAGACTGGATGAACTAAGTGCAGTTGAATGCGTGATGAGTGGATCTTTGGGCTGTCTAAGCATGGTCTCTTTCGTCCGAGTTCCCTGCGACGAGACAGGGCAACTGTCCTTGGCGAACTTAGGCATCCGTCGAAGCTACCGTAGACGTCTCGTTTGGCTTCCCAGAATCTCATATACAATCTACCGTTTTGGATTGAGAGCTGTGACCAGAATCTTTTCGGAGCGTTAAAAGAGAGACTTGGTGGATTGAACTAAGTGCCATCCTAGCGTCAACCAGTTGGAGGACTGCGGACTTGTCGCATATTGAAGTATCTTTAACCATGCAAATCGCCTCGTTTTAATTAGGAAATCATCTTTCCGCAAAGTGGAAAGCCAAAGTTCGCTGCTTTTTTCCTGGATTCTTAATTCCGCCCTCATTCGCATTACCATGAGGTTGAGAAAGTGATGGAGAAGCAACAGAAGCTTCCATAGCGAAGAATTGGAAGACAAAACCTATGAAGCTAGCAGCCCATTTCGGATCGATACCAGCCTTTTTCTTGTTTCCGAATCTGCGATGCTTTGAGAATTAGACAAAGGTGCTAGGCACATCGAGGTCCGGGCACGTCAAAAGAAGAGGTCTACATGGACTCACCTGCCATGAAATTAGGCATGTATGCAGCCTCACTCATGCATAACCAAGTGACGTTGAACTTCATCTCTATTTAGCTTATTGTAATGGATAGAAATGGTTAAATATTAAATCGCGCATTTATCCTCTTAAAATAATTGACAGTGATATTACAAAATCTCACTTGATATCGAATATAAAGATCTGAGTTCATAGTTCAAATCTTTTTTAACTTTATTTATCTCCGTGGATAGACATTTCCACAGTAAAAGATGCTTCTTCTTTTTTTTTCCTTTGAAAGTTGGACAGAAGTCAGAACAATGTGTCTCGGCATCACGTGCTTCAGTAGGTACACCAAAC